>JANCRA010000057.1:3172721-3591179 GCA_024362935.1 Setophaga petechia | reverse complement strand
CAGTGTACACACACAGGACAGGCTTCCAGGGCCACTTTTTTGGGAATGCCATCCCATCCCCTGGAAAAAGGTGCCTAAAATCAGAGGTGATGGATCAAGTCAAGTAAAATTTTAAGAACAGCTGTCCTTAAAATCTTACTTGACTTAATCCATTTTTTTTTTCCAAACCTTGTGAAGTGCTTGGATTCCCAAATTTAATATTTGGGGGTTTCAAAATTTCAACCTTTAAGTCCTGTACAGAACAAAATCATGCAGAAGATGGGAGGTTTTCCTGGCAATATTACCTGTTTCTCATACACACGCTGCATGCGAAGCTTGTCCTGCTGAGCCTTGTATTCTTGTTCCTGCAGAGGAAAAGATGTGTATCCTAAATCAACAAATCCCATTTTTCTTCCATTTCAGAGCATTCATCAAACACAGACATTAGCTATCACATAGAACAGTTCATAACAAAATAAAAACCCACTTTATATCACCATGAAAAAATTCTCTGACATAGAAGAGAATTTAACCAACACCAAATAACACAACTATCTCCAAAGTCATGATTCATGTTTGCTAAAGAGAAACAGCAACTTGTTCTCCTGAGCTATTAAAATGCCATTCTGTACTATATCAACTGTGAAATGAAAGACATTGGAAGAAAAGTAGATGCCAAAACTCAACCAGGACTGATACATGATACAGATGTGGAACTCATTACCCTGAGATAGAAGGATTAATTTAAATGCCTACAGGAAGACAGAATATTGAACTGAACTATTAAACAGTGCAAATTAAAAACAATTTTGAAACTTTAAAAATGTTTACAGTTTACGAGGAAAAAAAAAAGATATTCATCATTTCTCTGTCAGGCTTCTTTGTAATCCACCAATAGAGATTTAAACTCTGTTATTTAACATTTGAACTACAGAAAAATTCTGTGAAAATTCTGCTTTTACCTCTCTTTAAACCACACTTTTTAAATCAACATTTAACCATATGTGAAATTTCATATATTTCCATTCATAAAACAGAAACAAGCAAGCACGGTATACAGAAGTACATTTGAGGATGGATATCTAAACATTTAAATCACCAAATAAAGTAAAAAGAATTGGTCATTTCTGAGAAAGAAAGTCAGGGCTCACCCTCAGCTGTTGCTTCCTTTGATGTTCAGCATCTTGCAGTTGTTGTTTCAGCAGAGCCGTTTCACGGCGTAATTCTGCAATCACATCACAAGTCTGCAGATTTAACACAAAAAGCAGTTTTTGTCTTGGACTCCTCATTAGCTCTTTTGCATATTTTGATTTATTTCTCTAAACTTTCCAGAAATTTTTTTAACTTGGAAAAATTATAAACTTGGGAGAAAAAAAACTGTGAGAGTTTATGGCTCTGGATGCGTCAGTTTGGGTCCTCTGGTGAGGTAGAAATGGAAGCAACAGCACCAAAAACCACCCCTAATAATAAAAAATCCCTACTAAAATCTAATAAAAACTGGTAGAAAGAAAAATACCTTGTAAATGAAATGGAGTAAAGTATCATCAAAGCGCAGAGAATTTCAGCAAATAAACACCAAACACCCCACTTTTCCTATGGCTCTATGGATTAATAAATGGTATTTAAGACTTGAGTCTTTTCTACAATTATTTAACTTTAAAATCACTTTAAATATGTGCCATCTCTGTACCTGTGCATATTGGTAGATAACAACCTGACAAATGCTTTTCCAGAGACAAACCAGAGTTATTATATTTTGGGTGAAACCTACACTTGCAAAATATAAAATTATTTTGTTAAGCACATAAATATTTAACACAAAGTTCAATACTATGAGCCTTGCAGGACTCTGTTTCTCTGGAAAAAATATTTTCTGTCATGGAAGAGGCTTTATGAAAATATTAAGTCTTCAAGGGTGTATCCAGAATTTTTACAGGAGCACAAACAAAATCAGGATATTAATTGTACCTTATCTGAATCAGCTGTACAATACACACACACCAGAATGACCAACCAACTTCAGGTGATTTTTCAGTCAAATTTGAGAATAAAAAATTAAATCCCAGTTTTATTTAAACTTACACTCATGACTAACTTGGGGAACTGAGCAATTCCTTGGATTTATTCATAAGCATCACACTGATAGTGAGGAGAACACCTAAGAAATAAACCCCATTTTCCTGCCTGTTACACCTGGCAGCATACCTGAGCTTGTTCCTGCTTCAGAAAATCTCTATCAACATCAAATTTACTTTGTAGTTGCTGAAGGTTCTCCTTGTATTCCTGCATAATCTGGTCCTTGTCTTTCTGAAGTAACTTGTACCTACACGGAGCAAGCAAACAGAATATGGAAATTGCTTTCAGATTTTGGCATTTTACCTGCTCAGGATCAATTCCACGGAGGCTGCACGTCTGCCACGTGCTCTTGTCACACAATGAGCTGCTCATAAA
Source organism: Setophaga petechia (assembly GCA_024362935.1). NCBI lineage: Eukaryota > Metazoa > Chordata > Aves > Passeriformes > Parulidae > Setophaga > Setophaga petechia. Next base: position 3,588,749 of record JANCRA010000057.1, on the reverse strand, counting down.
TAATGGAAAGGTAAGACACTCCTCAAGGTGGTCGTTTGGGTCACTTTAAATGAGTTTGACACCAATTAATATATTTTCATGAGAGTTTTCTAATGTCAAATGCCATTCAGTGTGTTCCTGGAACAAAATTAATAATGTTTGCTTCTGGAAATTCCATATTCTTAGAAGTTGAACAACTAATTGTTATGGAATTACCTTTCTGTCAGCTCCTGGAGTTGGGAGCAGACCTCCTGGTAGCGCATTTCTGTCTCAGTCTTCTCCTGAGATAATTTCTGACGTTGTAAATTACTATTTTCAGCCTCAACAGTCAACTGCTGCACACGGGCCCCCAGCTTTTGGACTGTCTCGTTCTGAAAGAATAGAGAATTACTGAGAAAAGCCCAGAATCAATGAGGGAATACCCCAGTGGTTATTCAGCAGCCTTGAGCAATGAGGTTCTCTGATGGTGCAGAGACACAAGAGTTACAATGGCAAAGCTGCCATCAATCATGACAGTAAATTCTAGAATGTATATAGAAATAAATATATCTTCAAAATGTGGGTGTTTATTCCCCCTCAAAGTGACATCTCTTCTCCTTTACACAGAACAGCATATGCAACTAATTTCTAAATTACAAATCCTTTCAAATGGGAGAAAAAACAGTATTTCAATGGAAAACCACAATGGATGATAATATATGCAAAGCATTTGTAGACTTTCCAGAAATCTCATTGCAGTAACTTTCAGTAAATTACAAGCATCTCTCAGAAGTTGTATCTTCTTCCTGGAACTTCATCTCACAAAATAAACTAATCTAAAAATTAACAGAACAAGGACAGGCAGGTAGCATGAGACTACTCTAGGCCTTCCCATTCTTCCCTGAATTTATGGTAATATGCAGGGAAATGAGAGGAGGATTCCTCAGAAGGCTGGGGACAGAAAATCAGACCCAGAGTAGGAATTAGAATTATTTACATATTAACAAAGGCCTGAAGATGAGGGAAGTGGAACAGAAATTTCACCCACTCTTGAAGTACAACAAAACCCCAAATACCTGCCCTGTGCAGGCCCTGCCCTGACTGTCACTGGAGGTGACACAACCTGACCAGTGCAAGAACCTCCCACAGAGACATCACCTCAATGGCCACCTGAGCTCTGCCCAGTGGCCACAGAGATGTCACAGCCACAGCACAGTAAAATTCTCCATCTGTGCCAAGCTGCTCAGTATGGGCTTGGTTTTCTGGGGCCAGAGGATTGTTTGCTTTGGGTTTTTTGTTAGTTTTGTGGTTTTCTGGGGTTTTGTGTTTGTATTTTTTTTAATAATTAAAAAAAGAGTAATTTTTAATATACTACTGAATATAATTCCTGGCTAGCTCCATGTCCCTCAAGGAAGTTCATCCTTGTTCAGGGAACAAACCCCTCCTTATCAGTTCTGTGGCATTAATGAAATGGCTCAGCCAATTCCACTTGCTAACAGCACTGGCATTCCTGACAACATGAAACTCTGTACAGGGAAACTCTGAAATACCAACAGAAAAAAAAAATTAAAATCAGGAGAGAGAAAGGAGAGAGAGAAAAAAAGAAAACTAATTTCCAGTGACAGTCTAGTCTTTCATCTTAAGCCCTGCCTTGAACTCTACCTTGTTTAATTATTAAATCAGAAGCTGCTCGGCAAGATCTGTCTAGTTTTGATGGTTCTTAAATTCAATCTTGCTGACAGACTGTGTCCATTTTTCTCTGTATTTACTGTTACCTATGACATGATCTGAATGTTAATTTTTAAATTCAACATTCATTAATAAAGGAATAAATTTTGTTTGACATTGTCTTTTCACTTATTCAATTTTCCTCGTACTTCATCCTGATGAAAAGTACAGGATGCTTTTTTGAGGTTACTTGTTAATTTTTTTGCTTTTTGCATCATTTATATAACAGGCACAAAATCCAGATTATACCTACTTACATGCTTATAATTACTCTAAAAAAGAAATGCAATAAATTAGAATAATCAATGGTTATTTTAAAATCCTTTTAATGTCATCTTTCATCTAACAGAAGTATTTGCTCAGTCAAAGAGGAGGTGGGTGAGTAAAAAATCATGTTTTTATGAAAGTAGATGTAATATATAAATGATCTATAAACCTGCAAAGACAGAAGTTCTGCTAACTTGAGTCAAATATTTTTAATTAAGGACTGATTCTAAGATATCAGTGTAACATTGATTGAAGGGCTGTGCCTTGAGTAATTTTATCTGGGGAATAAAATCCTTGGTTGGACTGGCTGCCAGGACAGTGCCCTCTCCCAGGACAGAACAACTGCAGTATTGAAAGGAAGGATGTACATCCATGAATAACAGAATCATGGAATGGTCTGGGTTGAGAGGGACCTTAAAAACCATCTGATTCCAGCCCTGCCATGGGCAGAGACACCTCCCACCATCCCAGGTTGCTCCAAGCCCCATCCTGTAGCATTCACATTCTCTGGAAAAATCCCCTTGCCCAGGATTTTCTCCTGGGAAGCTGAGAAGCCTCAGAGAAAAGGAAAACAATTTTATCTCATTTGCTTCTCCTGTGTTGTGCTCATGCAGAATGTGTTTGGAGATTGTTTACCCACAGGTGATTGGTTCATTGGATTCTGCTGGGAGTTGTTTTGACTCTGGCCAAGCTGTGTCAGGACTCAGGAGAGAGTCACAAGTTTTCATTATTATCTTTTTAGTATTCAGTAAGTATCTTTTCTGCATTCTTTAGTTAGTATAGTTTAGTATAGTATTCTTTAATATAATATAGTATTTTAAAGCAATAAATTAACCTTCTGAGAACACAGTCAGATTCATCATTCCTCCCTGCCACGGGGGTCCCTGCACACCCAATACCACCCAACCTGCCCTTGGGCACTTCCAGTCCACCTGAACACAAACAAATGGAATTTAACATTTTAAGAGACCCTTGTAGAGAGGTTCACAACCAAACCTACAGTTGACTGTGTCTGCTGCAGATACTCCTCCTCCATCTTGGCCAGCCGGGCGTTGGTCTCCTCCAGCAGCTCCTGCATGTCCTCCGTGTGCTTCTTCCGGATGTTGAACTTCTCCTTCTCCATCTCCGCCACCGCATCGTGGAGCTGCACCACAAAAAAGGCACCAAGTAACAAAGGGCAGCTACAACTGGCATTGAGAAGTGGCAAATTATTGTAACATTGAGTAGAATCAGTGAAAAGCTCAGGTATCACGCTTCTGTCCTCTCTGAAAATATTGTTTCCCTGAAACAAAAAAAAGATTGTGGCTGCCCATCCCTGGAAGTGCCCAAGGCCAGACTGGAGAGGGCTTGGAACACCCTGGGATAGTGGAAGGTGTCCTTGCCCATGGCAGGGGTGACACTGGATGAGACTTAAAGTCCCTTCCAACCCAAACCAGTCTATGAAAAAAAAAAACCAAACAAAAAACAACACCCAACACCAGAGCCTCAAGATCTTTATCACAAAGGACAACTTATCATTTATGATTATGACTTGCCTTTAAGAAGGTAAGAATTAAATCCAGCTTTATTTCTACATGCAGGGCTGCAAAAAATTAAATTGTACAGCAAACTTCATGAATGGAGGTGGGTTTGTCCTTTCTGTGACCCTCTCTCTCCTGAGAGGGGGAAGCAAGACAAATACTGACAATGATCTGGACAAAAGTGACACTGTCTCACAATAAACATGCTCTTCCCTTTGCTCTGCTGCTGTCTTGAGTTGAACAATAAATAAAAATACATTGAAGAATTCATGACCCATTGCAAGACTAAGAGTTCAAAGGAATCACCGTGACAGCAGGTAGCAGCAGGTTTATCCAGATTAAAATTCCATGTCAGGTCAAGCAGAAATAAACACTTCCCTAAGAGATCCAGAGACTTGCCAGAAGGCCAGATGAACCCCAGGAACAGGGTGACCAGCTGGGTGCAAAAGCATCAGCAAAAAGAGTCTTGATTACTTCAGGAAAAAATAAAATCAGCACAAAAAACACCCCTAAAACGTATTCTGTATATTTATTTTTTGAGTGACAAATGTATTATCCCAGATAAACACTGCAGGAGTCTGTCAAAGGAGGGAAGCATTGTTCATTACCCTTTTCTCCCACTCATTGTTCAGGCAATCACTGCTTTGCTCACACATCTTCTTCAGCTCTGCAATCTGCTGCTCTTTGGCTTCTCTCACAACTTGGGACTCACGAACAAGGGTCTGAACTGTTAAAAATGGGGAAAAAAATAAACAACCATTCAAGACCTTTGGGATTTTTCAGTGTTGGCAGTAGATACAACCAGTTTATGTCAGTTTTCCAACTGTCCTGGCTTTCTGATGGGTTTTATCTCTTAAATATTTAAAGGATGTGCTGCTTTAAGTTGTAGCACTTAAATTCTGTGTCATTACAAGGTGTTCTCTCTTTTCTACTTTCTTTACAGAATATTTCAGAGAGAGTTTTCCTTCCTGAAGAAGTAAACATATATCAGCAAAACTCTGTATAACCTCAAGAAAACAGTTATTTTAACCTGATTTTATGAGCATCCTTAGGAGAAAAGGTTCTTGTGAAGGTAGAATGCCCAAGACATACATGAAAATGAAGTTACCTAACGTGAATTGCAAGTGATGGCATCACCATTAGAGGAAAAACAGGATCCATATTCACACTCCCACTTTGTTTTGAGGATTTTCATTAGCTGGAACAGTGTGGGCAACTCCAATTCAACCTCTTCCAGCCAAGAGCAACCACCAGCCCACAGAGAGAAGCCCCAGATCCCTTTTCTGACAAATTACTTTCCCACAGAGCAGGAAATAAAATTCATGGAACACTCTTCCTTTTTCTCCATAGATTATCAAACTCCTGTATTATTTTCCAGTGTGGTTTAGTCCATAGTGCAAATGGACTCCAAGGAATTCTGAAAGAAACTAACACTGAAAATCTGCTGACAAGCCACTCTGAGGGTGAGTTTTGTACTCGTGACACGCTCAAGAGCACTCATGTTTGAAATCTCCTGCCACAATAGTCTTAAAAATAACCCGCTGTGGTTTGATTAAAATGTACTGAATGTATAAAAAAATGAACTTTGAGCCAGAGATTCCAAAAAAAATGGAAAGAAGTGGCCAAAATATTTCAGTGGCATCAAAGAAACTTTTTTTGGTGATGCTCATAAAACCTGTGTTCAGTGTAATAGATCACAGGCCTCTTGGAACACTTGGGTTGGAACAGCACAGACAACTGGACAAGAATCTCAGAATCCAAAGGAAAAAACATTAAATCAAGAGCTACAAATGATGAAGAAAGGGATGTCTGCAGAAGGAACACGCAAGCCCACAGCCACAAGAGAATGCAGCACAATGCCACCACACAGAAGACAACCATGAGGATAAAAATCACCTTTCTTCTCCAGCTTTCTTATCATTTCCTCAGACTCTTTTTGTTTCTTTAGGTAGTTGGACTTCAGCACATCTATTTCATCATTCTTTCTATCCAAAATCTGCAGAGAAAATTCAGAATATTTTAACATATGTCCAAAACATTCCAAACTACAACCATTGCACAAGATACTTGGTCTGCAAGAAGTCCTCAGGTCATGCAGGATTAGGTGATTGAACCTAAATAATTTTTCCAGCTACAACTGCCAAGCCATAAACAAAGAACTGGTTTAGACAAATGTAGGAAAAAGCAGATTAAAAAAGGAGTTTCATGTTTCAAGGTAAGGTTTTTTTGGTTTTCCTTGAAACCTGGGCAAACCCAGGGCTGCTTTTGTTGAGTTTGGAAGTTTGATGCTGCTATTGCTGCAAATAGAAAAGATTTCCATATTTATGTTGCCTAATATTATTTAAAAGCATCTAAAATTCTCTGCAGCTTCAAGAAATATTTAAATAAGTTGGTGAACTTCATTACAGTCTTTTGTGCTTCACCAATTGAAATTCTTCACATGGATCCTAAGGAACAATGGACTGGAACAGAGCAAGTATAGGAGGGTAACTACACCCACATTTCTGTACAGGCTGAGTTTGGAAATAAAAAAGCTTGAATATTTGCACACTTTGAGATAGTATTTTAATTTAAAGTTTGTGTTTAAGATAAAGATTAAAGTCGCAGAAATTTTATAACAGTGCCCCAAATCTCTTATCAAACAGAAGCTTTCATCTTAAAACAATATTACTCCATCTGCAATAAACGTTTTGTGTCTTTAAAGATTAATACGACACTATTTAACCTTTTCTAAAATATCCAACGTTATTAAACGACTTCAAAAGACGGAATTCTAACATCAATTAGGAAGGGATGACAACTCAAGGGATGAGAAAGCATTTAAACTATTTCTTATTCTCACAAAGCTGTTTCCTTTAGACTCTCAGCTTTGCTCGCTGCTTCTGCTCCAAGGCCTTGAGAACAGATGAGCCAAATACGCACCTGACCAAATATTAACATCCTCTCAGGAGGCTTTGATGTGTCACAGAGTTGTGTCAACCAACTTCCTCCAAGGCTGTGACTCAGTCTTTAGGAAACAAAGCGGAGGCACCGCGCGATGCCGAGCACAGAGCGGGATCAGGATTGGGATCAGGATCGGGATCGGGATCTGAGCCCTGCCAGGGGCACCTGGCATCTCCCAGGACTTCACCCACCTCTAAAACGTGGGGGTGAAGGTCACAGCATGGTCTGAGTGGGTACAACCCTCCCAGGAGGGGTGTTGTGTGACACAGCAGAGACAAACCCAGAGAGCTGGTGCCATGCTAGCGCCGCAAGAATTCAGAGCGCATAAACTTTAAAATGCAGTAACGTAAATCAAGGGGTGATTGGTGACCTGCCTCTGCCCCAGTTCAGCAAAATCCCATCCAAAACAGAGACAGGACAGCAAGCACTGCTGCTGGGTGAGCCTGAATACATGTCATATATCTGTGGGTTTTCCTACTGTTATATTTTGCATTTTGTCCATGAAAAATTAATTTTGTTCACATTCTTCTCTAACACAAATGTTTTCTCTCTAACAGAAAAATCACGAGTTTATGATTTCCCACAGAAGTTGTTATGCTGGTAAAATAGGTTGTCTTGTTCTAACAAACAAATTGCCTTGTATTTTCATCTCTCTTCTGCAAGTGCTTTCCCCTTCCTAAGCAAAATATTCTGCATTCCTCTCAGTTTATGCCAACTGTTACCTACAATTTGACTTCCACTGAACACTAATTGCAATTGTGAAGAAGCTAAACAACTGATAAATATTTATGATAATCGTGGTCTCTATTATTGTTTAATACACTGCTTTTGGAGAAAAGTACAAACACTTCCTACCTTTTGAACATCAGCATCGTGCTTCTGTTGTAATTTCAGTTTTTCTTCATGAAATTTACCTTCTGCTATTTTCAATTTCATTTCCAGCTTTAAAAGCAAAACAGAATAGATAGATGATTTAAATAAAGAATAAATTATACCAATGACCTTTTCATAACTTTTTAATAATTCATTTATGTCTTTCAGAAGGCAATGGGAAGTCACCAACAAAGAAATCTCATGAAAAAAATCTATATTCAGTTTCTCAACATTTTCATTTTATTCGATACAATTGTTACAAAAGATGTCATCCTACAACATTTCTCCAGAAAAATGGATTTGTAGGATGTTTTAGTTGGCAATAAGCACAACTGCTACTGCCCAGAACAAGTTATCATCCTTAATTTAAATAAACACTTAGGAATAAAACTTTAATATTTCTGTTAATATACCAAGTTTGGTAAACTCATTTTCATTTCTTCAGGCAGGTGTTACATTTACACAAAGAATGTCCTTTAGGCCAGATGCACATTTATTTTTGTTTGTTTTCTATTATTCACAGAGTTCACATTATAAACACATTTCCTTTTAAAGGTGACTTATGATGGGATTAAGGATTGGATCACTGAAATACATTTCCTGTTCTGCCTGTGTTTGTTCAAAGCTGTACTTGAACCCCTCCAACACAAAAATACACTGCCAATTCTTCCTCAGAGTCTAAGTTTGCATCTTTCAAGTATTTTTCAATCTCCTGCATGTTTTGAGAACGCCATTAAAGGCGGTCTTCAGGACAGCTATGAGAGGAATTTCAATCTCTCAGGCTTTTCTAGAAACCAAAAGTGACACCTTGAGTTCAGACTCAGCCTGTTCCACTCCTACATTCATTAACAGTCACTGTTCAGAGAGCAAAGTGGACTGAAAAGCTTTTCCACAAGACAGACCCTGATGCCCCTCAGTTTAGAAAGGGAGCACCAAACCCCCTCCAGGGGATGACTCAAAGTGGTCCTTGGCCAACAGAAAACTTTGTGTTTGACTTTTGGGTGTTCTGAAAAGTGCTGAGGTCCCCCCACCTCAATACTGCACTCCCATCACCATCCAGCCACTTCCAGCTCTCACATTTTTATTTAGCTCAACTCAGAACCTGACTTGTAAGATCCCAACTCACAAACTCCACAGGAATTAACAGCATTATTCATTCTGCCTTTATTTTCCATGCCCTTGACTAATCAAAAGTTGCCATTCAAGCATGAGTCTATCTCACACAGACCAACACTAAACACCACAAATTATTCATTTTTATATGACTCATTTGTCTTACAGGTTTGTTGGGACTTGAAAACATCACAAGGTTATCATGACTTGAAAACATGAGCTCCAAAAACCCAACTCAACTCAAAAATCCTCTGCAGGAAACACAGAAGGCTCCTCAAGAAGAGAAAAGAGAAGGAAGAGCAGAAAATTGTTTCATTTTCTGAACTCATCAACTGATGAGTTGTACCCAACAACCCCTTATTACACCACAGATAAAGAAATCCATTTCCCAACTGTTTGCACATAGACTTATGCAAATTAATGGAGAAGGAAAAAAATTAGGTTGACAATTAATCCAAAGAAAATAAATCATATTCCCAGCTGTCAGCCAACACTTTCATCTTCCCAAAATAAGCATTATGATAAAAGTGCATCTTCTATCCATGAAATCTACACATATGTATATATGAAAAGAAATATATGCATATATCACTGCAACAAAGTGACATTACAGAAGAAAATCTTACTACCAGGTGATGAATAAGTGTTGATTTAATAAAAAGAGCACAGTAATCCACCTCCAGATAGACAGCTTGTGAACACGCCATAAATAAATATGAAGGTCTCACAACAACACAAATACCAGAAACTAAATATGAAAGAGACTCCAATCTACTTGAGTTACATTAAAAGCTTATGAATGACTGAGGTACAGCTACTAAATCCACCCAAATTACATTTAAAACTCATTAATAACATCAGAATGTCTTGGCTGATGGAAATGAATCCTTGGTGGTTTGTATCAGCCAAGAGCTGGTCTAGGTTTTATTATTCTGTACACTGAAATAATACAAAAATAAATCAAAATCGAGAATTTCACTCAGATTAAAGATGGACATACATATTTTCAAGTGCTCCTGATTGTTCTCAGCCACAGGATGTTTTCCCCCAGGCTGACACAGAACTCCCTGTACTTGAAGCAGGTTCCCACTTCTCATTAATCTCCCCCTTAGCACCACCCTGACACTTGCACCACTTCCCATCAATTTTAGCTCATTAATTCATTACACCCCTTCCACCAGCACAGCCATCCCTTAAAATGCCACAGTTCTGGGACTGCTTTCCAAAAAGAAGAGCTAATTGCAACCAAACAACTGGAAAATGTGTCCAAGACACAGAAATCAGCCCTTAATGAATGCAACCACTGTAATAACAAAGTAGGTTGCTTTTCCTCTGAATATTAGAAATAAAATAATAAAAAAATAGGTGAAAAATCACAAAGTCCAACTCCTCACCAGGTGAGGGCTAAAAAGGGGACACCTTGAAAAGTCCTCAAGGTCCTCAACTTCTCTAAACTTAACTAAGTTTCAGCACCCCAGGCACTTTTCTGCCTCATGTGCTTCATCCACAACTTTCCCAATTTTTGGGAATCATTGCTTTGCTCACACATCTTCAGCTCCACAATCTGAGATAAAATTTTGTAATTTTATCTCTACAGATAAAGAAATGTGAGAAGTCCCATATTAAAGTGTCTGAAATTCAACAGTTGATGTGCTTATGGGGGGTTTTCAGCTAGTATTGAGAGGAAAGCTGTGTTTGTATTGAGTAACTGGTAAAAAAAAAAAATAAATTAAAAATCTCCAACAGCATTTTGTAATGGTCCATAGTTCCAAGCTCACATGTATCTTCATCACAACTTCTGGAAGTGTTAATTTGAGCATTTGATGTAAAAATAGTGATATATTGGTTTAAAAATCCAACACTCAATTTCTTGAGCGGAAAATTGGCAGCAAAATTGAGGACAACACTACAGCACCCTATAGCAAAGCCTGGAGGACTGGTTTCATTTCCAAATCTGCTTTTTGACCCACCCTCCCTCTGAGGCAGACTCCCACCACCACCACATACGTCGATAAAAAATTGAGTCATGTAAACACGATTTGTGCAGTGATCTCATGAAGGCTGGGGTGGAAGCAAAAGGGCTCAGCTCTCCCCAGCTGGGAGTGAAATGCCTCCCCTTCTATTTGAAAGCTGAAGCACATCATTAAATACTAATTTCAATCAAGGAATATCTTTCAAATTAAAGCCACACCAAACCGAGGTGGAGCCCGTCCGCAGATCCCAAATGTCAAATCTCAGCTTGTCCCAATTTCCTGTGGAACAGCTCCAGGTAACTGCATGTGCTGCTCCTCCACGCACTGCCCTCTGCACTGCAGCTTGACTTTATTTATTAAACACATTTTCAGAAACAAAATAACCTACAGCAGCACCAAAGAGCTTCACAAGTTTTGGAGAAACCAGATAAAACCAACTTTTCAAAGTCGTTCACTTAATTTACGGCGCTCGCGCTCGTTGGTTTTAATATCTTTTATCACCAGTTAGGAGGCAGCAGAGAATATGAAATTTATGGCATGTTATCATTCAGACAAGGAAAAAAAAAGTGTAGATATTTAGCTATAGTTGGGAACTTTGCAACTATGTATGAAACGCAGCCATTGCTGTTGGCTGAACATCATTCCTTTGGATTTCTGTCATTGTTTATCCTCCTCACAAAGAGAATGAGGCAATTAAACCCTAAGGCCATGTAAACAATACTGATGTCAAACATCTGTGCTGTCCCTGTTATTTAAAGCCATGAAGGGTGGTAGCAACAGAGCTGCTTTTATGTGCCTAGTCACACTTTCTTCCTCATTTAAAAAAAACAAAACACCACCAAAACCAGCAAATAGTTACCTGAAAATGGGGTTTTGGGATTTCACTGTTCTGATCTCACAGCACAGCTCAGGTGTTAGGAACATTTAATAACTGACAGGCTTAAACTGACACAGTCTCATCTGCAACTGTCATAAATCTCCAGGGGATGGGGGAAAAGTGATCTCTCCTTTTTTCATGACAGAGGACAAACATTTATCTTGTCCCCATTTACAGAAATCTGTCGAAATATTGAAATACCTGATTGAAAAGCAAATCAATAAGTGGGTTAACAATGTGAATCACTGAACTGCTGCCCACTTGTCTCCATTCCAGGGCTCACCCTCGGGCCAGGGGGGACATCTCAGAGCTTTAACATCCATCAGATTGGGGCTTTTGGCTATTTGACAAAACTGAACTTGTTGCTTGCCAGGTTTTTGGGTTTTTTTTTTCTTCCAAGCCTATGAATAAATGGGGGAGGGAGGGAGGAAGTGAGGAAGGGGGAGAAGGATGTAAACAATAAATGAGAACTTCAAAGTAAGAACTAACAATGCAGAACAATGACTTGTATATCTTACAGTACACGACAAAAGTTATTTGTCTTGGTGTTCTGCAGCTGCTAAAAGGAATCAGTGCACAGCACACAAGGCTGATATTTCCACAGAAGAAAAAGGTTTCTTCAAAAATATCAACAAACAAGTCAAACTTTCTACCAAATTGTGCTTACTCAATATTCCCATGCAGGGTTAAAATAATAAATATTGATAATTTATACAGTGTTTTAAACCATACAGGAAGGCCAAGACAGAAGAGACTGGACTTGCAAAACAGTCAGGATTTATTATAAATACACACACAGTGACTTCAGACTAAGGTAATTTGGAACAGTGTATTTCACTTGATCATTAACAAGCTGTCTGATCTCATTGTGTCATTTCTGTATCACACTGTATCCTCAAAAATGTTTAGGATTAGTTTTGAGGTATATTAATACTTTCCACATTTTACCAAAACGACTCAGAGTATTTAAAAGAAAATCACTGGTGTGAAAAGCAGGAAAAAATTATATCATAACAATGTATTTGAAGAGAAGTTTCTAAAGTAAATGTAAATTTTAATATTTTTGGAACTGATCTTCCATTTTCAAATGGAATAGCTGAAAACTTTGCATTCAGTTTACAGGATGTGAAAAAAATACTGTTCACTTCCCATCTCAGAAAATAAACAAACTTATAACTACATTTTGAAACAATACATCATTAACCACTCCAGTTACAGCACTGAATATCATCAATGTTTTTATCCAATGCAATGACTGAGGTGAAATAAATGTCTTGGAAAGTCTCTGCTGCAAAGAGCTCAGGAAACCAGAGATGGACTGAAATAAAAACAGCATTAAACAAGTGGAACAGCCAGAAATTAGAATGTAAAAAGCCCCTTTATAAACATGGCATTTTGCCCAGATTCAAAGGTCCCTCCACAAAAGTCCATGTTTATGATCTGGACTGGATTATTTGACCTAACAAACATTTATAATTCCCACCACATAGCCACTCTTCTTTGTATCTTTACTCTTCAAAAACAATACATTTGCTATTTCCAGTTGCAATATTTTTACATATTACTCTTTAATAGGAAACTAGATATTCACTTAATTAAAAAATTAATATGACACTGCCCCATTCTAATAGCTACTAAAATTAAAGGTTTGTTCTAAATCAAATGTTACCAGTTTCCCCCATCAAGGAAAATCTGACTTTTTAAATGACACTGAAATTAATAAACACTTGCTTGATACAGAGAAATAATTGAATGGGCAATTGTTCCTATTCATATGTAAATGTCATTAGGCTCTTTCAAGAGAGAACAATGTATTTTTCATGGATTTCCATGCTGGGGGTGGTGGGAAGAAGAAGAAGAGAGAAGGAGAAATGCACCCAGCTCTGTATCCCAACAACTGTAATAAGTGGAAATGGTATTTGTGCTCTCAAGGATGTTTTCTCTGGCCAATGAACATAACATGGATATTAGCACTACAACATATCCTGTTATTTAACAGCTTTATTTGGGTCCCACTTCCACATGGAACAAATGTCTGCCACCAGTGGGAGACACTGACATCAACAAGGACCAAAAAAAGTTCAGAGTATGTTTAGAAATTAAGACAGCTTAGCCACAGCAGTATTAAATGCAATTTTATAAAAGACAGCACAAAAGTGCAAGAAGCTGCATCTTCAGCTGCCAGCACTGAGAACTGAACCCAGCTGAATCTGTGAGCATGCAGAAATCACAGGTTTCAGAGGGATTTAGGGAAATATGAATATAATGAAAGGCAGCACATGAGAATTTCATGGAATTCTGCATGCAGGGCCCAGTCCAGTGAATGAGTCTGAATACAGAGTCACCAACACTGACTTTTCCCCCTCAGTGTTATTCCTCTCTTTTTTATGCTGCATTTTAGCAGCTATTGAACTTTTCATACTCATTTCAAGATCTCCTAAAGCAGCCACTAAAACTGTACTCCCACCTTTGTTTCACCAGTAGAAATAACAGTGTACAGCACCTACTTTTTCTAGTCAGTGTCTTTTCTCCCTCAAAAATCAGAATCTATACATAAAAACCAAAAAGAAATCAAACTTTCTTTCTCTTTTTTTTTTTTTCTAAAGAGAGACACACTTTGAGGCAGAGATTAATCATGCAGCAAAAGATTAATTCCCAGCTGCTTGGCAACCATCTGGACATTCTACTGGTTAAAACACTAGTTTGAATTGCTAACCTACCCCTTTGATCTTTCTCAATGTCTCCAGCCCATATGTGCAATAATTAAAGACATAGTTCACAAACTATTGCAAAAAAAATAAATAAATAACTGTACATGTACATCTAGATCTCCACAAGCAGCCTGACTGGTATCAGCAATTATAAATCAGCAGCCAGTTTATGAAAACATGTCTCATCTTGATATCCACTGTGTGTCTCACACCAGTCTAGCAATAAAATAAGGTTTGGGGTTTATTACATTACATTCTGAAGAGTTATCAAAGCAAGGCAGGATGTGACTTCCTCACCAGGAACACAATGGACAACTTGCACATGTTTTTGGGAGCAGGACATTAATCAGGCAGGAATTATGTTAGCAGCAGTCAGGATTGCTGTGATTTTAAATATGAACCAACAGATTCCTGCTCAGGATGATTACTCAGTGGTGAGAATCAGTTTACAACTGGATTCTCCAGATAAATCACAGCCTGCATTCAAAACAGACACAGGGGTTGTGGAGAAAAGGAGAAAATTCAAATGAACCAGAAAATAGTTGCTGTCACTGCCTGGAATATTTTCAAGGGGGAATAAAACAGTGTTTTCAGAAGTAAGTTGTCACAAGAAAAAAAAGTTACAGAAAAGTGAAAATCACAATTAAAAGCATAATTATGTGATATCTGCCTTTTCTTGCCCCCTCATATGGGTCACACTTGTGTGAACAGTAAGCAACACACGTTCTTACATCTTAACAAGAATTAAAAACCAGAATTAAAAACCTTTACAATCTTTACCCTTGGAAATCAGCATGACACTTGTGAGCAGAACTATGGCTTGGACAGTCCCCAGTGAACAGGATGACAAAGGAAGGGGAACAGCAAAGGAAGAGAACTGGAAGAACAGAGGGATAATAAGAAAAAAAAATTTCAACCATGAAGCTCCAGTTATTTTAGAAGTCAGTTTTTGGGCCACTCAAGTGCTTTCAGAAAGTTCATCAGAACCACTCTCCTCCTGTTATTAAAAAGCACAAACAGCCCCAGCACATCTAAGGAGGTTCCTTGAGCTGCATCCAGCTCTCCTGATTCCATACACAGATGTTTCTATATCCATCCACCAAGATTTAAACTCTAGAGACACACACAGACACGAGCACACACTTTTAATTCAATATATTACATAAAAGAACAACACTGATATATTTTTTTACCATCCTTGGAAGATATGAACAAAAATATTTATTTTTAATGAAGAAAAAATATAAAATCCACGATATAGCTAAAGACACAACAGTGTTAATTTTTCAGTGGTTTAATTACAAGAGTCCTTGTTTTAGGATATTGTCTCCATATTGGGTTTATTTATTGCTCATATTTGGCATGAATTTCATATATTTAAATACTTCACTATGGAACAGAGCAATTCAGAGGAAGAAATCAAACCCAGCAGGAGAATGCCCAGTGATCACCATCTCCTAATTGCAGGGACTCTTATCTTCAAATGTTCTTTCCTTCTCTTTTCCATGCTAACACCAGCCAGTGTTATTCACTCTCCCTCCCGACTTTTACAACTTTCTTTCCTCCCTGCATTCCTTTCCCTACATTCTCTGTATGGTCCCTCTTGGGGGAAATCCATATCACAGCCCTCGTGCAATTTGCTCTGTTTCAAGTTCTAATCTCCTGCCAGATAAGTGAGAAGCACAGTAAATCTGCTGCTTTCAACACCTTCAATCCAGAGCCCTTTTAGCCAGACCACGACTTAACTGTATCAGCACTGCAGATTTTATCTGCATGTAAATATATCACTAGATCCCAACACTTCTGGTGCAGTAAAACCATATAAATGGCTTGATGATCTTTAGAAACAAAATTTGTGTCATGCAGTAAAAGGGAGTGCTCGTTCCCAAAATAAAAGGAGAAAAACAGAAATAAAGATGACAAAGATGAAGGTCCTAAATAGCTTTTTAAAAAGGCTGCATCCTCAAGATAAGACTTCTTGAATCATAAACCCATAAAACACTCTTTGTTTTTCATCTTACTTCTGGTCCTTGATCCATGAAGATGCATTTTCAGGGGGAAAAAAACAAACTTCTTTTTCCTATTCTCTATGTTCTCTGTTATCTTACAGTACTTATCTCATCTCTCCTTTTCCTGATTCCCCAGCCCACATGAGGTGGAAGCTGTTCCAGAGGTGCTCTCCTGAAAACCCAGCCCCTGCCTTCCCCACAATTCCAAAGGTCCAATGTATCCTTGAAGATGCATTTTCAGGGGAAAAAACAAAAAAACTTTTTTTTCCTATTCTCTATATTCCCTGTTATCTCAGAGCACCTATCTCATCTGACAAAAGATGCATTTTCAGGGGAAAAAACAAAAAAACTTCCTTTTCCCATTCTCTATGTACTCTGTTATCTCAGAGCACCTACTTCATCTGACAAAAGATGCATTTTCAGGGGAAAAAAACCAAATTTCTTTTTCCCATTCTCTATGTTCTCTGCTATTGTACAGCACCTATCTCATCTGACAAACTGGGGGAAGCTGTTCCAGAGGTGTTCTCCTGAAAACCCAGCCCCTGCCTTCCCCACAATTCCAAAGGTCCAATGCATCCTTGAAGATGCATTTTCAGGGGAAAAAACCAAAAACCTTCTTTTTCCCATTCTCTATATTCCCTGTTATCTCAGAGCACCTATCTCATCTGACAAAAGATGCATTTTCAGGGGGAAAAACCAAAAAACTTCTTTTTCCCATTCTCTGTTCCCTGTTATCTTAGAGCACCTATCTCATCTGACCAAAGATGCATTTTCAGGGAAAACACCCCAAATTATTTTCCCATTCTCTATGTTCTCTGTTATCTTACAGCACCTATCTCATCTGACAAACTGGTGGAAGCTCTCCCAGGGGTGTTCTCCTGAAAACCCAGCCCCTGCCTTCCCCACAAAAATCCTGCCCCCAGCTTCATGACCATTCAGTCTGGGCTGCTTTAGTTCACAAGAGGCTGGAAAAGTGGCTGCAGTGTCCAAAGGCTTCATCACTGGATTCCCAAAAATCAAAACAGAGGAGTGACAGGACTGATAAAGTCAACAAAAACATTGGAAACGCTCAATGTTCTCAGTTAACCCAGACAGATGAAGCTTCACAATTTATTGCATAAAGCATTGAGCTTGCCAGTTTGTCTGAAAAATAAATAAAGAGCTGGTATACAACTCAGTACAAATTTATTCCAGGTATAACCTTCAACTGAAAAGTGAAAATTATTTCCAATATGCCTCTGATTTGTTTAGACTTCCTTTGTTGAGATAAGATAAATAAATATCTTTGCTTACAAAATAATGAAACAGAAGGAAATTGAGAAAAAATGCTAAGAATAAATAAAACTGACAAAATAAAAAATTAAGAAAGAGAATTTCTTTAAAGAAACACCAGAATGTCTCAGAGTGATAGATCAGATAAACTAGCTGTTTGAGAAAGGTTAAAAGAAATCAGTTTATTAACATAGCTGATTTTATTTTCTCATTCCAGAAGAATTCCAAACCTGTATCTTAGCAATGGCACTGAATCTGTTTTTCTGAAAAATCACAAATCAGACTTCTCCTTTCCCCCCTCCCCTGCCCCGTGGAGCTCTGGGTGACACAGGATGGCCAGAGGTGAAGTTCAAAGGGACATTTTCCCTTTTTATCAAGACAGGCCAATCACCCCATCTGTCGTGCTTTGCTGTCCTGCTGAACAGGGATTTATTCCTGTTGGGTTGCATCTCCCTGGTTTAAACCCACAATTTTTCAGTAATGACCATTTCCCAAATGGTTTAATCCATGTCAGAAGGATTTGGGGAAGAGCTGACTCAAAGCCGCTGCCTGATGCCATCGGCGTTCTGGCCGGGCTGTGATGTGGCTATCACTGCTCACGGCCATGTGTTCAGCATTACAGACTCTAAACAGGTGCAGGAATGCTTTATGAACAAAGGTCTAAAGGTTAAAAGCAAAAAACCCCACAGTTATCCTATTTTATGTTCTCCCCTTGTACTACAAAGAGGTTGAAAACAGTTAATGGTTCCCCCGGACCCTTTTGTGCAGCACCATTTCTCTGTTAATACATTCACATTCTATAAATGAAAAGGACTTTATTCTTAATTGAGCTTCACAAACAAAATAAGATGAAAACACATTTAAGTTTTCTCGTTAATAGCACACACATGGTGATTGTGAAACACTGTCTGTAACCTTTCCAGTTCAAACCAGCCCACAGTCGAGCACCATTAGCAAAAAGTCCTGGATTTTTTACTGTGTGGCTTAGAGGATTTTTCCACTGAACTAGCAAAGTATTAACTGGGTATTTTATGTAGCTCCTTGGCATGGATTCCTGTTTATTTAATTTGAAAATATTGTTTAAATGACAACACTGTGCTTTCAATTTATTTATTTCTTGGGCTATTTTCACATCTTATGAAACCTTGCCTCATCCTGAGGCACTGGTGGTTTGAACATTGTCAGTCCAGAACAGTCAACAGCAGAGCAGAGAAAGTGAAAGGCACATGGATTGTGCAGCTGCTTGTTTGAGCATCATGTGAGCCAGGTACACCAGAAAACATTTCACACACATCCTTTTATTAACAACTGAAGCATCTGCCAACCAATTTTACCCTCCTCTGTATCTCTGCTAAAGATGTTTTCTGAATTGTCATGGAAGTAACTTTAGGGCAGTTCCAATCCATGTGTCCTTACAAGATAACATGGAAATGAAAGAATATTTTCCTGCTTTGCTGATGATGCCCTTTCCTCCCCAACTCAGACATATTTGGGGTAGTTTGTGGGTTTAGGTCCTTCTGGATAGTTGGGAAATATGTACAAATATCTCAATTTTCCAAGAGCATATGGCTGAAATCAGAAATTTTTAAGACAAACAAAGCAGAGAGCTGGACGTGGGTTTTTGTTGGGTTTTTTTAATGATTGTTTGGTTGGGTTTGGGATTCTATTAATTGTTTTCCTAATGCACCTTGAATTTCCTTTTCTGCCCATTAATTCACTGTCTTTCAAAATAAGAAATGTCTTAAATAAAATGAGCAACTTGTGACAAAATATCTCAGGCAGTTGACTTTTTTGAAGCATGAAAAATGTGAAAATGACCACAAAATTTTACTTTTACACATATTCAAAGCAAAAAATCATGGTGTGAGAGAATTGGACAGCCAAGCTTGGGCAGCAATCTCAGGAATTCACAAAGTTACAAAGAAGTAAAATAAAACCCTGTATGACCAAAAGAGGATTGGAGCTCAATGAAGCAAATACTGAAATAATGTAGATCCTAGCAGAAATAAGGTCAAAATCTGCTCATTTTGAAAGGTATATAGAAAGCAAAAAAATGTCCTCACTAAATCAAAGATTTCACTGCCTCTATTAAAAGGTAATTTGGAAAATTCCTAGAATTCAAACTCTCCACTAAAAATCCTTTCAAAAGACCTGTAAATATGCTCAGAAAGTCTTTTTTACTCCTGAAATAATTGGGAAATCCATGAAGTATTTAATGACAAGCCCTGTCACTTCAGCAAATTTCTCTTCCATGAGATTTTCTGCTACAATAACTTCCTTGTTAATGCCCAATTTCCAAGGAATAGAATCCTACCTCTTTCTCCTGCATTTGCAGCAGTGCCTGGTGGTACCGAGAGGGGCTGCTCTGCCCACAGTCAATTTTAGGCGTCGTCTATTGAAGAAAAAAATTCAAAACAACCAATGAAGTCAAAACCAATTAATTCAAGTACAATCAATCCTGACCAAAATAAATAATTATATAAATAATATATAAAAATAACATAAGAGGTTTGTTTGCCCTTCTGAAATAGCAAGGGAATATAAATACCTACCACAGTCATTGGCACCCGTTTTTCTCGCAGGTATCTGGGGTTTTCTAACTGAAAAACAAGGCAGAGAAAAATCAGCAGGTCAACAATGTCTGATTTAGTCCAAGACATCATAATTAAACCATACTTAGCACAGGAACTGCATCACTCAAAGAACCACAGATGAGATTTCTACATGCCTTAAATCTTATAGAAACAGGAAATCTTCCTAAGAGATCATTTGGTTGGAAATCTACTCAGCAATTTTGGACCTAAAAATTGCACTTTTTTCCTCCCACCTCTTGTGGTTGAAAAAATTCCATCAATGCATATCATAAAAAATATTTGGCAGCTACATACATAGGCTTATGCAAAAGATTTCCAACTTTGTTGGCTAAATTCTCATTGAAATCAGTATAAAGCCACAATACATTTACAGATTGTACTGATTAAAATGGAGTGCTTTTGAAAAATTACAGTTGGGTGCATTGAAACTATAGGCACACATGTAAGTTATAGAGACAAAACATAAGGAAATAATTCATTAACATGGCTATATAATTAAAACAACTCTCTTAATCACTATTTTTAAGAACTGGAGACAAAGCATTGTTCCCAACCCACTTCCTCTATCAGACAGCTCTATCTTTCTCATTTTCTCAGACAAGGAGGCTCAAACATCACATCAGAGAAAGCAGAATACCCAAAAAAAGCTTTCAAGGGTATAATCTTGTAAAATGTGGCAGTGAGATCTGGAATATGAATGAGATTGCAATACACATTAAAAAAAAAAAAAAGTTGTAGGATTAGGTTGATCTACGAGGCATGGCAAACATATCAAATGCTTGCACTTTCTGCAGTAGCATGAAATAAATTTGTGTGTTGAATTTATCAGTGGAAAAGAGGCTTAATCCCTCTGAAATTTCAATTTGATACAGTATTATTCATTTCCTGTCCCAAAAGGTGATGTAGGATTTCTGTGTGGCATTGAGTTGTCATACTTCACCCAGAAGTTGTTGCAGATACTCACATTTAACACATACGTTCAATTTCAATGAATGGTGTTATCCAAAATTTTAATACATTAGCTGAAAGCATCAGGAAACCAATAATTTAACAATATTTATTGTCAGTTACACTCAACTTCCCTTCACACAAAGTATCCTGTGCTGGCAGTTAAATCCATGGGCAGCCACCAGGGAAGGAAGGAATCCTGGATGCACCCACTGCCACCAAAAAGAGGAATTTTGGACACAGAAGAGACTGTGAGGAGAGGAATACAGGACTGGGATCAGCCTGGAGCACCAACCACAGGAGATCCAGTGGAGGGGAAGGAAAAGCAAATCAAGAAGAGGGAAATGAAAGGCACAGAAATTCCAAACTGGGAAAATTTTAGAGGATTTTCTCTGTCCTACACATTTTTACCTGCAATAGGATTTTCTACCTACATTTTACTGGTATTCTATTCCTCCTCCCACCTCAATTTGGCCACTTCCCCATCCAGCCCACACTCCTGATCATGCCCAGGGCTGAAGGTGTTTGCCAGGAGCTCAAGGCATTCCCCAGTTTGGGATCAGTGGGAGCAGTGGAAGCCTTGACCAATATCTGGTGGAACCTGGAGGAGGCTGCAGAGCCACATTTCAAAGGCTTCATGATTTCCCAAAGCCCTGTCTCTCATGCAGAATCAACCTTTACTTTGGCTTTTTTAAGCCAAAGTAACATAAAAATTGTTGTAAATATTTACAATTAATTAAAATCCTTTATCTGCCCATGGCATTCAGCTGTTTGCAGCCTTCACTTCAAAACCACTCTCAAAAGCTAAGGTACATCCTACTTGTTTATGGGAAAGATGGAAAATGTGTCTCTAATACTTTGTAAGGCCCAAGTCTTGCATTTTTTGATTTTGTAACAGCAGCCATATGTGCTTTGAAGTTAAATGTTCCCACTTTGTTACTTGTTGTGGATTATA
Organism: Setophaga petechia; assembly: GCA_024362935.1. Classification (NCBI taxonomy): domain Eukaryota; kingdom Metazoa; phylum Chordata; class Aves; order Passeriformes; family Parulidae; genus Setophaga; species Setophaga petechia. Next base: position 3,567,008 of record JANCRA010000057.1, on the reverse strand, counting down.
TCCACTTAAACTGATCTGTAAACATTTAATGCCTCAACATTCATTCTTTTCATGCTGGTCTTCTGCAAAACTTCTTGTTCTCCAAATTAAACCACATTAAAGAGGGAATATCACAATAAAGAATGCCCCAAAAAAGAAAAAAAAAAGTCTGTATTTATGAGAAACATGCAAATTTAAAAATAATAAGCAAAAGGTCAAAGACAAGCCAAAATACATATGTATGAAACTGAAGGACTGCCATGAGAAGTGCAGTAAATCACATGCTTTTTTAGGAGTATGAACCAAATAAATGTCATCATGAAAGACATCTTTATTTGAACTAGAACTGAACTCTAATTTGTAAATACCACTTCTTAACAGAAATGGTATTTTGAATGTCTTTGTAGAAAAGGTTTTGGAATCCCCTGCTCTATTAGGCAGCCTGACAAGAAATTGTGTTTCAATTTGTGAGGAGTGCAATGGTCACCTTCTCTTTCTCCTAAACCAGAGCTGTGAAGGTGTTGGGTGATCAGATCCCCATGAAGAAAACCCCATCACCTAACAGAGATCATCTACTTCATTAAAATGTATATTTTTTCTTATTTAAATTTTAAATTGAAAAAAACCATTGCAGAAACGTACATAAACATAAAATTCCAAAACTGGATTTCAGGCAAATTAGCCGTAATTTTTAAGTTCTCTATTTTCAATTTCTATTTTTTTTTTAACACCTAAAGTAGTCAAAACTGAACATTCATGAGTTATACAATTTTAAAGCTATCAATCCAAGTAATGAGTGAAGGTGAAATGCTTCACTCAAAGCATTGACAAAAGTTGAAATGCTTTCCCCAAAAGCAAGCACAGTGCAGGAAAAGCACGATTTTGAGCTTTAAGTACTTCCACAAGTCTCATCCTCATCAATTACATTCCATCCCTCAGGCTGGAAATATGGTCCAGAAATTCCCACCAAAGCTCTGCTCTTTGTTCAGTAAATACAACAACAATGACAACACTCAAGTCATGGTTCCAAACTACCCCTCCAAAGCCCCATCCCACTCTTGGGAAGATGTTTCTCCAGGGATGGGTATCTCCAATAATGCCCAACTTCAGCCACTCACAGAATATTGCAAATATTAAGATTCAGGGAATAAAACCTTCCCACTTGCATCTGCAGGCTCATTGCACATTCCCCCCTAAGCTTCATCAAAGACAAAATGGGATTGTTTTCAAAACAAGGATGGCAAAAACACACATGAAAGAGTTAAGAACACTTAAGACTTTGAAATGGTAAACAACTAAACTGAACCTTGCCCTAAATTCTTACTTTAATCTACCAAACCCAGCCAGCCAGCATGTTCCCTACAGAAATAACTGCTGAGTAGCTTCAGGAAATTTGAGTAAGGACATTCTTATCTAACATCATAATTTGTAGGGAAGTTCACTTTAATGCTGCTGGTGCAGTCTGAGTGGAAGGACATTAAAGCACATGAAGGCTGTTTGTCAGCATGGAAGTTGAATTTATTTTTTGAAGTCTCAACACCACTTGGAGTTCACTGTGGGAAAGTTTTCCCAGCACTGCTGCCCTCCAAGGCCACAACATATACAGTAGGTATGTTTATAGTAAGCAGCCAGACTGAGAAACCAAACAAAAGATAATCAAATGGCTTGTGCAGAAATGGTTGAGCTTAACTAGACTGGAAAGAGCCAGGCAGATGTGAGCCAAGCACACAGAGCAGGCACAGCACCCACTGCTGCTGCAGCCTCCCAGGAATCCCCAGCACTCCATCACTTAACCCCGTGTTAGAACACTTGGCTCCAAGGGAGGAGAAGGGAACACAGCCACCAACCAGGGAATTCCTTTGGTCTAAGTCTTACAAACCTTTCCTAAGCAATAACATTTCCCAGGACAAGTTCTTCTGGGCAAGACTGAGCATTCAGTCAGCCCCACATCACTTCTGGGAAAAGCTAAAGAGTTCATGTAGCCTTGATATTTTATGAAAAATCTTTTCCTTAGGATTTTTTCTCCTGAGAAGCTGAGAGGCCTCAGGAACAAAATGTAAACAATGGTTATCTGCTGCTGTGGAATGCAACAGGTGCATCTGGGATTGGTCTCATGTGGTTGTTTCTAATTAATGGCCAATCAGTCAGCTGGCTCAGACTCTCTGTCCAAGACACAAACCTTTGTTATTTATTCCTTCTTTCTCTATTCTTAGCCAGCCTTCTGATTAAATCCTTCCTTCTATTCTTTTAGTATAGTTTTAATATAATATATAACATAAAATAATAAATCAACCTTCTGAAACATGGAGTCAGATCCTCATCTCTTCCCTCATCCTCAGACCCCTGTGACACCGTCACAGAGTTAATTCTTGTCCTGGCTGAATTCCAATGATGAAAAATCATGTTCTCCCTGATTAAAAAGCCCTTTGCTGTTTCCCCAGGGTGCAATCTCTCTGTGTGCTTTCCACCTAAAATGATGTGCTGAATTTCCTGGGATGTTTGAAAGAGATGCTTTGTCACCCCTGAAACTGGCTACAGTTTGGTGACAAATGAAACTGCACCACAGGCATCATGAGAGAGAGAGAAAGGTGAGGGAAGAATTTGCAGGGGTTTAATTCATTGCTGTTACTTTACATAACTTTTCTTTTTTTATCCAAAAATTATGTTTGTCTACAATCTAAAAAGCTCAGCTAAAGTGGAAAAAAAAAAGGAACAAAAAGCAGTTTAATTCCATTATCCAACGAGGTTCTTTTCCTGACATTATATATCCCTCCCAATATTTAATTATTTCTGAGACATAAAGAGGAGATAGTCACCTTCCCTTCAGTTATGAAGTGCACCAGAGCTGCAACAATATGCAGAAATTTATTGACAGCTGTTGATAAAATAAGACCACAGAATCACAGAAAAGTCTGGGTTGGAAGAGACCTTCAAGTTCTTCTCATTCCCCAGCCCAGGTAACTGTTATTATATTTCAGCATGGCTGAAGAATGACAGAAAGTTCATAGTAGCAACATGACCAAAGATCACTGGTATTTATTTGTCTCAGCTCCTGAAACTTTTCCCTTCTAACAGCCACACAAAAGGATTTCTGCTTTTCTACATTGCAAATGCACCTTCAAGGCATGAACACCTGATAAGGGACAGTCCCCACATCAGTTTAGATAACAGTCAGAACAGGCTAAGAAAAACACATTTTATAATGTAAGTAAAATGAGTGTAAACTAGTATTCTATGTATGAAAGCCAAATTCATCACAATCAAAACTCAACTTTTTTTTTCAAACATTTACTCCTGCCTGATTAGAATCTAAAGAACTTGAATCATAAAATGTTTGATAGGGATAACCAGGAATGCTGCAAGGAAAAGGGGAAAATTCTTGTATTACTCACAAAAAGTAACAATATCAGCAAAGTAACACAACAGATTTACTTCTCGTGTAGAAAATGTTATTATTAAGAACAAACATCTGAAGCCTCCAGATTTGACCTCTCAGCTTAGCAGAAAACTGATAAAAGCATTTCCCAAAACTTTCCACAGTGCTTTTAATATTTAAAAAAAATCAAACCTCAATCACTGATGTGAGTATATCATAAAAACTGAAAACACATCCAGAATGTGACCTTAAAAATACAAGAGCTTTGAAGAAGAGGAAATTTAAAATATATCAAAGAAGGAGGAGGTTGAAAGATAACAATAAAAAATAAATTAACAATTTATAACTGGTCATTTCAACCCCAAGCTGGAGCAGTGATGGCTCAGCAGCACCTCACAGCTGGAGGACACCAGGGTTGTCTCACCAATGTGTGCACCCAGCTGGGTGTTTGCAGATTCTTGGATAAAAGCATGGTCTGCATATAAACCTACCTGAAATACTCACAGCTTCCTAAAATTACACAGATTCTTACTGACAAAAATCTTTGTACAACCAAAAAATCCAAGGCAAGTTTCAAAAGCTTTTCAAGACAATTCTTCTTTAGCCCAGGCAGCTCAAAGTGAAAGCCATTCTGTATCTCCATTCCTGAAGTATTTTTTGGGTCAAGGGTCTCCTGTATCTCAGGTGGGACCATTGTAAATGAAGTTTCCCAACGATTTGCAGCTGGGAGCAGCAATTACAGGACAGCAAGATGCTCCCATGGCAATTAAAATGCTTGCAAATACCAGCAGCCACATCTGACACTCAAACCTCACAGATTCCAAGGGATCATTTAGTGGGGTTTTTTATTTTTAGCAGTGACATATTCTTTAAGTGTGACACTGCACTTAAAACTTCCTGACCCTTTCAGAAGCCACTGGAGGCCGTGATCCACAGCAGGGAAATGCTGCTCAGCACAACCTCACAGACCTCTCCTTTCCAGCCTCCAATCCCCTTTGTCAGGTAACTCCCAACAAGTCTTATCAGGCAATCAAAGTCTCTCATGAGTGACTTCTTTAATTACCATCCCTGGAGAGGAGACTTGAAAAACTGATTTATGTGCCACGGTAGCCAATTTGTTATCCAAGGGAGCTCCTGTATCAGCAGAGGATCATCACACTTTAATAACCAGCCATTATCAGCACAACATGATTGCAAACTGGAATTTCAATTAGGGAAAGAAATAAAATACAAATAAAATGACACAGATAAGAGATAAGCAGGCAGGCAGATTGACACTGATAGAAAAAAGCAGGATATAAAGAGATCCTTTGTCAGCATCAGTTGGTGTAATTTGTAAATGGCCATGAGCAAGTTTTCCCCCTTAAAGCAGCTTTAAAAGCTCAAGGTATCACAGCTTTCTGCTCATATTTTCAATGGGCAAATACAGCCCAAATATTCAAATCTGCAGGTGACTGCACCTTTGTTTCAGGCACCTGCACAATGCTGACACACCCATCTCCACCCTCAGCTTGGAAAAAGCCAGAGAAACACCAAGAAGGACAGAAAACCTTTAATATTCTCTGTTATCATTTCTGATTGCACTGCAGAGAACTTGGCCATCCATGAAAAACCTGGAGTGTAATAGGCAAGATTTTTAAATGCTGTCATTTCCCTCTGGACTGACAATAGTGCAGGAAGAGTAAGGATCATTTGGCAGCTGATTAAAATGACAACATGAAAATATGTGATTATTTTTCAAAAAACAAGGCTGAACTATTTCATTAAACTCTCTCTCATCACTCCTAACTTTGGCTGCAACTCTGTGAGCTTTCAACCTATGAGAATAAGTCAAAATAAGGAAGGAAAGAAAGAAGAAACCTCCCTTTTAAAATCAAAGTGATCTTAACAAAACTAAATTGCTATAAGGATATTAATTCAAATGAAATAAGTTAAAGATTTGGTGGTACAAGTGAAAGGGTTACAAAAAAGACAAAATAACACAATAGAAAAAATACATTAAAATACATCCACAGAGGAGAGGTGCTTCATTGTCTCCTTAGAACTATCATGGACTAACACCACAGAAAATACAACCAAGGGAATAAAATCTTATAAGACTAATAAATTTGAATTATTAAAAGGAAAAGAAAGAGGTGAATACACAGAAAAGCCTCCTGAACACGTTCAAAAGGAGGCACACTGACCAAAAAAACTGAGTTGTATTCATGACTTACACATTCTGCTTTGGTTAAAAAAAATAAACACAAAAAGCCAAACTCTTCTTTCATTAACACAAGTATAAATAAAAAATAATATTACAGAATCATCAAGAATTAGTCTGAATTTCTACCAGAGTAAGACTCTTGGTTTTGACCAGCAGCCATTATTTGGCCTGATTTATGAGTAACCATATTAAATTTGTGAAGATTATTATTACTTAAAATTTCAATGTTTTCTTCTCATACATTCATAAATTATCTTTCCAAGCCTTAGCAACTCATGTCTAAAAGAGTGATTCCCACACAAAGTTTTGCTGGCTAAGCTCAGAAAGCAAACTGCACTACTGAGAAGTTCCCACTGCAAATTAATAAATAAAAAAGTACTCAGTTTATTTTACCCCAAGATTCCAACTATTGAGCCGTGCTTCGAGGTCATCATCATCAAATGAAAACTTTCTTTTGTGTTGATCATCCTGGAACATAAAAAAAAGTCAAGGAAAATATCAGCTTTGTTGGTAATTAATTTTTTTAATTTAAAATTAAACTTCTCATTGACTTGGCCATGGCCACACTGCACTTCCTAATAGTGTCACAATACTTCTGACAGCTTTCACAGTTTCCAGAGGATACTGGGCTGAGAAAACAGCTCAGAGGATAAATTACCCTGGCTCTCCACTTTAATATTCTTCTTTATTTATTTCCAAAGCAATGGTCTCCTTTACAGAGGGTGAATTTACTAAAAAACCAAAATATTCCATTTTCAGGCATTTATTCATCTCCACAGTGCCTTTTCTGGGGCTAATGCAGAATTCAGAGATCACCTGATCAGCCTCCCAATAAAAAAGTGAATTTAAAATGGAAGGAAAGCAAGGCAGGGATGGTTGGCACAGCAGAGGACAGAGCAGCTGCTGCCCAGCTCAAGGCTCTTCCCTGATTTCCAGCACCCAGCCAGGGCTGGGTTATTGCTGCTGCAGAAGTACCTGGGAATTGCCTCTCAGAAGAAAAGTTTTTCCTCTGGGATAACAATAACTACCAACATTTAATGTATCTAACAGGGAAAGCTGGTACAGAACATTTTCCTTGGCCCAGGTATTTAAAAACCAACACTGAAACCTGAATTACTTTGTCTCATTTGTGTGTGGGCCTGCCAGCACCTTTTTTAAAATCTCATTTGTCACAAGCATCCAGTGAGCAGAGCTTGGGCTGCTGTTAATCAACACTGGCTGGAGGCAGCTCTTAATGTTTCTTTTAAAGGTTTCTTAAAAGTCTCCCTGCTCCTCTACCTGGGCCTGGACCATGCCAGAACATCTGAGAAACCCCAGAACACCCCTGACAATGGAACAAGGTATTGTCTGCTCCAGCCAGGCAAACATTATCAAACTGGCAAAGCAAGAGAGGACTGGTTCACTTAAAGGCCCTTTTAGAGCTGTAATCACAGGAGAATCCAGGACATGGAGCTGAAGAACAATCAAGTGCAGTGATTTGTCCAACACTGACTGGAAGCTGCAGCAGAGCCAGCAATAACAACAAAAAAAAAATTAAAAATAAACAAATCAAAGCAGCAAAACTTCCCTACAAAACTTTAAAGCCCTAAATCCAGGTTTCAACTGAAGAACATAATTTTTTTTTACAATAACTCTTCCATAAGGAATATTTCCTGAAGTAAAATAAACAGGAAACCAATAAGGAGACATGTAGTAAAGCCAGCATGTGGTTTTATTTTTAATGATGGCATTTCTGTATTTAAATTCCATTTGTGTACATACAATCAACACACACATAAATACATTGCCAGCAATCAGAGCCTGGAGTACAGACACTGATTTTTGCCCACTGAGCACCTGTAACCTGCCCTGATAAACCATCCCCTTGCTAATCCTCTATTCCAGATGCACAGCACAACACAAATTTCCTCAGAAAGGAGCTTCCAGTTTATCCTATTTGCACTTCATGTCCTCATAAATCCTCAACTGTGCCCAGCTGCAATCTTTCTAAACTATTCCTCTGATAGAATCAAAAATGAAGCGTGGGCAGAGCTGGAGGAACAAACAGGAAATTCAGTGTTCACAGAGGGCTGAGGGTTGCTCTAGGTGTGGTGAAGGACACTGCAAGGCCACAGAGCACATTTTAGAAGGTAAACAGCACATTTCTTGGTATCACACATTTGTCAGGAGTAATTGTCAGTGCAAAGCTTGCAATTATATAAACAACATCATTGAATATGTTGGACTAAAAGGGTTTCAGACAAAGCCTGTTCAATGCCCTTTCATCAGTCAAAATGCTCTTGTGGAAAGTCTGATGAAACAAACTGTCCAAAATTCACTCTTTCAGAGGTCAACCATCACTGAACAGAGCCAGAGGCATCTCTGCAGCTTTCTTTAATCTGTTATTGCAAAATACAAGATGATGTCAATGCAGGCACGTTGCCAAGCCTGGGGAAAACAATGCAGCAGACTCTGAACACACAACACTAAACAGAGGTCAAGCATTAGGATGAACTCAGCATCCTACAAGAAATTCTCTCCCCCTGCACTGCAGAGGACAGATTTTGATGAGCTTTAGTCCTCCCTTGCTGGAACCCTGGTTACTGAGAATTTGAGATTTTCTGTGCTGCCAGGCACTGACCCCCAAGAGAACACTGCACTGACCTGAGGCTGTGGAGAAGCTTCCAAAATAGAATGACAGAACTGGGATTGTGGGTGTGGAGTTTGATAGAAGTGTGTGATATCACAGGGTGGAAAACTTAAAGTTTAAAGTTTTAGAATACAGTAATATATATAAAGCAAGATGGAGGTTTTAGGGTGGAAGCTGGTCCTTCTTCTTCACCTTCTTCTCTGTCACAGACATCTTTTCATTAAAAATCCTTTCTTAAGATTTTTTCCTGCTGAGAAGCTGAGAGGCTTCAGGAACAAAATGTAAACAATGGTTACCTGCTGCTGTGGAATGCAACAGGTGCATCTGGGATTGGCCCATCTTGGATGTTTGTAATTAATGGTCAATCACAGCCCAGTAGGCTTAGACTCTCTGTCAGAGACACAAATCTTTATTATTCATTCCTTTCTATTCTTAGCTTAGCCAACCTTGTGAGATGAAACTTTTTCTTCTATTCTTTTTAGTATAGTTTTAATGTAATATATATATATATCATAAAATAACAAATCAAGCCTTCTGAACATGGAGTCAACATTCTCATCTCTTCCCTCACCTGAAATCCCCTGTGAACACCATCACACTTCTCCATGGGTTTGGGTGGTTTTGTGTAATTGGATAAAAATCCACATTACAGGGCATGGGTGGTTGGTTATTGGGTTAAAAGTAAAAATAATTTAGCTGTCATTTCTTAATTGGACAGTTTATCCTTACAGAAAGAGATAGGGCTCCATTTTTAGTTTGTTAGAGTGAAGTGCTGTAGAACTCAGGGTTTGTGAGACTGTCACATAGATAACAATTAATAAACATCTGAGTCCCAACAAGAAATACCCTCCAGCACATTAAATCCTGACCCTGGCAAAAAGCAGAAAAAACCTCAACATCCCCTATCATTCCCTCCCAAATGTCTGCACCTTTACACAGGGATCATGACCCAGACAGCTGGAAATAACAGCTTTACAGGGATATATAAAACTCAGGGAAGGCAGAGCTTTAGGACAAAAAGGAGAAGCATCTTACAGACAGTGACGTGCCTAGGTCATCTTCATCTGTGCGGTGAGGAGAGCTCAGACAACGGGATGGCACTGAGGGCTTCTCACTGAGCCTTTCCCTGGAGGAAGCAGAAAGAGAGGAATTCATTTTCAGCAATCTGTGGCACACAAAGGATGGTAATCACAGAACAGAACTGGGTAATATATATACAAGAAAATAACTGTCAAGATGGAAAGATCGAAAAAAGAAAAAGGAGAAAAAAGAGAAAAATTTCATGTTAAAGGGAAACAAAAGCCTTAAGTGTTCCATTAAAAAACACCACCATAAAACCCCACACCAAAAAATCCACTAGAAATATTGTGTACATGACAGTACATTAAAAAGTGTTCTTTCTTTTCTTTTACTACATGACCCAACATCTCCCAAAGGATTTTAGGATAAATCCAAGCTAAGGAGAGGGCTGATCTAGGAGAATGCTTTTGAAACAATATTGCTAGGAATATGAAACAACATAAGATGCAGTCCAGTGACTCAGAGAGGAAAGAGGAATTAAGGTGATGGTTGGTTGCACCATAGGGGAGGCTTTTAAGATCAAACAAAATAGGTTAGAACAAGGTAAATGATCCTATAACACACAAAGGGAAGGAACAACACACACAGCTCTGTACAAAGGCAGTGGCTTGAAAGGCCAAGGTGGAAAGGAACAAGTCCCAAAGATTGTCTTGGTTTCATTTAATTTCATTTCTGTTTTATGGACTAAAGTGGAATTTATGAGGGATGGTAAAGAAATGCCCACAAGACAGGACACAAGCACAGCACGAGCAAGTGCTCTGTCCAGCAGAGGGATTTTCTGGAAAAGCTTTTGTTGTAAATAAAGCACTTGAGCAAAGGGAAATGCAGAGCAGCAGACAGGTGAGCAGAATTGTCACTGATGCACCTGGTCACTGACATTCCTCAGCCACAGAGCAGGAGGAAAAAGAACAAAATAAAGTAGAACTTGGAAGCATTTATTAGATGGGTTGATGCAGCAAAAGATCCAAAACAGTAGTGGAACACCCTTCAGCACATACTCCACTGTCAGATCCACAGGTATTAAGGGAATTAAAACCTGCTGCTGGTCCCTTCACCTTCCTAGGACTGCCCATATTATGTTAAAGTCAAATCAGAGCATTCAATACCTCCCTTCCTTTCCATCTGGCAGCAAATGAGATGGCTGCTATGCCAAAAAGACACTGAGATGAATGAAGTGTTTATGAACAGAACAACAACTGTTGGATGTACAACATAAACCAGTCACTTCTAGGGAGACAAACACAAAGTTTTCACAAAGCACAGGGCCCCTGCTTTCATCAGAACAGCAGGGAACAGAGAAATACAACAACTGGGAGCCTACCTTCCCTTCCAGCACCAATAAATCCCACATAAACAGCATGTATGGATGCACAATAACAATTACAAAGCAGTAAATAGTTTAGATAAGCAAAGTCTTAGGGGTAAAAAAGATCAAAAGGAATATGATAACACAATGACTGTCTCTTGCATTTCTTACCAAGATTTCATTTGACACAAAATTACCTTTAATTAAAGGGAGATAAATCTTTGCCTGTGAGTAAATCTGCCCTTTCATCAGATTTCCTTTCTGAGTAATACTCAGGTTACCTAACAATGCAATAAAGTTCCAATTGTTAAAATGAAAGAAAACAGAATTCATGCCCTCATTATTCAGGAATATCAACAAATACACAAGCCAACCCCAGCTACCTGTAATATTTGCAAATACACCAAAGGGAAGACAACAGACTAGATGCATTCTTAGTTCTGTATTTGCTCTTTTGAACAGGAACTGAAAAGGAAGCTCCTTTACTTGATTGTACAACCAGAATTTGAAAAGATTGAAAGGATGAACACAATTTTGCTCATATCCAGTATGTACCACCTGTCCATTATCTTCTCCAGCCTCCTGCTAATACAAGTCAGGCCCCAAAAAGCACAAGATTAATTCTTTTTCCTCCCACTGCAGGTGAGTGAAGGATGAGCAGAGTGTTGACATCAACCTGTGACCTCCTGCTGCAGCCCAAGCAGGGAGCTGGCACGGGAGGAGGCAGCAATTTGCTGCTAATAAAGGAGATTAGTAAATGTTCCTTCTAGGAACAAACTCAGGGAAATTCACTGATTCTTCCTGGTCCAGCACGACTACACACTAACCTTTAATAATGTTCTCAGGCACACTCTATAAACATTGAGTAGAATTTTCCTACAGGGTCAGAAAGCCCAGGTTTCTGTTCAAACCAATCTAAACATTTCTCAAACCAATCCCTTCTCACATTTCAAAATAAAGCTGCACCTTTCCAGTCCCAGTAGGTTGGATTTATTCATCAACACCCCAGTTTGCAAGGAAGGTTTGTATATCTAAGGCTTTTATTTAGGCAGAAAAACAACTTCATATGGAAAAGTCAAAATTGTCCAACACAGAATTATCTGTACTGCAAGATAAAAATCACTATGAAAAGAATTTCTGTTTGTTTGGGTCTTTGAAAGGAGAGAATCTTGAGATAAAGAACATCAAGCAGTTACTCAAACATGTCTCACTGACATTATCTATTTTGCCCTGAGAAAATGTTGTAGGAACTGAGTCATGGCTGGAATGCAAAATTTTCATCCAACTACACAAATTCCATGCCCATGGATGCAGTTTCCCAGTGCACATTCAGAGGAGAGAGACAAATACAGTGGAACTCGGACACCATCTGCTGGCTCTCCCTACAAACTGCACATCCACAAATATTTAATATATTACAGTTCTACCTGCACTGATTGCTCATCCAGAATTGTAAATACAAAGAAAACCAGGTTCTATATGTTGGATATAGGTAGTATCTTAACATGGTCATATTTAAGTAAATATTAAATATGTAAATATTTTGTATTTTTTCAAAACAGCTGAAATATTTACCTTCAGTATTTTCCTGCAAAACTTGCAGGAAAATTAAGTTTCTTATTGCAGTGAAGATAAATTTATGTAATCTACAGAACTATCAAAATTTTCCAACACAAATTCAGATTTCCTTAGACACAGCCCCTACTCTTGGTCCAAGAATCCACTGGCAGGGCTGTGCATATACACCGATTTTAATTCCTTTAAACCAGTAACATTATTCAATTACATTTACTTGCTTCTCCTGGCATGGAATAATTTGCAATCCAGGGATTAATTTGCAATGCAGGTCTCCAGAGAACTCAGCAGAGTCTTGGGAACCTCTCTGATCACCAATGTAGGCATTGCCTCATTCCCACAGGATAGAAGGGGAAAGTGAAATTAAGCTTCACTACACCAAAGATAACTTTGGGAACTTTGCCAGGCCAAGCTGAATCTTAGGTTCAGACACAAAGTGGGAAAAGATATCAAATTCCAGTATTCTACTATAAACCAGGTAGAAAAGAGAGAAAAACTGTGGCAAAGAAGGGAGGGAATGGGTGGAACTGCACCTCAGGATGAAGAGGGAGGAACATGCAAATCCCACCCCAGCTGACAGCACAAGTCAGGAATTCAGAGTAATTAGGTGTATTTTTACACCACAAACAGGGCCTTGTAGAGATTTCAGTGGGCTAAATTTGTCCTAACAAAGGAGAGTTTTGCTGATACTGTTTTATTGCCTCTCACACCCAGAGTGATACTTTGAGGATGCTGCTGCTCCCAGGGACTGACACAACCTGGTCAGACCCAGGCCAGCTATCCTGACATGGCACAACAGTAACAAAAATTCTTCCAAGGTCTCAAAAAGCATTTCTGAAACATGATACATTCCTTGTTTTCATAATGTCAACTCTATTTTTTTTTTTAATTAAGGGTATCTGAACAGCTCCTCCTAACAATTTTCTGTATCTGTCTGAAACTAAACTTGAAAATGTGTTTCTAACACAATGAAATGAAATCAGAATCATTCCTTTTCCAGTGAATTCTCTGTATCACCAAGGCCAAATCAGTAATATCATAACTCAACTGGAAATTCTCCATTGTCTGCCTCTGGCTCTTAAACCACAAGTCTGTTATCAAAACCACAGGCTCTTATCAGAGCCCGAATGCAAGCAACCAGCACAGCCCCTAATCCTCAAGAAAAGGAGATACAGAGACCTCAGACATAATGAAATTATTGTTAGAATTATACACATTTAATGGATACAGAAGAGTTTAATGATACTCAATATTAATGTGATTTAACTTGCAAGTCTCCATCTGTCACTTATCCAAATCACTGCTGGAAAACTAAAAACATGATTGAAAAATGATGATAAACAGCCTAAATATCAGTGTGCCTACAAGAGAACAGCTAATGGTGGCCATTTATGAAAGATGTAAATGAAGACGTGAAAAAAGCATTGGACTTCTGAAACTAAACTTGAAAATGTATTTTTAACACAATGAAATGAAAGCAGAAGCAGAGCAAACATCCACTTCCTCTTGTACAGCACCCATTGAGCTTTGACCAATATTCAGTCCATGTCTAAGAGTGCTTCCTTCACCAAGGATTTCAGAGAGGTTGAACATTAATGAGACTTTAGAAGGGGCAAACAAGAGGAAATTCCATCCATGACTGAAATGAAGACACATAAAGAAAAAAAAAGGAAGACAGATCCTGATAATCAGCACCAAGTTGCATTATATAAGAAAATCCAGAAAGTAAATACTTGAGAACAGTAGATTAAACTGGAATTTACCTAAGATTGCCACAAATTAGGACAGAATAGAGCTGAAGTTTTCCAAGTGTCCAAATGACCAGCTTGTCACTCCTTCAATACTGCAGGGATGTCTTTCTAAGCCAACAGGAAAACAAGCCTTAATAACAACACATTTCACCCTTTTTCCCTGCTGTAAACAGCTCTATTCTCATCTGACTGGGACTGAGGATGCAGTTTAAGCTCACTGGCTGCTGCAAATCAAAAACCTTAATCTCACTCAGCAAAACTTGCTTATCTGCAAGGAGCCACTATTCCATTTCCTCTAAAAAACCTGTGAGCAACAGTCACAGAACAACCTCTAAATCTACCATCTGTGTGCTTGTTTATATTTCTAATCTATAGGGAAAAAAGACAGCTAAAACTATTTGATAAAACAGCTGCTTTCAGCATCATGGCCTTAGACTACAAATGTAGGCTTTGATTTTCCATGTTAAGTGTCTGGAACTGAAAGGAGAACAAGAGGAAGAGAAAGAGGATAGAGGGATGGGACATGGAAGGAGATGTACACAAGTCAGAGAAGAAGACATAATGGAGAAAAGCAAGAACAGAGCAGTCTAGAAGTTCTCATTACACTGAAGCTGTTACCAGAGTTTCTGGCTATAAACACTGATGGTGAGTCCATGAGGGAGTGCAATAAACTCATCCAAACTCATCATTTAATAACTTCCAGCTATTAAATACAAATCAAACGCTGCTGAAGCAAGGACAGAACCCTTACCCAAGTGCAGGAGCTGTTGTTGAAGATGAGTCCTCCACAGAGGATGGATTACTGTCAGGGTTGCCCAGGTCTCCCACCACCCACTCAGATGAGCAGCCAGCGCGCCTGCTCCGAGATCTTGGTGAACTTGGTTCATCAAAATAAACTGACTGGAATGAGAACAAATGCAAAATCAACAGGAGAATACACTTACACACATGCATTCTTTACACCTTTAATGTCATTTCTTGCAGAACTGTCTGCAGTACAATCATTTTCCACCGAGGTCAGTGAGATGTGTAAATGCCACCTTCCCAACCCATGGGAATTCATGGCAACAATGTAAATATTTTCCAATACTTCTTACAGGATGGGTAATTTTAGCAAAAATTGGCATTGTTATGTCACTGAAGTTGATGCCAAGGGTTGACACAGCATATTCAGTTCTTCAGAAAACAAACTGCAACTTCAATGATGTCTATTTGAATTCTGTAGTATTCTCAGGCTACTAAAGTCACCAGCTTTAAGAACAATTTTCCTTTCACAAGAGCTTTCTACTGATTAGGACAAAAGCAAGCCCAAAGGGCCTTTATTATATTTTTCCAAAGAACTAGAAAAACATTACCTTTCTGTGCCCTCAAACAGCTCTTTTCATAAGCCTTCAAACCAGAATTTTGAAGAAACAAAAAGTTTTGCCCATTGCAAGGTTTTCCCAGCATCAGTTACAAGAAATGCCTTTATTTATCACAGAGTTCCACTCAACCCATTCAGAAATCGTTGGTCACATTTGGAAAAGCAATTCCAGGATCCATTTTAGCAAGTATGGCTCATAAAGTAGTGACACTCACCATGTAGGCAGGCAAAGTTTTCAGAATTCCTTCCTCTGGTTTCTGGTTGAAGGGACCATTCAGAACTCCTCTCTGCAGCATGTGGAGCAGCAGTTTTGCATACAAGTTTCGATTCTCCCTTCCCACTACTCCTATGCCTGCTGCTGAAGGTCTGCAGAGTTTTTTAATCCATAGTGAGCATCTTTTTCTTTCTGAAAATACAGATATATGGGGTCACTATACATCTTCAGGGCAAATCAAACACATGAAGAAAACAGAAGCCATCACTGGCATGAATTTTGTAAGTTTCTCCTTTCTACACCAAAGTTTAAAACAAAACAAACTCCAAATGACCAAACCAAATAAAATAAATGGTTAAAGACTTAGAATAAAAACAAGTCTTTAGCAATGGTTCAAATTTACACATTGCACAAACATTTTCTATAAATTCATGTTTACCAGAAGATTACATCATTTTTGTAAACAACATGGAAACCCCAGGAATTCTGCACTCACTGCAAGAGCTGCCATAAACTACAACTTACAGCTTGCATGAGCATTAATGCTTTAAATACATAATAAATCCTCATCTATTTAAAAAAAAAATCTCTATTTACACAAGATTTGCTATCAGATAAGGAAATTATTCATTGGGTTAAATGTTTATACATCAAGCTCTTAATTTGTAGGGTTTGTGCCATTAATAATAACCAGTTTGTTGTAAAAATTAGATTTATGCAATATAATTTATTAATTGATGTTCCTATTATTACACATTCTTGAACAAATGTTAACAACTTTATAATTAAAAATATTTGTTATCTCAGAAACAATACCCTTTAAAAGCTTTTGGTTTCTATTGAACTAGGTTTTTAAA
Organism: Setophaga petechia; assembly: GCA_024362935.1. Taxonomy (NCBI): domain Eukaryota; kingdom Metazoa; phylum Chordata; class Aves; order Passeriformes; family Parulidae; genus Setophaga; species Setophaga petechia. Next base: position 3,550,672 of record JANCRA010000057.1, on the reverse strand, counting down.
GACAGATGTTAGTGTATTGTAAACGTGAAAAAGGACATTTACATCATGAAAACAAGACAGATAAGGTCAAACAATTGCAGTAGGTACCTAAAACATCCAACTTTAGAAGTTGTGCAAACCCCCATCAAAACTGTACCTTGTAATGTCAGAGATGAACTGCCTGGTTAAATTAATTACACATAACAACTGTCAGTCCCTAGGGCTTTGTTATTAGTGTTTAAATGCACATTTTACCATCTGTACCTGAACTATTCTGCAGGTTAAGGACATAGGGTTTCATAGCCACAATACAGCGATCTAATTCCGCATCCAGTCTTTCCTTTATTTCATCTTCACTGCTCATGTTGAAAGCACACAAATTAACCTGCAAAATTAATGTCATTGCTGTAGAAAAGGTCAAATTCTGTTTACATCAGTCTCTCTTCGTCTTAGGCCATACAAAGATGTGCTTGGAACAATACAGAAAGTGAAACTAATGTGTTATGTCCAAACAAACACAAACCTAAGATAGATTCTTTGTAAATAACAGGTTCTCAGTGTAATTTACAAGAATGTGCTTGTTTAGATTTGAAACGGAATAGCCGACCACACAATAAATATATTCATTACACCCAATTTGTATAAAACACCTCAAGGCGTTTGTGTGATACCGCATTCCTAACTTGGTATTCCTTAGAATTAGAGGTTTGGGTTGGTTTTTTTTAAGAAGAGGGTGGAGAAAGGAGGGGAAACATCAAGTAGAGCGATAGTTACAAGCAGCAGAAGCAAGAAGCTGTCAGGACTGTTCTTCGGGGAGCAGCCCCGCACAGAGCAGCGCTCTCCGCTCCCGCGCCGTCCGTTCCCCGGCGGAGCGGGGCCTTTCCTGGCACATCCAGCACCGAACGCGTTCCGTGCCGGCGGAGCCGCACACCCGGGCCCGCCCCGGGGCCCTTCCCGGCGCTCAGCCCCGGCCCCCGGCCGTGCCCCCGGCCGTGCCCCGGCCCGGGGCGCACTCCAGTGTCCCCGGCAGCCCTCCCTGCCCCGCCGGGCCCCGCGGGCCCTGCCCCGTTACCTCGGGGGGCTGCGGGTCGCGGCCACGGCGGGGGGAGGCGGCGGCGGCGGCGGCCGAACGTTCAAACCGGCCCCGCTCCCGGCGGCCCCGGCCCCGCGGCCCCGCGCGTTTCCGTTTCCGCGGTGACCGGGGCTGGCCCGGCCCGGCCCGGGCGGCCTCGGGCGGGGGATGGAGACGGCGAGCACAGCCCGCAGGGGCTGGGGAGTTGTTCGTCCCCAGGAACGGGGGAAGCTCTCGGGATTGAGGAGTGCGAGGAAGGTGCTGGTGGGGCACCGCAGTCACAGCTCTGAGAGGCGCTGGGCTCTTCCCTCTAGTGACCGGGGACAGGAGCCAGGGCACGGCTGGAGCTGTGCCAGCGGAGGGTTAGGTTGGATTTTAACAGGTTCTTCCCCCAAGGGTGCTGGCACTGCCCAGGCTCCCCAGGGCATGGGAATGGGCACGGTCCCGAGGCTGCCGGAGCTCCTGGAGCGTTTGGACAGCGCTGCCAGGGATGCCCAGGGTGGGGTTGTTGCGGTGTCTGTGCAGGGACAGGGGCTGGACTCGATGGTCGTTCCCGCTCAGGATATTCTGTGTTTATTTCATTCTGTGGTTCCTGCCCGAAGTGATGAATGTTCCCACAGCCCATCAGTGCGGTCATGGCTACACCCAGTGCTCTCCCCCAGATTCCCTTTGTGGATAGTTATGGATCCGCTCAGACACGCCCGGAAAACGCCTCACGAGTCCCCAGCAGAGCCTCGGGGAGCAGCGGGGCAGAAACGGGAGATGACAGCATCACACGAGGTTGTCAGAGACGTTCAAGACCATCGAGTCCAGCCCAGCCCCAACACCTCAACTAAACCACGGCAACGAGTGACACATCAGGCTTTTCTTAAACACATCCAGGGATGGTGACTCCATCATCTCCCCAGGCAGACCGTTCCAGAACTTTATCATCTTTCTGTGAAAAAAATGCTGAGTGCAAAGTCCTGCACCTGGGTTTGCACAAACCCGGGCTGGGTGGGGAATGGATCGCGATCCCTCCTGGGGTGTCGATGGGTGAGGAGCTCAGCGTGCCCGGCCGTGTGCCCTGGGCTGATCCCAGCGTGGGCAGCAGGGAGGGGGCTCTGCCCTCTGTCCCTCAGGTGAGAGCACCTGCAGAGCTGCCCCAGCACAGGGAGGAGCTGGAGCTGCTGGAGAGAGCCCAGAGGAGGCTCCAGGATGATCCCAGGGCTGGGAGAGCCGGGGGTGCTCACCTGGAGAGGAGAAGGATCCAGGGAAACCTCAGAGCCTCTTCCAGGGGCTAAAGGGGCTCCAGGAGAGCTGGAGAGGGACTGGGGACAGGGATGGAGGGGCAGGACACAGGGAATGGCTCCCACTGCCAGAGGGCAGGGATGGATGGGATATTGGGCAGGAATTGTTCCCTGGGAGGGTGGGCAGGCCCTGGCACAGGTGCCCAGAGCAGCTGTGGCTGCCCCTGGATCCCTGGCAGTGCCCAAGGCCAGGCTGGGCAGGGCTGGGAGCAGCCTGGGACAGTGGAATGTGTCCCTGCCGTGGCAGGGGTGGCACTGGATGGGCTTTAAGGTCTCTTCCCACTCAATTCTACGATTCTGTGCTATGAATTTAATGGGATTGGTCCAGGTCCTTGATATGCAGTGGATGGACTGGGTGCCCTGTGAGTACAGGAGAGCTGGGACTGGGAAAGTGAGGGTACAGCAGCAGTGGGGGACTGTCCTGGTTTGAGAGGAAGTGAGGTTTTTGGGATGCTGTGGCATTTTTTTCGTGGAAAGAGTGATAAAGTGCTGGAATGGCTGCCCGGGGAGGTGGTGGAGTCATCATCCCTGGGTGTGTTTAACAAAGTCTGGATGTGGCATTGGGGGCCAGGGTTTAGTTGAGGTGTTGGGGCTGGGTTGGGCTCGATGACCAGGTTCTTTGTGATGTGGTGTTTTATTCCTGCTAGCTGGATATTGACTGTTTCTATTCTTGTATCTTCATTATGATCAACACTTGGGGGAAAAAATGTTTCTATTTAGAGCTTAGTGAGAAATATTTGCCACCCTGAAGTTAAAGGTCAATAAATCAGAAGTAGCTTTTGAGCCTGAGCAGTGGGGGGTGGGTGCCAGAAATGTGAGTGGATAAAATGAGAATGAAATTTCAGGAGAAGGTTCAATAATTGCAGAGCCAATTTTATTCACAGTTTCTGAGAAAAATCTGTTCAAGTATATTCTTGTAGGTAATAGAGCGATTTTGAGCTCACTTTAAAACATTAAATATGCTCCATATTGCTGATGGTTTTGGGTTGTCCTATCCCAAGGACAGAGAACATGAGGGGGTGTTGTGGAATAGAAGAATTTCAAAGCACATGCCTGACACTTCTGCACAAAAACCATGGGTTGTACTTGTTGTTTTGTAGCCATTTTGAGAAAACCATCAATTAATCCAAAAGAATTTGAGAAATCTTTCAGCTGTTCAGTCTCTTCCTGAGTGAATGAAGTGTTTGTATGTACATACAATCCCAAATAAACCCTCTGACCTCTTTGATTCGTGCATTTCTCTTTCCCCAAAATCTGTCATGGGCTTTGCTCTGTTGCAGCATCTAAAGCACTTTTATCTCAAACAAACAAACTCTTCAACACTTCTGAGTTTGATTCAGATGCACATACAGATCAAACAAGAAACCTTACATGTACAGGAGGAAATTTGCTGTTTTCTTTGATTTCTCAGCTAATCTTCAGCAGGAATGATTCTGTGTTAGGGCTCATTGGGTGATAGATCTGACAGCTACACTGGGGCCTGCTCAGAGTGCCTTAAACCCACATTTGCACAGAAGCAGTAAAAATCACTGATGGAGTATTTCAACCACCATAGAATCTCAAGAGTACATTGATGGATGATTTATTATCTTGAAATTCCAGATTTAAAGGAGTTGTCATTTGATATATATTGGAACATGGGACACTTCTGATTTGTGTTAAATCCATGGTAGATCCTTGCAGCAGAGCAGGGCTGTTGTGTTTCTGCATGTTGCCTTCAGATTTGAGTGTATCTCTGTCATACTCATCACAAAGTACTTTGAAAAACTGAATTTGCTGGAACATGATCAAAAAGAGCACGAGGCCAAGCAAAATCAATGACTGGAATCACTACTCCAGGAGAAATTTCCTGAGGGAGTAGATCCAGTTTCAGGGTCTGCTTCCCAAGGGAGAGTAGGGTGGCCAAAGAGGTTGGAGCTACCTGAAGTGATTTGACAATTCCATAACTTCTGTCCAAGAAAAACAAGATTGAGGAAATGACTGAGGTCTTGTTTCCACCCAAAACCTCAGCCTGGACATGAGGAGCACTGATGTGCCCTGACCCTCCTGAGGAAATCACTGTAGACACACTGATACAGAACACAAAGATATCCCAACCAGAATACAGAACAAATTCTCAATTTGAATTGTAAAAATATGGTCATTTAAGCAAAACAGTTTCAATACTTTCCCCCCCACCACCACATTTTACCATGTTCTCTTATCTCTTTAACTGTCTCAGCAGGTTACCACAAGTAACATGAACACAGCTTAAGGCATTTTTTCAAACATCTCAAAAATACAGAAAAAAAAAGAAGGCAGGTCTCACTGCCTCATACCAGCTTCTGGAACACTTCGAGTTGCAAGACATTATTTTTCAGCCCTTCTGAGCAAATCTTTCATGTCTGGAAAGTTGTGATTCACAAACACCTCACAGCTTCAAAGAGTTAACAGGTCACAGGTTTTTTTTTTCTCCCTCTTCTTGCTTCAGGAGAGTAGATAATAAATTCAGCATGTGAGCATTGGCTCCTAAGGGTGATCCTTTCAAGTATTCCAGTGCTTCACATCCAGTGAGGAAGTAGGGCCAGCAGATTTGTTCAGTCATTATTCTGCTGTATGGGTAAGTAGAACTGGGAAAATTTCCTTAGAAAAACCTCAGTTTTCCCAGGGCAGCTGTTTTTTGTGCAAAACACAAGGCAGTCCAGGGACAAGCTGCATTTGGGTGGCAGTGAATGCAAAGTTTGCTTACGACATCTTGACAGGGTTTGCTGTGACAGGCGAGTTAATATTAAACTGGGTTTGGTATCTCAGCAACTGTCCTGAACATCCTGATCCCAGAGAAGGATCCACACCACATTTAGACTGGATTTCCAAATTCATTGGCTCCTGCCAGCTGAGCTATGTATGTGTTAGAAGGACTTAGGGGTATCTTGGCCTGCAAACTTCATTTGAGGATCCCACCTAAATGTGTTCAACCAGAATGCCCACTTCAGTTGCCAGCATGAATTTTCTGTCTCTGCATAGAAAATTAAATTGTTGCTGAGTACAAAGTACTAAATACTTAATAATAGCTGCCTCAATCTCTCCTTAAAAATAGGAAGCATAAGGATGAATTATATCAGTCATGCTATTAAAATATTCATATGCAGCTTACCAAAAAAAAAAAAACAAAAAAGAAAAACGATAATTAGAATATGTTTAGAGTTCTTTAATGGCAGCTCTACCATCTTACAAGCAGCTTGATCTTAGTGTTAAATGATCCTTTTAAAAGTTCTGCAGTGGATTATTACTTACTGTGGAGCTCATGCTTTTTATCAAAGAAAAGGCTTTTAAACTGCAGAGGGAACCCTGTATGACTCATGGCAATTTATTGTAAGTGTACCACAAATATTTCTCTATCACTTTCTAGTATGTTGAAATTATAATTACTTTTTCTGAATGAAAATACAGACATAAGCACAAAACTTGCCAGACTGGATCATACCAGTAAGCTGCCTGTATCATAAATCAAATTAAAAGTACAGTTTACTTCAGAGCTGCTTAATGATCAGAGATCAGAACTGTTGCTCAATGGTGTACAATTCTCTTAAAAAAAACAACAACAAAAAAAAAAACCCAAAACTGAAGCAATTATGTTGTGTAATATTGAAACAGAGGTAAAAATTAACAGTGGTTTAGAACAGTTTCAGGTGAAGTTAGAATCTCTAAAATTAAATAGTCTTACTAACTGAAGCAATTTTTTTAGAAATATTAAAAAACTTGCTTATCTGATGCTGTTGCTGTTTAAATCAGGGTTGGATTCTTGGCTTCTAAACTCATTTGGAAATCTCAGTCTTTCTATTACGTAAATTCTGGAAAATCCCAGGCTCATGGCCCTCTATCTATAATTAAAGGTTCACTCCCTGTCACAGGGGAGTGGTAATGGTATCAGAACCCAGTAATTACTAATGATTAAGGCCTCTTGCTATAAATCAGTCTAGAGCTAAAGGATCTGATTGATGATTAGGTAATATTAAATAAGAACACACTAGTGGCTGAAAATCACTTTATTGTAAAGCAACTGCTATTGAGGAGGTCATTTACAGTTGCATAAATGGTGGAAATGTGGAGAGAGAAGCACTGGTGCAGGGATTTGGAAAAAGGCAGAGACAAGAGAGTGGAAGTTAATGGCTGAAATGATGTGTTGTAGCTTGTGGAAGAGACTGGAGGGGATGGTGAGAGGGAAGAAAGAATTCACAGATTCCAGAGTTCACCTGGAAATTTACACTTACAGGACCTGAGTTACATTTACAAGACCCAAGTTACACTCACAGGACCTGTTTTCCTCTTGTATATGGAATGTTCTGTCTCAGTAAGGCAGAAATTTAGTATTGGGTTATTTCTCTGCTTCAGACTTCATCTTCACATGCTTTCATCTCTGAGGGGTCTTTCTTCACCAGAGATGAGAAAAAGCCACGTTCTGTTGGAGACAAGTGAAGAATTTGGGTTAATTTCTTATAACATGTGACAGCTGGAAACAACAGCAAGGTGAGCATTCAATCTTTGCATCTTAGTGAAACTGTTGGAAGAAATGCACTTTTATTTTCTATCTTAATAAAGCTGAGCTATGTTGCATCAGAGGCCAAATGTGAGGAGAGATGTTTTCATCATGGACAGGCTGTGCTTTTACTTTGCTTAAAAATGAAACTAAAACTTACAAGGAAAATCCTATGCAAGGAATATTGACAAAACAAGTGTGAAACATTTCCTCTTGCTAAGTTGGTAATGTCTATTTATTTATTCTAAAAGCCTGACTGCCTGTGAAACTGTTCCTCCAGCATCAACTCCTCCCCACAGCTCTCAGCTGCTTTTCAACACTCTTGGTCCAAAGTGTTTTCCTGATCAGCACAAGGTGGGAATAATTCACCAGAATAGGAGAGAATATGTCAGGTTCTCAAACCTGCAGCAGTGTTCAGGCTTTTTGTCCCTGAGGATTTGGGAAATCCCAGAATGTTTTACATTTGGCCTTTTCTTTGGGCTAGTAACATCTTTAAGTAGCATTTTCTAGAACAGGATAGGAATTAAAGCAGGGCTCTGACACAGCCAAAGGAAAATTCTTGCTGAGCATTCTCTCTTCAGGCCATTTTCTTCCAGAATACCCAATAACTCAAACACCCAGTAATTCAAATGGCCACTCAAGGAGGGCTTGAAGATGAATTATGACAATGTCCCACACATTAAACAGTTGTAATTCCCCCACCAGGAGCTGGTTTGTGGGCAGCCTGCCTCATACCTTTAAAGCAGGCAGGGAGGGTGAAGTTGCCATCCACACATGCCACATCTACAGTGTAGGCACAGGATTTTTCCTTGTTCTTGCAGAAGAAGGATACAGTTTCCCCGTGCAGAATGCCATCCTTCAGGTCGTTCTGAACTCTCTTCTTCTCACCGTTGTACAATACTACAGCTTTCTTAACTGGTATTTTACATGGTGCTGGAAAAAAATCCAGTTATAAGGAGCAGGTTTGGAGAGGGGGTAGATCAGATGCCAGCAGAATTCTGTGTGTGTGACATTTGGGAATGAAAAATGTGCCCTACATAGGGACAGAACTTCTGCTGGTATTAAAATGCTGAAGAAATTCAGACCCTGAAGCATAGGGTCAAAAGTTTCCAGTGAAAATCCAGCCTCAGTGTAATTTTTAATGACATGAAATAGGGTGAGGAGAGGAAATACTCAGACAGAATAAAGTTGCATGGCTGATAATTGAAGTCAATCCAGATACATCAATGTCATACAACATTCAGTGCTGGGAGTGAGCTTAGATTATCAGGGCCTTGCAATTCCTTTTTTTGGCTCCCTTTGGAGCACAGCTCTTGCACAAAGGAGTGGCTGTCAGAATTCAGGACATCCCTCTGGCTGTCCTGGATTGCCTGAACCCCTGCCAGGGGTCTCAGAGGCCCTGGCACAAAGCCCAAGACCCCTGTGACTTTGATTATGACCCATGGAAAAAATTACCAACCTTATAGGAGGATCTGCAAGGCACAAAAGTCTAAGTAGAATAATAGTTAGTCTATCACAGGGTGAAAAATAGATTTTTTGGGGTTTTAGAATGGGGGTTCAGAGGGCAAGATGGAGGATTCTGTGTGTGTCCAGCCTTTCTCTTTCTCCTTCTTGGCCTCCATCTTCTGCTGTGATGGTGGCACTTTTGGATTGGTTTTGAGCAGAAGCTCACTGTCTAACATAGGTGATAGGGATTGGGAAGTTATGGTAAATATTGTACACGTAGTTTTTAGTATAAAAAGATAACACACAGTGTTCCTCTGTCTGACCTGCTGAGCAGACCTCAGCAGGCCAGAGAAAGAATTTTATAGATAAGAAACAATAAACAACCTTGAGAATGAAAATGGAAGAGTTGTGAGAATAGAAGAGTTCTCCTTCTTTGACCGCCAGGCTGGGAAAGGAGACTTTCCAACACATCTCAGGGTCACTCTGAGCAGCAGAAATCCCGAGAAGTGACAGCCCAGCAGTCAGAGCAGTGGGCAGGTGGAGGAGCTGAGTTTGGTCCCTGGTTTCTGGGGATGGGGTGCTCACCTCTGCAGACTGGCTTTGTGGACCAGTTCCCAGTGTTCTCACAGCGGGAATGTTTGGGTCCCTCCAGCACGAAGCCGGGCTGGCAGCCGAAGCTGACGCTCTCGTTGTAGTGGTAGGTTCTGCGCACAGCAAACTCGATAAACCCATTTTCTATCCCGATTGGAGTGGGGCAGGTGACAGCTGGGGGACAAAACCAAACCCAAAGCTTAGCAGTGTCACAGGTCAAAAAGACAGCTATAAACCTGAAAAATGTACAAAAACTTTCATGGGGGTTCACTGCAGCCTCTTTCACAGGAAACACAGCCAGGGGAAACACAGATTAAAAACCACAACAAATAAATAAACATTCTTGTTTTAAATACACATCCATTGCAATCTGTGGTTATAACATGACTTCAACATGGTGTAATTTAACTAAAAGAGGGAAGTTTTTAGGACTGAGGGTAAGGTTGGCTGTTTCTTAGGTGAATCTGAGCACTTAGAATCAAATGTTGGCTGCACACTGGAGGCCAGGCTCAGGTTCCCCACTGTGCACCATGTTTAGCAGGGTGTGTTTATATAACCTTTACACCTGCAGCAAATGTTTTGTCAATCCCATGTTATGTGCCATGGGTTAGCAATCTCCTTGATCCACCAGCCTGAACAATTGCAGAATTCAGCTGCAGAGGAATTGTGCTGTATGTTTGCAATTACAGTATAAAAAATTAAAATATTGTTGTTCATTTAATTTTGTGTCTGCCATTCTCAGGAATATTTTTTGAGTTACTCACCCTTGCACACTGGAATGCTGCTCCAGGTGCCATTGGCCATGCAGGTGGCTGTCTCATTCCCAATCAGGGCGAGAGGAGGGACACATTCAAACTGGATTGTGTCCAGGAAATGAGAGACATTTCCAGGATGTAGGCGACGGAAAGAGATGACCCCAAATTCTGGGAGTGAGGGAGGTGCACAAGTCACAGCTACAAAAGCACAGAATTCAGAAAATTCAGAAAAAGGTTTAAAGCATTCAAAAAAAAAATTCAGAAAATTAAATCTTAATGATCAGATAATTGTAGAATCAGAGGAGCAATGTTCTTATGAGTAAGTGAACCCACATGGAATCACAGCTGGCAAAATATAATTTCAGTTAAAAGTGTCAGAGGGGCCTCAGAGTAAGGAATTCATGGGTTTTTTTTGATTTTTCAGCTAATATTACTGCCTTTCAGTCAAGTGTTTTTGCAGGATAGGTTATGGCAAAACCCTGCATAAGTACAAAGGCATGACAATATCCTCTTTTTATACACAGGGAGGAGGAATTTGAGTGGATAAGCATCTTACCTCCAGCTGTAAATAGCATCCCTGATCCCGACCTTTTGTTCAGACCTTTCAACTGTATTTCTCTAAAACCCACACACACAAAACCAAATATGCAGCATTCTGCTTGATTTTTCCCAACCAGCTTTTGCACAGAGGAGACTTCTGAATAAGGGTATATATAATTTTGAGCAATGCAAAGGAATATTTCTGGAATAAGAATAAGGATATTTATTGTTTATTGAAACACGTACGTTGACACTGGGGAAAAGTTCCAGTCCACTTTCCATCTGCCATGCACTGGCTCGTTCTGGACCCAACAAGGTTGTAGCTGGAAACAAACAGACCTGGTTATCAGAGCAGGGGGATCAATCAAAGATCTGCCATTTCTCATAAACAGAATGAAGAATCCAGCTCTGAAATCATTCTCTACTTTAACAGTTCCTGACCTCAAAGGAAGTTTAGAATCAGATCAGAAAAACTGTTAATATACAAATATTGCAAAGATCCAGGCAGAAGGCTTGGTACAATAAGATGTTTTGTTGTTTCAACTTTATATTCTGTTTTACATTTTAATTTCTACAACTGATTAATACAATGGATGTATGTAAATAGCAAATATTGATCTGTGATTGCTAATGCAAATAGTATGCTTTTTTGGGAGGAGTTCCCAGTTAATTATGGCAATTAGGACCAAATATTGGAAAGAATTCAGTGCTCTTAGGAACTAAAGTCACCAAAGTGCATTGTTATATTTTAATCTCAGACATTTCAATTTCCATATGCACATTACACACTTCTATCCTCTGCATTCACACAAATAGCATCTACTCTTAGTTTTAAAGAAATATTTATCATGTGTCGGGCATTTCAATATCACACAGCTGAACACCAGTAAATTAGAATTAACAAAACCAAATCAAGTCCCTTTGCTACTCTTGGTGTCATAGTTGAATTTATTTATTCCTTATCTTGCTCTTTTTTTTACAGAAGGAGGTTGTTGAGGCTGTTGACACTTTTCAGTGAGCTCTAGGTTGTGTCTCACCTGCCCCCTTCCAGGTAAGCCTGGTTTTGTCATTAATTACCCAAGTTCAATTAAATACATACTACTATCAAATGCTTCCCTATATTTACCATAACTATTTTTTAAATTCATCCTTTTTCCTAAAGCTAACAAGTAGCCCTGAGGAAAAGTGAATTTACTGCAGGTAAGTTAGGATTAACCTCATGTTTTCATTTACTGAGCTTGGAAAGGCATAGAAACACAATTTCCAGTCCTCAGAGCCCAACAGCATAACTTTGATAGAGATTATCTACTCTCTGCTGTAGGATTCCATCTCATGATGTAATAAGAGGATTTGAAAAGCAGGGGAAAGCAGTCCAGAATAAATTTTTTGCATAAAATCTCTGCTATTTTGGTGGTTTCCATATTTGTAAGACTTTTCTTTGGAGTAGCAAAGCCCCATAATGTTATAGCCAAGACAGAACAGAGGTGGATCACCAGACAGGCTTTTTTTATGATTTCTGAAATGTAGATGAGTTTTTATGTGCAGTTTTTGATGTTCACTGTCTTGCAGTATGGCAGTGGGTGATACTACCATGTGCTTTAGGTTGTTTATTTAGCAGCATGAGGAAGGGAACACTTACCCTGGATCACATGAAAAAGTTACAGTGCTCTGGTACTGAAACTCTTCAAAATCCATTTTGCCATTCTGCAGGGGTGGAGGAGGGGGACATCTCTTTGCTGTTTATTAAATATTAAAAAAGGATCATATTATTTCATGAGGCATGAAATAATAATTTCATTATAGTGGGAAAAAGTAGATTATAAAAATTCATCCTGGTGTCTTTCACATTTCTCCACTCCCATGTACTACATTCCACAATTCTAGCTGTTCTACATTTCCATCAAAATACAAGTTTTTGTACAAACATAAAATATTTTTAATACTTGATAGCCTGAGGAATGTAGGTTGTCTGCAATGAAATGATGGAAATGCATCTGAGGATGCAATAAATGCAGGGGTTATGAAGCAGCACGTGTTGTTAGAGAATGAGCACTGCAGGGCTGGGGTGGATGAAGGTTCCCCCCGTCCAGCTCCAATCTCCATCCCCATCTCTGTATGTGACATTTGGGAATGAAACCTGTGTCCTACATGTGGACAGAACTTCTGCTGGTATTAAAATGCTGAAGAAGGGCAGGGTCAAAAGTTTCCAGTGAAAATCCAGCCTCAGTGTAATTTCTGTTACTCTGAGAGCTGGGGCTGAGGGGCAGCTGTGGCACACAGATGGGAAGATCCTTTCCATCAGCACCCCTCTTCCACACACTGCTGTCCTCCAACCAGAGAGGGAAGAGCCCCTGGAGAGAGACCTGCTGAAATCCATCTGATTCCTCTTGTGGATGATGCAATGCCCCTTCAGATGCGTGCCCACAGGGGCAGGAGGAGCTGGGTACTCACGGAGGCACAGCAGGGTGTTGAAGGCCCACTTGCCCGTCGGGAGGCACGTGTACTTCCTCTGCCCGCTGTTGGGCATGAACCCGGGCCGGCAGGTGTACTCCACTTCCTCACCCACTTCATACACCTTTTTGTCTACATTGAGTGTGGCAAACAACACTTCTGGTGGCCTGGGACAGACTGGAGGAGAGGAATTCACAAGAGGTTTTGTTTACAAGCTGGAGAGAGGTCAGGTGTGGTCAGGATCTGCTGCAGTTCTCCAATTAGCAAATTGGAGTTGTTTTGATTTTTCAGCTTGAAACAGAGGATTCTCTATTGCTGTGAGTTATAATATCCCCCTGCCCTGAGCTTTTGTCTTCCTGAGGCAGCTGATGGCTGCCATAAGCATTAGCCAGAAAAAACTATGTTCTTCTTCTCCTCAGCAGCTCTGCCAATGGTCCCAGTTAGATTTGGTGTCACTGTTTAAACTGAAATTTACTTTTCCTCCAAAAAAGATTTATCAAGGTAGTGCACAAATTGAGTCAAGCTGCACCAAGGGAAATACAGGTTGGATAGCAGGGAAAAGTTTTTTACAGAAAGAGTGATAAAGTTCTGGAATGTTCTGCCCGGGGAGGTGGTGCAGTCCCCATCCCTGGGTGTGTTTAACAAAGCCTGGATGTGGCACTGGGGTCAGGGTTTGGGTGAGGGGCTGGGGCTGGGGCTGGGTTGGACTCGATGACCTTGAAGGTCTCTTCCAACCTGGTGATTCTGTGATTCTGTGAATTCAATTACAGTAAATTGCCTTGGACAAAACAGGGTGAGAAGGACTTAGAAGCAAACAAAAGCCTTTCATTTTTAATCCAAATCCATTTGGAGGAGGTCAGCCTGAAATCAGGTATTTCTTCTTGTAATTAAATTCCTTTTTTTCCCCCAACTTTTCTGTTCACTGGGGTAGAGCCTCTTCCATGAGCCAGCTCTGCTTCCCAGAGAAGCAGCTCTAACACGGTGACAGCAGGAACAGCTCATCAGCCAGAGGGTGAGAACAGGAGGGAACAGCGAGAGAGGAACCGAGGGTGCAGCCTGAGCTCCTGCTGAGGACATGGAGAGAGGCTCCTGCTGCCTTCGAGGGGAGAGCACAGAGGGACAGGGAGCTCAGGATGGAGAAATAAATGGCAAACACAGGGAGAGGGGACATGAGGCAGTGCCAGAGCTCTGGGTGTGGGGGAAAGGAGGAGGAAAGCAAGGCAGGAGCTGTGTGGGTATGGAGGGGCAAGCAGGGATGGAGCAGGTTAATGGGTGAGCAGGGATGGAGCAGGTTAATGGGTGAGCAGGGATGGAGCAGGTTAATTCCTGGCACACACAGTTCCCCCCTGGCACCCAGGCAGCTGGGTCCCACAACATCTGTCAGCATTTCTTCTGCTTTCCTTCATTTTATGCTTTTGTACCCAGCCACTCACCTCACCACAGGAAGAGACAGAGGGAAGGATGGAAAGCGAAAAGAGAAGAAAAGCTCTCGGAGAAAAGCCCTGTGCAAAACACTTGACCAGGATTATCTAGAGGCTTTAAAATCCCGTTGTTGTCTCCAGTTTCCCCCATTCCCAGCCCAGGATGGGGCTGTCCCAGGAGGTGGAAGGCACTCACCTTTGGTCGCGAGAGCGCAGTGGCTCAGAGCCACGAGGCACCCGAGCAGTGCCAGGAGATGCATCCTGCCAGTCCCCGACGTCCCGAGTGCCCCCAGGCCAGGGCTCTGCCCTTAAAAACCCACAAAAAGATGGTTACATATTAACTCTTTGTGTTTATTCCCGTCCCAGTAAACAGAAGATAAAAGCTTCCTTGTGTCCCTGCTAATAAAGGCTGAAACAAGCATCACATGTTGCTCTGGGGGCATAATGCAGGAATTCAGATGGCAATTTCTGCTCCTCTCTGGCTGTTTCTGCAGAGCATCTCCTGCTGGGACCCATGGTGTTGGGGAAAACAGTATTCTCAGCATCTGTAGAGGATGAGGATATTTGGAATGCAAAATTGGGTTGAATAATAGAGCTGTCACTCCGAGGCTCGTGTTTGTCACTGGAGCGTGGACCAAAGACTCCTGACAGTTATAGCAAAATCATTCCAAGGCAAAATGATCCATTTTGGAGTGACATTGGTATTGGAATGTGCCCCCAGTGAGGTACCAACCTCATGCCAGTCTACACAGATGATGATCTGGTCTGAAACTTGGGACTTCAGGGTCCCTTTTGATCTGATTCCTGTTGTCTTCCAATTACCAGTTAACCAAAGGCAGCAGAGACAGTGCTCAGTGCCAGCTCTGCAGGAAGGCTGAAATGATGATTCCTCTTCTTATTTGTGACAAGGGAGTCATAAATCAGATTTTTTGGTGGAATAAAGCCTTGTTGTGGCACTGCAAGTTTGGGGCATCAAGTCAGAACTTGACAGGTATCAGCTGAGGTTCTGATCACTGCAGTTCTCCTAATTTAGCAGATTTTAACTGCAGGAGCATCTGAAGAGCAACCAAAATAACATTTGTGTAATGATTGTTCCACAGTTTGGTGTTTCTAATCTAAGTATCCTCCTCCCCTGCTGACTCACAGCCTGTGAGGGGGAGTGAGGGACATTTGAAGCTCTGAAAGAAGTTGGGTTATGTCAAGCTCTTACTGCTGGAATCTCCAATCGTTTGTTTATTTTTGTTTTATTAAATTTCTCTGTTTGTATTTGAAACATGAGTTTTAGCCACAACACCAAACAATTGGGAACATGCTATTCTTCTCAGACAGAAAACGCTGTGAATGTCCTGCTCAGACTATTTACCAAATACACAGCGCCGAAGGGCAAAGTACCACTGCTAAACCAACAGAAAAAGATTGACTTCATTTTCTGTATTTACATCTGATAATTTTTCCATTTGTCACAGCCTGCTTTTTCCTCCTCTCTTTCACAAGGAGCATTTCCCTTCAAGGCACTCTGCTTTAATGATCTTTATTTCCTCTGGTTTAAATCCTTCTGTAGATCTGCCCGATATTTGGATTTTGTCCCGTTCTGTGTTTAAATACCGGGAATGGACGGGGACAATTTGGGGCATTTCGGCGCCGCTCACACGCAGTTCCCCCCGCGGGCAGCAGGGGGCGCAGCGCGCTCTGCCTTGCGCTGGGCATTCCGAAGTTTTCTGTAATAAAAAACCGACAAAAAAGAGTTAAATTACCTGCACATTCATTTCCCACCCATTTCCTGCGTGAAAACTTTACCTTTCTTGAAGCTGAGATTTAAAACTGCATGTGAAAGGGACAGGGGAATGAATGTTTATGTGTATAAGTGCATAGTAATCGCCAATATGATTCTTCTTGAAAACTTCTTTCTCTGCAATGAGAAACATCTGTAAGTATGTTACAAATAACTGTGCATGTTCCAATTGGATAAGGGCACTGAGTTAATCACAAGATTGGAGCCCCTCTGCTCTGAGCAAGGCTGGGAGAGCTGGGGGAGCTTCTCCACCTGGAGAGGAGAAGGATCCAAGGAAACCTCAGAGCCCCTTCCAGAGCCTAAGGGGCTCCAGGAGAGCTGGAGAGGGACTGGGGACAGGGACGGGGGGACAGGACACAGGGAATGGCTTCCACTGCCAGAGGGCAGGGATGGATGGGATATTGGGAAGGAATTCCTGGCTGTGAGGGTGGGCAGGCCCTGGCACAGGTGCCCAGAGCAGCTGGGGCTGCCCCTGGATCCCTGGCAGTGCCCAAGGCCAGGCTGGACAGGGCTGGGAGCAGCCTGGGACAGTGGGAGGTGTCCCTGCCATGGCTGGAGGGTGGATAAGATTATCCTTAAGATCCCTTCCAACCCAAACCATCCTGTGATTCTGTGATTTTTCTGGTTCTACAATTCTATGAAAATGTGACAATTATCATATGGATTCACCTTGGCACAGCATGAGCAAAACCGACCCAGTTCTTGCTGTGATTGTGATTGTGTGCAATTATATACATCAGGTGATCTTCCATCAAATCCAGCCCACTCCTTTCATGTCAGCTATTTAATATCACAGCTCCTGCAAACCAAAGAATGAAGCAGAATTTGGTTTCATCAGAGACCTCATAAACACAGAGCAGAGTGGTCTCTGCCCCAGATAATAATAATAATAATATCCTCAAGAAAGAAATGCAGCTGCAAGCAGAGAAAGCAGTGCAGGAGCACTCTGAGGGGATATCAGCCAGTGTGATGGGAGCCAGATCAGTGTCCCAGCAGTCTCATGGTTACCTGGGGCTGTGCTAACACAGCCTGGAGGGAGAACATGCAGGAGGATGTGAACAAACTGCCTTTGCAGAATTGGCACTGCCTGGCTAAGCTGCCATCCAGAGTGAATGTTTGAAAAGGCAGCAATTGAATGATGGAGACTGGCATTGCTGGTTGATCAGACGAATTTCTGCAAGGAGCAGGAGAGAGGAAGAGGATAAGTCAGAAAAGGCCTTGAAAGTAAAGGTGAAAATGAAAAAGAAGGAGGAAAAAAATAGAGAAAAATAAAAGAAAACTGATAATGAAAGCAGTCTGTGCAGCAGCATTGTTCACTGACAGCAGGATCAACTGGAGCTGTCAGGACAGTAGGAAAAGACATTATAGTAATTGGGACACAAGATAATAAGATAAGCAAAAGCTTTCGACTGGAATTGGTCTCCCCTGGAGTTATTATGCAGGAAGTTTTCAAGGACCAGGCAGGCTGAGGGTCAGTGAGGTAACAGTTCCCAGCTAATGACCTTCTGTCCTCCCTCTAACCTGCAGTGCCACTTCTCTGGTCGGTGCTGTCATTTCCAGGTGCTGGAGGATGTGTCTCTCTGCTCCTGGCACAGACTTGCTGGGGGTCTGTCCTGCAGGACAGTGAGGGCTGGGTCTGCACTGCCCTCTGCTCTCAAGATTTTATGGTTTCCCTTCAACCACAAAGTGCATCACACAGCCAGGTCAAGATGCAGGAACATATTCCAGTTTCTCAAATCAGCAGGAACATGTTGCCTGGGGACACTGGTGAGGGCACACCTGGAGTGCTGTGTCCAGTTCTGGCCCCTCAGTTTGGGGAGGATGTTGAGACACTCGAACTCATCCAGAGGAGGCAGCGAGGCTGGAGAGGGGCTGGGAACACAAAAACCCTGTGAGGAACCCCTGAGGGAGCTGGGGGTGCTCAGCCTGCAGAAAAGGAGACTCAGGGCTGCCCCCATCACTCTGCAGCTCCTGAAAGGTGCCTGTGCTCAGCTGGGGCTGGGCTCTGTCTGCAGCAGCACTGACACAACAGAGCACACAGCCTCCAGCTGCACCAAGGGAAATACAGGTTGGAGAGCAGGGAAAAGTGTTTTACACAAAGGGGGATAAAGTTCTGGAATGTTCTGTCCGGGGAGGTGGTGGAGTCCCCATCC
This sequence comes from Setophaga petechia, assembly GCA_024362935.1. Taxonomy (NCBI): domain Eukaryota; kingdom Metazoa; phylum Chordata; class Aves; order Passeriformes; family Parulidae; genus Setophaga; species Setophaga petechia. Next base: position 3,532,667 of record JANCRA010000057.1, on the reverse strand, counting down.
CTGGGTGTGTTTGACAAAGCCTGGATGTGGCTCTGGGGGCCAGGGTTTGGGTGAGGGGCCGGGGCTGGGTTGGACTCGGTGGTCTTGGAGGTCTCTGACAACCTGGGGGTTCTGTGAATTCTGTGAATATTAAGGAGAAGCCTCAGTGCTTTTACAATTAAACATTAAATTAAATGTTTTAAAGCTGTGTTTGTCCAGCCAAACTCTTGTCATTTCAATTATTAGTGTTTCCAGGAGTGTAAACACTTGTGCAGAGCACAGACGGACGTGGTGTAATTGGAAATTTTACCATTGGAAATGGCATTCTGCTTTCCCTGCATCAACATGTCATAATAGAGGGGTGGCACAGGAAAAAAAGAGAATATCCTGGATATTCCAGCTGACACAAATTTTTTTTTCTTACATTTATTGTCTGGAATAAACAAAATGCAATGTGAAAGTTGCTATTTCTTGTGTCTCTGGTAAGTGCAGCTGTCCCTGTGTGCCAACCCCTGCTTGCTGCAGATTTCTGTCAGGCAGGAAAGCTGCCTTTGGGGCTGCAATAGGACCAGCAATCTCATCCTTCTCCCATAAGGATCAGATACTCAGATTCCAGTTTTTTTTAGTGACTGGGTTGTCATGTTCAGCCAGCCAGAAACCAGCATCCACTTGCATTGTATTATTTTCTGGTGAAGTATTTTTTATATATAAATAAATTTATTTATATTTTTATATTACCTGGTCCCTGCCTATGTTGTTCCATGGTTGGAACAGGATGGTCTTTAGGTCCCTTCCAACCCAGACCATTAAATGATTCTCTGATGTTGCAGGTAAACATGTAGTAACAGATGCTGACCTAACAGAATGTCTTGGTCACAGAAAAAGGAAACAGTGAGTATATAATTCTTAAAAATACTATTTTCACTTAGTAGCAAACTTTAGGGGTAAATTGTATTCCTAGTTACCACTGATCTTTCAAATTTTTTTTCTGAAGTTAGCAAAATAATTATGATTTTAGTCCTGGATCTGAAATCACTTTCAGCACCCACTGTGGGTACTAAAATCCCCATTCCTGTGTGAATCTGAGATGTCAGAGGGCTGGCACTAACAAGTGTTCTCGGTGACAGCAGGCCTGTGTTCCCCTGCAGAGGCATGAAGGTGTTCCAGTTTTCACATACATTAAACTCACAGTGTACAAAACCAGAGAGCATTTTACAGCTCCTTCCTCCTCTCCGCCTTCTCATTTCCTGCACAGAAAACCCGGAGAATCTCTCACAGTTCTGCTGTGACCCAAATATTGTGAAACAGTCTGTTCCTCTGATAAATTTATCTAAATGCTGTCTAAAAAAAATCTTGTGTTAAATTTCTTCCTCAGGAATGTCTAATTATGAAGCCTCAGGGGCAAATTATTCTCTGTGAGAGTTTGAATCTGCAGGGAGCAGATCTGCAAGGGACAACTTTTGACATGTCAGTGTAAAAGCACAGCATGGAGGAACAGACTTACTCTCCTTTTTTTTTGGCTGGTCCCCCCTTTTTGCCTTCCCCTCAGTGCATTCCAGGGAGAAAAGAAGAGTGAGAGAGAGGAAAGAAAAGAAAGAGTGAAAAGAGAAGCCTCAGAGCCAGGGTGCTCACCACGCTCAAGCCAAACTGCTTCTCTTCTCCCAGCAAGCTGGCAACAAAGCTTTCAAGATTCTCTTCATCATTATTCTTCCACTTTCTGTTAAACCAAATGCCACAGATTTCTGGAACAGCAGCATCTGACCTATTTTTTAAGATTATTTTATGTATATATGTGTGTATTGCCTGTGGTTGTCATCTTGTTTACAAGTTGGAGAGAGGTCAGGCGTGGTCAGGATCTGCTGCAGGTTCTCCAAGGAGCACTCTGTGCTGCAGAAAGCACTTTACACTGAGTACACCAAACTCTCATTACCATTTTCCCACCCCGTGTTCCAGCAGGGAATCCTGGCCAGGCTCACCCTGGCGTGACCCAGGGGAGGATTTCTGTCCAGCCCTGCCCTGGCACGGTGCCACAGTGCTGTCCCAGAGCCCGGCCACCGCCAGATTTCTGCCAGTCTGTGGCTTTCCCAAGTGAGGATAAGAGGATCAGCCACAGAGGAGCTGTTTGGGATATTCCCCTGCATTAAAACCCCACTGACAGGGCGTGTCTGGGATCAATGCCCTGGCAGAGACTTCTGATCACCCAGAGACACCCTGGGGTCTGTGTGAAGCACAGATAGCAGCTGGGAAATTCTCTGGGCCCGAGCCCAGAGCGTTCTGATGATTAAATCTACCTTCCCTGTGACTCAGTTCCTGCGCAGTGCAATCGAAAAGGGGATACTGATCTCCCTTCTGGTGATCCAAACCCTTCCCACGCTGGTCCAAGTCTTGTCATTGGCTTCATTTGAGGTTTTTTAAAATGGAATTTTATCAGTGTTTTAATATGTGATTTTTAGAAATAAATTTTTATATATATTTTATATATATAAAATATATAAAAAGGTGTTTATATATATAAATATCACATATTTATATATATATTATATATATTATATGTATATATATATATACACACACATATATATACATATATATACATATAATACATATATATTATATGTATATTATATTATATATATATTATATATAATTATATATGTATATATGTATATACATATATATATACATATAATATATATATATAATTATATGTGTATATATATATATATATATATATATATATATATATATATAAAAACATATATTATATACAATTAACAAAATTACAAGATTAAGGGGTTTTTTCCCCCCAGATCTTTATTAATCTACACAAATAGTTGGCTGAGGTTTTTTTTAATATATATTTTATTATATCTAAAGTATACTATAATATATAACCCATATTGTATGTTTTAGCTAACATATAAAAATATAGCATATAAACAGATAAAATAAATATATAGCATATGTATATATTTATATTTATTATTAAGTATATATCTATATGTTTATATTTATATATAATATCTATCTATATGTATTAAATAAATAAATAAATAGAAAGAAGATATTTTATATATTTTTATACAGTTGTATCTAGTTCCTTTTTTAAAAACATATATGTGCTTTTATTCTTAGCACGTTACTCTGAAGGGGGAGATTCCTCATTTCACTGCTGACTGACAAGCCTGAAAAATCTAAAAACACTCAGAACTGCAAACTCCACATAATGTTGGATCCAGAGGGAAGACCGTTGATTTTATGAGCTGGTATTTGAGAGTGCTCTTGAATATTTAAACACAAGTGGATGAGTTTAGACCTAATGCTGCAGATTTGTGGTGAGCTAAGAATTTTTCTAGAAACGTCGTGCTGCTGTTGGAGCTGCTCCTCCAGCTCTGGGGTGAGGCTGTGCCCGATGCTCCTGGCATTATTCTGTGTCTGGATCCTGTTACAGGTTTGTGCTGTACCACAGGGATGCTTCTGTTGTGCTGGGAACCATTAGGAAGATCTCAATAAACTAATTTCCCTTTGTTCCAGCCTCTAATCTGCAGCAATAAATCCAAGGGGAAGCTTTCCTAAGAGGAAGGAGATTTTGGAGGGGCTGGTATCAATAACTGGAATCAGATTTTCTGAAGGGCTCAAATCCTATTTGGACAGAGAAATGAAGGCCATAAAGTGAGCTTTTAAAAGTGCTCACTTTATTAAAGTGCATTTTTGGTGTGTTGGTTTCTTCAGAAGATGCAGCTCTGTCTTGTGGTTTCCAGAAGGTTTTGACAATCTGGAAATCTTTGACTCAGCTGCTTTGACAATTTCCACATGTCTGTGAATCTCTAAAAATTCTGATTCTGGTGCTGTAATCTGCACCATCAGCAAGCCAGGCTCTTCTTGGAGTTTTGCATTTATTTTGTAATCTTCTGTAAAAATAACAAAAATAAATATCAGAGGTCATTTTTCTTTTATTCATTGCACATGGAGATTTTTTTCGTTGCCCAGGAAGACAGAATGATGCTGCCAGCATTCTGGCAACAGGAATGAAATAAAATTGCAATCGTTCCAGCATTGCCAGGACTGATATCAGTGACATTCTCATAAATTCAACTCTTGAAAGGAGAAGATGTCCAGATGTTTTGGAAAGAACAGATCATGAGCACTTTACAAAGTGGAAAGTATTTATTGCAGAAATTGAAAATACACAGAAAGCACAAGTATGTTCACTGCATATTTTGTTTCTTTTTTTTGTTATTATTTCTAAGGGAAAAAAATCTCATTTTTCTTTCTCGTGTCATCTAATTATGTGGTCATTAATGATAAGGACATTTTTTTTCATGGTTTTCAGGCTATAGTCAAGTTAAATAATGTTATTTCTCTGTACGAGTTTGTTCAACCACTGTTCAAAACCTTTTTAAACCAAGCTGCCCAGCTCCTGTCTCACAGGCATAACATATCTGGAATAAAAGCCACTGGCACTTTCACATGGAATGCCATGAGTTGTCTTTCTTTTTTCTTAACAGCATTGTGGGTGAGATGTTTGATTTTTAAAATCACATTTTCTGGAAGAAAACTATCTCAAATGCAATTGGTGTTGAAATCTCTAAATATTCTGTAAATAGTCTATAATTTTATTTACCCCCAGGTAGAAATTTTGGGCTGTTGAGGTCACAAGAGCTTGTGAACCTGAATGGCAGCATGAGACTGACTTAGAGCCACCTGAGGAGGTGTTCCTTGTTATTATATGTATTAATCTGCTAATCTTCCCAGTCTTTAATCCACAATACTGTATTAAAAGACCAAAAATAGTCTCCACTGCCATTAAAGGACTGTTTCCTTTTTCTTTTTTTCCCTTAAATGTAAATTCTAGTGGGGAGTTGAATGAATGTTCAGTGCTGACAAAGAGAATCCTTCCTCTCCTTCCTTCTTTGTGGCACAGAGGTTTTCCACACTTCATTTTTCACCACTCTGGGCTTTGGAAATGTTTTTTTGAAATTAATGTTAGCTTGTTTTGTGCGCCAGTGTTGTCACTTCTCAGTCTTTCTAAATTAAACAAATGTTTTAAAGCTGTGTTTGTCCAGCCAAACTCTTGTCATTTCAATTATTAGTGTTTCCAGGAGTGTAAACACTTGTGCAGAGCACAGACGGACGTGGTATAATTGGAAATTTTACCATTGGAAATGGCATTCTGCTTTCCCTGCATCAACATGTTGTAATAGAGGGGTGGCACAGGAAAAAAAGAGAATATCCTGGATATTCCAGGTGATACAATTTTTTTTTTTCTCTTACATTTATTATCTGGAATAAACAAAATGCAACATGAAAGTTACTATTTCTTGTGTCTCTGATAAATGCTATCGACCTGCCAGAAATAATGAGTTGCAGTGTGATATACATAATAACTATTTACAATTCATCTTCACAAGGCAAAATTCTACTCTTGCAAAATAATAATCCCTTTCAATTGAAGATTTGTGGGAATATGGTAAATAAAATAGCCCACACCTTTCTGCTCACATTGAAATGGTGGGAATTTTCACTTTGGCTTCAGTGCCAGTGAAGATAAAGCACAGCCTCAAGCAGGGGAAGTTCAGCTTGGACATCAGGAAATAATTCTTCATGGAAAGGGTGGCTGGGAATTGGAGGGGGCTGCAAAGGGAGGTTTGGAGGTGTCCAAGGAAGGCCTGGACGTGGCACTCATTGCTGGGGGCAAGGTGAGGATCAGTCACAGCTTGGACTTTAAGGTCCTGGAAGGCTTTTCCAGCCTCAGTGACTCTGGGATCCCCTGATCCTGTGTTCACCCCATAAAGAAATGGCATTGTCCTGCTGTGCCAGGGGCTCTCTGCTGCTCCACAGGCTGATCTTCTGGAGCTGGTATTTCCCAGCAATGCAGCAGTACAAAGTCATTTACTCTTTGTAGCAGTTTAACATCAGAAAAGCCCCTTGGATATTCCAACAGAGTGTTACAAGGAGGTTTCAGGACAGTGACACATTCTGCTTGTCAAGGCCTCACCCCATGATGTACCTACAGAGGGCCTTGACCTGCAAACTTCAACCCTCCAAGTACAGCTTACACTCTAATGCCAAAAACTTGGAGGAAAAATAGCTTTTTAAGAGTATTTTTGTCAGCTGGCAGTGATAGAGTAATTTTGTTTTAATTAAAGAAACAAAAAGAGCCCTAGAGATGGTGATGGGGGTGGTGGCTCAGGCAGGGCCCACCAGTGCTTTGTCTCTGCCAGGTGCTCCACCTGAGGAGAAGTGAGAAAAGCTTGATCCTTCCTCCAGAGAATCTCTCACTTTCAAAGCATTCTCCATTCAGAGAACTTTCTGAGCCAGCCATGGGCTGTGTTTGGCCTGTGACATTGAATTTCTGCCTGTCCCAGGCCACCCCATTGCTCACACCCTGCCCCAGCACTGGTCCCGTGGGTTTGGTTCTTCTGCACAAGGAATTCCAGGGTCAGCTCGCCTGGCCAAACCCACCTACTCTGTTCCTTACAAACCTGTGCCCATGTTTCTCTAAATCAATCACAGAGGCTCCCTTGTTTAGCTGGAACAAGAGCAGTTTGTTTTTTCCACATGGTTTGAGCGCTTTGTTTGTGTTTCAAAGTCTTTCTGCCTTTTTTTGTGTGTACAGTTGAAGACTGAAAGTTTGTCTACACCAGAGAATTGTTCTGATGCACTCAAAGGGGTGTGAATTCCTTTTTGGAAGAGATATTCAACATTTTTCCAGAGCGACTGTCGGTGGGAAGGACAAAATCAGCAAAACAACAAAGACAGCAAATACTCCAGCTGAGGCAGAAATTTTTGTTTGTACAATCTGGAAAGTAGCAAAATCCAGGAAACATCCCAAAGGATTCCCATCACTTTTCAGTGTGTAACAGCATCAAGCTCTATAACTAGGAGAGATTTTTACCATGCTCTCATACTCCTGAGATATGAGAAAAGAAAGCAATGGCTTGTCACTCAGTATTCTGATAAGTCTGATATAAAAAAACTATTTTACACTTCATGTTCTGTATACGATCAGCCATTTATTTCCAATTCTATGGAGAGCTGCTATGAGGATAATGCACAAGCTATTTGCATGAGGAATGGGTTTTGCAAGGCTTTCAAGGAAACTCAAGTTGAAATAATGGCATCATTTATCTGTCACAATGGAAGGAGGATTTTCCTGATTAGGACATATCAATGGACTGCAGTTTCATCCCTGGGAAATTATTAATTATTATAAGATACCATTTTTCTTTTCCCCAGAATTTTTTCAGAAATACTCTTTCTGTGACATTTCATCTCTCACAGGACTTTTTTTTCCCCTGTACTTGGTGTTCTTTTTGACTGTGTTTTAATGCAGTACTGGCCTGTGTAAACAAGCTGTCTGTCACATGGAATAATTTAATAATAAAACGTGTCTTGTGACCCAGGGCTTCCCAACCTGCACTCTGAGGAACTCTGAGGGGAAAGGGGCAGAGAGGAGGACCAGTGTAACTGCAGAGACAGGGATAAAGTTGTGGGGACTCCAAACACAGATGCTAAAAGACACAGAAAGATGCAGAAACCCACACTTAGAGAAAATTATTTCCATCTCCTCCCCGCTGGGATAAAAGACAGACAGATTCTTTCAGAAATATATCTGTTTATGTTACCACAGCCTACCTTTTTCATTTTGTTTGGAAGCATTTAAGGTATATTGCTGCCAAAGCAGGGGTAAGAACAATAAACAGGATTTTTGTTTTTGTTGTTGGTTTTTGGTTGTTGTTTTTTGGTTGTTTGGGTTTTTATTTTTTGGGGGGGAAGCAAATTTGTAGTAGAAAACCAGGACTGGTTAAAACATGACAAGCTTAAGAATGGGAACTTCAACATTAAATTTGATGGGTGATTTCAGACAAAGAGAGAAACAAAGTTTATATTGCATGGAAAAAATAAATTAGGAATACCTGGCTCCATAGTTCATTGTAAAAAGTCTATGAATTAATGGAAACTGGTAACTGGTTTTGACCTAATTATGACAAGTGATTTTCCCACAAGAGTTGCTGGTGGAGATGTCTCATGAGCTGGCCCTGTGGAAATTCCTTTGGAAGATGAGATTGGGTGAAGCAAATTATTTGCAGGCAGCAGTGTTGCAATGATCAGATCATCCTTCCTGAGAGGGCTTTGGAGAATGGACACTCGTCCCCCTGACTCTCTGGAGAGGGAAGCAGTTGTGATTTGCTTTGAAATGTGAGGAGGAATTGGCTTGTGAACTTCCTTATAGGCCTCCAGCAGGAAGTGATTCCTGTTGGCTGAGTATTTCTCAGAAGCAGGAAATAATAAAACAGTCACAGTTGCCAAAACCGTTGATGGAGGTGTTCTCCTTGGCTCCCTTTGAATGGATGTGAGGCCGAACAGAGACTGATACATGTTTCCTTTTTTATTGCTTTTTGATTAAAAAGTGATGCAGACTGTGGATTGCTGTTCCAGCAGATGAGTAAAAGCAAAGACATTTCAAGAGAAACCTTTTTCAAAATGAGCCCAGATGCACTTACAGACCTAGGGTGGTATTGATGGAAATATAGAGAGAACTTCAGAAGTTGTGCTTGTTACAGCAATAATCAGATTTTACAGAGAAAAAAAACCTCTTAAATCATCCAATAGGAACTTCTGTCAGGGACAGTCTCTAGGATATTACCCAGCTAGCCATACAGGAGTAAATTTGCTATGAGAAGACCCCATAAATGGCACTTTGGAGTCAGGAGTTCTGAAGCTGCTGGTCAGGAGATTGGAAAAGCTGGTGCTGTGATTTAATGGCCATGTATATGCCTGAACACAAACAGTGAAAATGCTGACTCCTCGTCCAGATGGCCTGAACCAGAAGCAAATTGCAAACACTCCCCTGGGCAGAAAAGCAAGCCATGAGCTGCTGGGGGAATGTGCTCACTCAGGAAGAGGTGGCAGACGTCTTTCCTCCAGTTATTTACAAAGGAGGGATGAGCTCCTGTGTCACCCACAGGACCTTAACCCAGAGTAGGAAAAATGAGTGTCCAGGCAATGAAAAACCTCCCAGCAAGAGGAGCTGGTGTCACAACAGCACATCCCAAAGGTGTCTGGGAGTGGAACTCACCATGCCCCTGTGGTACCACTGTAAGAGGGGCCTGGCCAGGGTGACAAAGCCTGATATTGAAGGTGAATATCATAAAAACTGTGTAAGTTCTGTGTGTCCAAACTGCAGCAGTAAAGGGAGTTGTGTGTTAAATACAGTAGGGCAGGATGTGTTTTAAGCATTTACTTGGTTGTCTGGGCACATATAATGGAGTTTTTCTTTGCCTAGTGTGTCTAGTCATGATGTACAAATAATTGCTAGGTTTGAGGTGAAATAGATGCTTTACAGAGAGAATCACTAAAGCAATCCTACTGTGATCCTGTAGTGCTGTGACTGGTGCCATTTGGCTCTTCCCTGGGGCCTGACACGAGCCTGGCACACTCGGCAGTGTTTCAGTGAATGAATCTGGTCCAGAGTCAGTGGCAGGAAAGAAACTGGAATCCAAAATGATTCAGCAGGTCTGTGAGATTTTAAGGAACAGCAAAATACGCAGATTGCCCCAAACCTGATGTAATCCAAGTTGTGTCCCCTTCAGATCCTCCAGTTTTGGTGGCTGTTTTTGTAATAGCACATATCACAAAAGGAATGGAAATAAACACGTTTCATGTTTCTTGATAGAACCCTTAACAAGAGTACAAAATGTTTCTTGGTGCTCCTCATGCTTTGGCATAAATTGATTAAGGCAAGAAAAATCTATTCCCTCTGAAGAGGAAGAAGATATTTGCAACATGTGCAGAATAGGTGGAGACCAAATTAAAAATCTTTATATTTCATTGGATTTCAGATCAAATTTGGAAGTAGCTGCTCGCAAAATAAAATCCATGAAGCAAGGGCATATGGCAGCAGTTTCTAGGGCATCTGGTGTGATTCTCTAAGTTTAGAGAAAAGCAGGGCCATCCCTGTCATTGGTTATTTGGTGAAATGCCATGGACATTCCAGTTCTGCCAAATTGCACCCAGAAACTGAGGCTTTTAAATTAAGATAGTATGTAGCAAGTTATTTCTGTTCTATGCTAAGTGTCCATGCACACTTTTCCCATCAGCACTTAATTTGAGTTAATTAGCTGGCTTTCATTCTTGTGAAATAAAGCATCTTGCACATGCTTACACAGACAGATGAGTGTGTAGATACACTGGGGTAGAACTTTTCACATGCATTTATGTCCCATATGTGTACATTTGTAACCACGGGAATAACATTTCATAAAAACAATATGATTAATACTTGGTTTCTTTACTTTATGCATATATTGTGGTTTTATGTTGGCATAGTCATGATTTTTCTGAGAGTATTAATATGAGAGGATGCCATAGGAAGATGTTTCTGTATCCAGGGAGTTGTGAATATTTTGTGTGAAATTTGAGTAAGGGAAGATGGACAGGTCTATTATTTTATTATTATTGTAATGTAAACAATTATTTTATTGTTGACATTATTCTTTGTCAACACTTGATGACATAAAACCAAGGTAAAAGTCTGTTGTGTATGTGCTGAACGCCCTAATGAGAGAAAGAGACTTGGTGGATGTTTCCTACACTTCTTGTTGAGGATTTTGTATTGAAATAAGAACTACTGCGGGGTATTTACACTGATACATAAAGATCCATGGCACAGCGGCAGGACATCCTGTGGTGCTGTGAGATGCACGGCGGTTCAGCGCTCACATGTCTGCGGCTGCGTTTGAGAGCGGCAGGAAGGGGAAAGGTGTGCGGGGGAGAGCACAGGGCTGCACTTTGTTTGTTGTGGCGCAGGAATAACGATTCTCGGGTGGGTGCAGGAAGCCCGTGCGGCGAAGGCGGCCGGGAGCAGCGAGGGGCAGGTTCCCCGTGCTCTGTGACACGGAGGTGGCCGTGCCGGGCCGGGCGAAGGGAGGCAGGGATGGAAGCAGGGATGGAGGTCACGGTCCTGCTGCTGCCTGCAGGGAGGGGAGGTGTGGGTTTCTATGGCTGACACCGGGCAAACTGTGTGTGTGTGTGTGACCTGCCCGGGACTGTGTGGGTTTCCATAGCTGACACCGGGCAAACTGTGTGTGTGTGACCTGCCTGGGGCTGTGTGAGTGTGTGAGGGGGAGAGAGAACGGGCGGCTGTGTGGGCATGGAGGGAGCTGGGGGTGAGAGGAGCCGGTCTGTGTGCGGGGTTGTGAGGGGAACCTCTGTGAGAGAGAGAGAGAAACTGAGATGGGACCTTCTGTGTGTGTGTGTGCGAGGGGATCCTCTGTCTGTGCGTGACACGGGAGTGAATCTCTGCGTGTGAGTGAATCTCTGCGTGTGAGTGAATCTCTGTGCGTGGGGGAGAGAGAGAGAAAGTGAGAGGGGAGATTCTGTGTGCGTGTTTTAAGGGAACCTCTGAGCGTGCGCGTGTGAGGGGAGCTTTTGTGTGTGCCTGTGTGTGAGGGAAGCCCGTGTAGGTGAATGAGAGACAGAGGGGGGAACCGATGTGTGCATGAGTGGAACCGGTGCGTTTTGGGGGGAGCTGGTGTGCGGGGAGAATCGGTGTGTGTGTGAGAGCCCCTGGTGAGTGTGAGAGCTCCGGTGCGTGTGCAAGAGAGAGCACCCGGGGTGTGTATGTGTGTGTATGTGAGAGAGCCTGCGGTGTGCGTGAGAGCCCCGGTGTGTCTGTGAGAGCCCCGGTGTGTATGTGAGAGCCCCGGTGTGTCTGTGATAGCCCCGGTGTGCGTGAGAGCACCCGGGGTGTATGTGTGAGAGAGAGATAGAGCCCCGGGGCGCGCTGCGGGAGCTGACGAGGGCCAGCAGGTGCGCCCGCCCCCCCGTTCTCCCCCGGCGCTCCCCGGCGGGGGCGGCCCCGCGCCCGCCCCGCCCCGGCCGGGGGCTCGCTCGCTCAGCCGCGGGCGGAGCAGCCGGCGAGAGGGCTCGGGATCCTCCTCCGCTCCGACGTCAGGCTGGGAGCGGGAGGCAGCGCCCAGCGCCGCCGTTGCCAGAGGCTCGGCGGCCGCCGGACGGGGCGGACGTCGGGGCGGCGACTCCCGGAGCGGCGGGGGGTGGGGAGGAGGCGCTATGGCCGACGTGTTCCCGGGCTCCGAGCCCGGCGCCGACCCGGAGGCGGCGCGGCGCTTCGCTCGCAAGGGCGCCCTGAGGCAGAAGAACGTGCACGAGGTGAAGGAGCACAAATTCATCGCGCGCTTCTTCAAGCAGCCCACCTTCTGCAGCCACTGCACCGACTTCATCTGGTGAGAGCCCGGGGCGCGCGTCCCCCTCGCGCCCGCCGCCGCCCGGGCCCGCTCCGCGGCGGGGGATTCCCCGCCTCGGGCAGCCCCGGCTCCGGTGAGCCGCCGTCCCTGCCCTGCCTTCCCTTCCCCGCCCACCCGCCGCGTCCCCGGGCAGCCGGGTCGCGGTGCCGCCGCTCTCGCCGGGGCCGGGCAGGTGACCCGGCTGGGGGTGACCCCCCGTGTCACCTCGCTGTCCCGGCGCTGTCGCATCCCCCTCCCGGCGGGCTGTGTGCGGCTGCCGCCGCTCGGGGAGCCCGGGACCGGGCGCACCCCGCTTTCGGGGCGCCGGGAGCCCCCAAACTTGCCGGCTCTCGGGTTATCGCAGAGCCTAGCAGGGTCTGGAGCCCCGCGCTGGGATTATCGCTTTCCACACGGTCCAGAGCTGTGTTTCTCACCCCTTGTCCCGGGGTTCTGCTCGGCGGGGCTGGGCTGGGGGGCTCAGCCGGGCACAGCCGCGCTGGGACGGAGGGTGCCCGTGCCAGACCGGAGCGTTGAACTCGGGTCCCCCAGCCTTAACTCCTGCTCAGTGCCTGCCCTGCTCCCTCCTGCTGCCCAGGGCGAGCAGCGAGGCCGGGCAGGCACCGTGACACCGCTGCTCTGCTCCACGCCGAGGAAAGGGAGGGGTGGTTTTTGTGAGAGAAGTGTTCCTGCGCGAGAGGGCGGGAAAACTCCCTACCAACACCCTCATTACGAAGCTGGTAGGGAAAAGTACACCCATGGGTTCGCGCGGTGCCGGGGCAGGGCGGCAGCTCCGCGCAGGCCGGGCCGTTCCGCGCCCGTTCCCCGTTCCGAGCGAGGAGCGGCGGCCCGGGCTGGGCAGGAGCCGCGGGAGCCTCCGGGGTCCTGGACCTGAACAAACAGCTCGGGATTCCCCTCCTTCACCTCGCTCCAGCCCTGCTCCGCTGCTCAAGTTTGCACTGCGGCTCTGGGTGCTGAAAGTGAGAGCTGTGATTTATTTTGGCCGAAGTTGTGAAAGGGTCTGCACGCAGCTGGCTGTGTCCGTGGCACGCTTCTTGCTCTTTTTATTGTGTTTATGTGTCTGGACGCGGACCTTTTCCTTCCTCTGTCAGTTTTCCTCTGCTTGTATGCTGAAGCAGAGACTGTGCTTGTGCCAGAAATGATTGAAATATATTCACAGAGTAAGGAAGCAAAGCTGACATGGTAGACAGCACAAGAAACAAGTCAAATTTCTGAGTTTTTATTTCTTTTAGATTTTTTTTTGGGGGGGGGGGGGTAGTGAAATCAGGTATGGTAAAAGTGAGAGACCTTAAAGAACTGCTTCAAAGTTAATCTAAACCAGAATGGGCTGGGAGGTGTGAAAAACCGCTGCAGGGTTATTGCGAGCGGTGTTTGTGCACACAATTATAAAACAAAGCAGAGCTCTGTCACGAATGACAGGGTGGATCTGGAATTGGGAGGGTATCCTGTGGCTGACAGGTGGCAAGAGCGACTGTGCTCTTGTCGTGTCGTGCTTGCTGAGCCTGGGGAAGCTCCTCACATTCCTTAGAAAAGCATCTGACACCTCGAAAACTTGTTTGGTTTTCGGGTTTGGAGATGGGCCGCTCTCAAACAACCCATCAAGCACCATTGAGTGTTTCCAAATTGACTTGTGTCAATTAACAATGTTTGAAGGTGTAAAGAACAGTAAACACAACCTTTCAATGAAATTTACAAATAGATTCTTTTCCTTAGATTACGTTTCATCAGGTAATATCAAAATACTTTAGTGCTTCCTTTTTCTCTTCAGCGACTTTCACCTCTCTGCTTTGGTTCTGGAGTGTTGATATTTTTTAAAAGACTTTTTACTTAAAAATTCTGTTGTAACTGCTCTGGAAGTGGAATGGGCTGTAGCTCTGCAGGGATTCAGCTCAGACACTGAGCAACAGCCGTGCTTCTGGAGTAGATAAAACAGGAATATTTGCAAATAAGTCTATTTCAAAGGATTAAAAATTATCTCAAGTCTGTTTCATGTTCTCAGTCCCGCCATCGGCTTTCCGGTGATTGCATTTCCACGCTTCCAGCTTTGGAGTTTTGTGAAGATGAGTGGTAAAAGCATCAGAATGACAATATAGGCACATGTGCTGCCAAGTAAACAATAATTTGATTTTTCTCCTGGTTTTCCTAGTTCAGATTTGCTTATAGTAAGAAAAAGTTGTGCAGAAAAATGTAGAGAAATGCTCTCAGCTGTGTCGTTTCAGCGTTTTCCTGAAGGAACAGTGCACTGAAGGTTTTGTCTCTTCCATAAATAAATAAATAAAAAGTGGAGAAATTGTTGATACATTTTTTTTTAAGAAACCATTTCCATAAAGTTTGTAATTAAGCTCCATGTTGTTAATCGCACACAGCTTCTCCAGCTCATGGCTTTTGTCTGTTTGTGTGAGCAGCTCCATCTCTTCAGATGAAAAACAGGCTGCAAAGAAAAAGGCAGAGAAATGTTTAGAGGCAGGATACTCAAAACAGTTATTTTTGTGGGAAGAGAATGTTAGATGCTTAAAGATAAACAAATAAATCCACAGCAGTGGAGTTTGCCAGAGGTACAACATGTGTTGGAACTCTGGATACCACTGTCATTGTGTTCATTACAGAAGTGCTACACACACATTTGTATTTCGTTATGGAAATGGAGCAAGGAAGCTGGAGAATAATCAGTAGGAAAATCAGGGGCCTGTCTTCTCATTTATGTTGAAACAAGCAAAACTTTTCACCTGCTTGCTTTCCATACAGCAAACGGCTGCCCTCCAGCTGAGCCTCACAACAGCAGTTTGTAATCCCAAAATCTGGATGAAACCCCAAGTCTGGTTTGTTTTTACGTGCCTTTGCTGGAACTTGGAATATTCTATGTGGCAGTTAAATATACATGTGGCGTTCAACGAGTTGAAATATTATGCAGCAATCACAGATGATGATAATTGTAGATCCAAAATAGCTTGTAAAATAATAATAATAAAAAAATTGTTGCCAGAAGCTGAAATTACATAGCTGGTGACAGCTATTGTTCTCTGCTTTGAAATGGGTGGGCTGGTCTGTGTTGTGTATTTGAAAATCTGTTGCTGTCGTAGCAAAACCTGAAGTAATTTAATATGAAGCTATTTTTATGTTTTTAGATATCACTGAGTAGAAATTAAAACCCAACATACTAAGGCAGTTCTTTTTCCTTTTTCACACAGGGGATTTGGGAAGCAAGGATTCCAGTGCCAAGGTAAGCCCCAGCTGCTTTGCTGGCACACACAGGTGGTGGCACCTCATTCTGAAGGTACCCAAAACTCACCAGCAGCAAGAGAGAAACAATCCTGGAAAAACCGAGCAAGCATCATTGCCTGTGTGCATTCTAAAAGAAGGCAATTATTCAATTAATTAATTATTGATTTTTATATACTTTACGTTGAACAATCAAGTAATTATTCATACTGTAATAATATAAAAAGTTGGTGGATTTTGTTTTTAAATCCCAGCACAGTAAATATCCTATAATCTGCAAGATTCTAACTTTTCATGGCAATAATCTGTGCAATTTAGCTTTGCAGAGATCATTTTTCTCATCAGAAGCTCTTGTCTGTGTGGGCGTTTTGGAAAATGGATTCACTTTTTAGTCATATGGCTTCTTTTCATAACCCAAAGTCCCTGGTTTTCATTTTCATACAATGCATGTTCAGGAGGACCTTTGGCTTTATCTCTGTATTAGGACAAGACAATTCTGTTTTATATAATACTGAATTACAAAAAAGAAAAATCCCCCTGTATAAAATCACTGATTTAATAAACCTGCTAACCTTGAGAGACTGAAAGCTGCTGTAGTATAACTGTAAATGCTGTATTCTCACACAGCCTGTATTTCTGCCAAATACTTACCATTATTTAGCATTTAATCATGAAATAACCACACCCAGCCAGTGCAGGTTTTTTCCTTTGTCATATGTTTGCTTAATTAGGATGAGCCTTTGTGTTGTCCCTCTCCCTTCCCCACCTTCTCCCTGTCACTTCTGCTGCAGCTGCATGTTGTGTACTCATTAGCTGGCCTTTTCCTTCTCTCTTTCATGGCATTTCTGATGTTTCTGGTGTTTGCTCTTGCCTTAGAGCACATTTGACTCTCCTGAACATTGCTTTTACGTAGCAGTTAGGGAAATGATGGATTCTGTGGTATTTTTGTGCAAGTTGATGTGAGCTGATGCTTTTTGAAATTAAGCCTCTGAGAAAGTGGATGTCAAAGACTGATGCCTTTTAAAGATTAGCAATAAATAACTTTTCTTTCTGCAAGTTGAGCCTTGCAGACACACACAGCATTTCCTGATGGAGGTGAGCAGACATCCATGATTTTTCCTCCGTGCCCCAAAACATTTAATTAACATTTAATTTTGTAGATATCCTCCAGGTTTTTGCCACCCATCACATCCAAAGCAGTGCTGTAGATGAGTGTGCAGTGCTTAGGTGGTAAGGGAATGGCATTTCCCCAGTCTCATTCAGGACAGCTCAGTGGTTCCTAGTTCAGGAATTATTTAGAGGTTCATTGCAGATTTCTGTTGGTGTACAGAAAATAATTGAGGCTGCATTTAGATGGTGCAGTGATCCAGCTTAGCTTTTACAGCTTGACTCTCTCCTGTCTCCCAGCTGGGGGCTCAGGCTGGGCAGGGTGCCCTGCCCTAGCCACAGATCCACCCTGGCCTGGCAGCTCATCTCCAGGGGTTTGGATTTCCTTTCCTCTTCATTTTCCTTTCCTCTGTCTGGAATTCCTTCTAACATTGTAATTCTCTGAGCCAGGAGCAGTTCTGCTGCTGAGGACTGATGTGTACAGAGCCAGCTGAGGTTCTGATTCAGTCTTGTTTCCCCTGCTGATGCCATTCATGCACACAACCAAGTGTAAAAGCAGTAGAGCAGCTCTGTTTGTTTTTAAATGCCTCAGAAGTGACACTTTTTAGGAATCTAAATGTGTTCAAACTTGAGTTTTGTCTCTATCAGAGTGAGAACCTACATTTTCTCTTTGGAGATTGCTGTATCCAGTGTTTTTGTCTGTGTTCTTGGGCAAAATCTCTGAGAAATATTCTGATTTTACATGCTTTGTAGCCAGCTGTTGTTTGTGCACTGATAAGTTTAAGTAATGGGGTTTTTTAATCATCATTCATTACACTTGTGTTCAAAATCATTGAGTTCATACTCTTGGGATAATACTCTTGAAAAATAAAACTTCCAGGATAAAGTTAAGCCACTGAATCAGTGTTTTTTCAGTTCAGCTTTCTGAAGCTTCTGTCTAAAATGTCACCAGCTAAAGCTGGAAAGCCAAATTAGTGATCAGAATTACTGAGAACACGAGGAATTAAAACCAAAAGTCTGAAACAAGAAGACAGGCTGCAGAAAAAAAGCCTAATTTCTATAATGAAGTGGCTGTCTTTACAGAGGAGAATGACAAATGGAGAATAAAGTGGAATTTTCAGTAGGACATGAAGGAAAGAATATTGCAGTGACAGCTCTTAGCATGACTGGAGTTCTTGGTCCTTCAGTGTTTCCATTAAAAAAAGCCATTTCTACTCTGTTTTCAAGAATGTTGTGAAATCTCCCAGTAGACACAAACTTGATCTCAGGCAGAATTCAGAGCTGGGGGTTTTGTTGTTTCCAAAGTTGTCTGAAATTCTTCTGGCCTTTGATCCCAAGGGGAAGAGGAAGGCCCCACAGCAGCCACACACCACACTCAAATGATGTTTCTACTATAAAAAACTGCAATTCTATCAATATTTACATTAGAGTTCTTTAATTAAACAAAAGCTCTTGTTATGCAGTTTTAAGTATTGCAGCAAATATAGTATGTTTTTATATATATTTTTTTTAAACTTCCATTTAAAAAGTGTCCAGTTTTATTTTTAGATGTCCTCAAACAAAATATCTTCATTTAATATTTTAATATAGATTTTACTATAATTTAAACTAGTGAATTGATCTGATTTTGGACCATTAATACCTTTTTCATTGGACTTGCTTAGATCCTGTTTTCACTTGTATGTTATCACTTTGGTTTTCAGTTTTTGATGCCTGTTTCTGCTGTAGTGTTCAGCTTCAGCATTACATAAAGACATTTAAATGAGCTCTTTAGAATTGAAGAGAATTATTTCAATTTATTTTCCTAAAACATTTTGCAATATAATTTTTCCCACCTCCTTATTTATGGGATTCTGATGAATTTGCTAAAGACAGCAAATTAAATTTTGGTGTGATTTTAATGCCCTGAATGTGGCAGAGGGTCAGGTGCAATTGCATTATTACCACACAAATGCTCAGCCAGGGACAGTCCACATCCTAAGTAGTTTGTCTTTCTTAATGGGTGCATTTTAATGTGGCTGCTGAATATTCCAGCAAACAGAAGCTCTGCAAGACTGCTGAGGTTTGCAGCCAGCCATGTGTTAGTTCATGGGGAGGAGGCAGAATTCTGTTGCATGATGGAAAATAAATTTTTTAGAGAAGGGAGTTGGGGATGATGAAGTAGCAGTGGAAAATGTCTTTTTGGCCATGTGTGGGGTTGAAAATGAGCTTGAGAGACTTCAGCTGGATGAGTGTTCTCCTAGGGATAGGATTCAGGAAGCTAGAAATAAGGAGGAAGTATTTTACAGAAAGAGTGGTCAAATACTGGAATCATCTACCCAGGGAGGTGGTGGAGTCACCATCCCTCGTAGAGTTTAAAAAAAGACTGGATGTGGCACTTGGTGCCATGGTCTAGTTGGGGTGTTGGAACATGGGTTGGACTCGATGATCTTAAAGCTCTCTTCCAACCTAGAATTTCTGTGATTCTGTGATTCTGTGAATTTCCTCCCAGGAAGGGTGGTCAGGCAGTGGGAGATGTGGAGTCTCCATCCCTGGAGGTGGCCAAGCAATAGCTGGGGGTGGACTCAGTTTCTGAGCTGGTGACAAGGTGGAGATTGGTCACAGGCTGGACTCCACGGTCTGGGAGCTCTTTGCCAACCTCAGTGATTCTGGGATTCTGTGCAATTCTTATTCCTGTTATTAGAAAGCATTTTTCCTTTTGATATTTGTGGTTTGTTGTTGATTTATAGAAACATGAAGTATTTGAAATATTGTGCTTGTGGAGCAGGAGTGCTCATTCTGCTGTTTTGCTGTTTGCTGTTGATCATGTCTGTGGCAGTGCAAACACGATGGAGGATTATTCCAGGAAGTTTTGGCTTTGTTTTGTTTTCTTACATTGTCAAGCAGGCCAGCAAGCTGTCTGTAGCACTGAAAGCTTTCCTCTGATGTGCACCTGGAAATACTGCAAGAGCAATGTGAAAAACAGAATAATTGAAACCTTTTTCAATCTGCCACAGCATGAAAGTTCCTCTTTTGAGACAGCCAGCTTTAAATTAAGCAAGCAATTAAGTTAAATTTTGGCTTCATCCTTCTTTTGATAGACTGTTCCACTCTGAGTGTAACCTGTACTTGTTTCTTTTTGTTGGGTTTGTAAGAAGCATTTTTCTGCTGAACAGACATCAACAAATAGGAACTCACTAAGATGTGAAGAACAAACATTGTAGAACATGTATTTATGTAGGTTTAGAGGTTAAGTTCAGCACTGAAGGCTCAGCACATTTCCTCAGGGCAGAAATATTTTTAGTTACAGTAATAAAAATGTGATCAGCTCATGTTCCTGATCAAGGGTCTGTTGTTCATTCTCTCCTAAATGGTCAAAATTTGTAGTTATTAACAGCAAGTTTTCCCTCTTTGACATGATTGCTGCAGGCTTTACTGAAGTGCAATATTCTGCTGTAGTTCAGCTGTGAAATACATTTGGCTTTAGGATAGTAATGAGCTAAGGAAGAGTTTCACATTTGTTCCCTAATTTGCATAAATAAAAATTAGAGAAATCAATTAAAGCAGATCATTATGCTTCCCTATCTGGGCAACTATTGCTCTTTCCACAGTTTTTTCCTGTCTTCTCTCAATTTATTTTCAGATCAGTTCTCTTTAAATGTTGAATTTTACCTTCCATTGTTGTCCTGAGCTGCTTGGAACAGCTCGTGCCATGCTGGGTCTGGGCTGGGCAGACATCTACAGCAGTTCCTTCACTGCAAAGAAAATGGGGACATTTTATCAGTTTTTAATATTCAGATATTCTAACATTGGCACATCAAACCAGCACTTCATTTCCTCTTCATTGTTTATCTTTTATCTGATGATTCTTGACCTCTCTTCTACAACACAAATACCAGAGAACCCTTTGGTGCCACCTCATTTTTAAATCATGTCTTGTCATTAAAAATGTTCTAGTAATGGTCTGTGTAGTGATTTGGTTGAGAAACTAATTTTTAATGTTCTGTGATCTGAAGATTTGAACCAGTGAAAGCTCTGACCACTTCCAACCTGGCTGACACACAGAGTTTTTCATCAATCCACAGTGCTGATATATTTATAGTTGGAGCAGCACCATTTATTCTTTTCTGTGTCTGGATCAAGGCTTAATTCTTGGTTTTCCATCATGATGGCTGTGTTTCCCCTGCAGTTTCTTCTTCCTTTTACAATCCTCATTTTCCTTAGAAAAATCTGTTTGCAATGCATTGCAGCATTGATTCTCATAAAAATAATTTGTCTTCCTTACTTGGAAATGTTTTTGCCAAAGGGTGGACAAGACACAAAGCAAGTTCCTTTTTCTTTGCCAGAACTGCTTCTCTTGTATCATTATAATTTTTGTGGTGAGATGGGGTATTACAGACCAGGGCTTGAACAATGTGGGTGTTTTCTTTGTGCTCTTTATATTATTTATTAGTCATGTGCTACAGTTTACATTAACTAATGTTGCTGAAAGCCTGAGATTGAGAAATTAATTCCATGGAAGGCTGTGACTGTGGAGCTTGAAAGTCAGCATGAAATCTTCTGAAATGGGAATTCTGTAAAAATACACTTCCAGCAGCTGCCTCGTTAATGTATTTTTGTGTGCATAACCTGGAGGTATCTGTTCAAAACTGGAACCCCCAGAGCAAAACCCAAACAGTTACACACACTCCCCAAAAAAATAACAATCCAAATAATAAGCAGCACCTGGGGGCATAAATTGTATCTGCACAGAGTTTCCATGATTCTTCTTTCTGCTTTGTCCTTTCCTTTGGCCTTTTGCCCTCAGCCTGATCTGTGCACTTTGTATTTCTGGACCCTTTCTCAAAGGGCAGTAATTTTACTCATCTGCAAATAATTTGACATACACACACACAGATAAGATGCTTGTTGTGCATTTGTCTTGTCAGCTTCTATTTATTGTTCCTCCCTTCCTTTGGCTGTCCTTACTTCTGCAACATCTGACCCATTTTATGAGGAAATATGGTTCCATTAATTGCTGATGCTTGTGAAAGTTGAGATTCTGTTCCTATTTCTGCAGGTGAGCTCTGAGAGGTTTTTGAAAAATTGCCCAAGTTCTGAGTTCCTCCTGAGAACAGCAGTGATGGGTGAAACTCCTGAGTCTTACTGAGTGCAGACCAGGAGAACCCTTTGGGAATGTCCATCCCAGTCATCCCAGTGTTGCTGGGTGATCCTGGAGCAGGGAGCTTTTCCTTTGGTGCTGCAGAGCAGGTGCTGGAGGGTTTTGGTTCCTGGATCCCACTGCAGCTCCTCAGACATAAAAGCCCTGAAACTGAGATCTCAGTTCACAGCATTTCTCTCCACAGATGTGTTCCTGTTGGAGCCCTACCTGACAATGCAGATGTGCAGGTTCTGCTTTCAGCCATTGCCATCTGTGCTGGGAGGGGATTTGCTGTCCCCAAGCTGGGTAGAAGGGGCAGCAGGACATTGTCAGGACAGGGAAGGTGCCTCTGTTTATCCTCTGGTGAGGATTCTTTGGTGCTACAATCACATGCTTTCACAAAAGTTCAATATATTGAGTAGATCAGGATGAGTTACCATTCCTGGAGGGATTTAAAGACCTGGATGTGGCACTTGGGGACATGGTTTAGTGGTGGCATTGGCAGTGTTAAGGGTTGGACTCGATGATCACCAGGGTGTGCAGTGATAGGACTGAAAAAGAGCATTTACATTAGAAATTGGGAAGAAATGCTTTCCTGAAAGGGTGGGCAGGCCCTGGCACAGGTGCCCAGAGCAGCTGTGGCTGCCCCTGGATCCCTGCAGTGCCCAAGGCCAGGCTGGGCAGGGCTGGGAGCAGCCTGGGACAGTGGGAGGTGTCCCTGCCATGGCAGGGGTGGCACTGGGTGAGCTTTAAGGTCCCCTCCATCTCAAATCATTCCCTGGTTGTGTGCAGGTCTTCTCCAGCCTAAATGATTCTGTGATTCTCAATGCTCAGTGCACAATTAACTGTGTAATTCACTCAACACTGAACATGGCACTAAAATAAATAAATGTGGAATTGTACTCCTGTTTCCTAGAAAATTTCCTTGGTGATACTGTGCTCATCAAACCTCAAACATAATTAAACCTTATCTTGCAGCAAACATTTTATTTTTCATATTCCATTTCAAGAGCAAAACCATCTTCACCCTTCCCATGTTTTACCATGAGAAGTTTGTTTTGTTTGCTGCCATTGGTCAGAAATCCCAGCAGTGAGTTGCATTTAGGAGACTGTCCCAGTGCCCTGGATGTAATTCCATGGAGCTCTTCAGCTTCTGACTGGACATGTGGGAGTGACAGCTTGTCCCCAGCTGACACATAAACCAGTTTGAGGCCTGGGCAAGATAAAGTTTGTCATATTCTTAATTTTTCCCTCTCCCTTGGTTATCCTGCACATCAGCTGCTGTTACACAGCCACATATGGTGTTCATTTTATACAAGATTTTTGTAGATGCCATGAGCACAAGTTAATGAAAAGTTCTAAAGAAAGTTACAAGAAGATGAAGAAAACAGATTTCCCTGTTGGGATGCATTGATAATTATTTCTTTTATGTTTGCTTTTGTGGGTTTTTTCACTTTGGGGTGAGAGGTAAAAATAAGAAGTTATTTTATTAAATACTTTAGGCTCAGTTCCTCAGCTTTTCCATCTGCAGTAGAAAGCATGAAAATCTAAGAGAGAAAGACTCTCTTGTGTGTAATTAATAACAGGAACTACCCTTTAAGTGTTTTTAAATTCTCGTGGATGCTGAACATTTTAATTCTGACTGTTTCCAGCAGTGCCTGTTGAAGGCTTGCAGAGGCTGGGAGTGCTTGGAGCTGGTTATCAACTGTTAATTTTTCAATTGCAGCTATTTATGAATAATGCCTTCCATAAATGTGATTTATAACTGTTACCTTTTAAGTCAGGCAGCCAAACTTGTGCCACATATGTAATTTTCTGTGCATTGCAGTGTCATTTACTCTGGTTTCTTAATCGGAATGTGATCTACATGAAGTTTTTTTGTTCCTTTTTGCAATTACATAATATGGACTTTAAGGTACTGCAGGCATGTAGGTCTTTTTTCCCAGCTTATATTCTAGTTGGCTTAATTTAGATTTTGAAATCACATTATTGTATTAATTAGAATCTTTTCATCAAGTGAGCTTTATTAGAAGTCTGAAATAGTCCTTATAAATATAAAAGACTGCTGGAATTATTATTTTTGTCTGTCGTGTCTAGTTTACAAAATGTCCTTTTTTACTTATTGTTTAGTCTGATACAGAAACACTTCTTGAGCTGAAAGTGCAATTCATCCAGAAACACCAGAAATATAGCCATTATTGCCCTTAGTTTGCTACTTCCTAGTTTTTAAAAGGAAGCTGCAAAAGTCTGATTAATGCTTGTCTTTGTACAGTGGCCTGTCAAGGTTTAGATTTGCTCATCATTTACAAATAGAGCTTTTGCCACTGTCAGAAGTGTCAGTGGATGGACAGTGATCAACACAAATTGCATTTTCTGGGCTTTAATTGCCTTGTGTAGCAATTGTCAAGTTATCTTCCTTTTGCTAAGAAAATAGCTCATATTTTAAAAAAGTGGTTTTTAACTGGAGTTGCAGCTATTGCTCCTTGTTTGTCTTTAACTTCTATTAAAAGGGTTATATACAGCTCTCAGCATTGCATACACTGCAAGCATTTCCATATAGTTAAATGATGCTTGTAATTTATTCTGAAGCAGAGTTTTATGAGAATTGTGTTGCTGAGAATTCAACATTTTTATCTCTCTAAACGATCCTTACACCGATGACACAATTGAATATTTTTTTGGCCATTTTCAAATATAAAATCTGCAAGGAACAGAAGTTTAGAAGTTGGGTTCTGTGTGCCTGCTTTTGACACCAGGGTGTGCATGAGGGTGTCCACTTAGAATATGTTTAAAAAGAATTAGTGATTCAGAAGTGGTATAAACACTGATTTTCCTTATTTTACTGCTGAATGAGGGACCACTACATATCCAGGCATGGACTGTAGATAGAAATTCTCCTTTTCAAGAGTGCTGAAGGTTATTCCCAATGTTTCCCTCTTCCCAAAGCACACTTTTTCTTTTTCCTTTGAAATTATCAGCATTTTTAACTTCCCTGGAATGTGTGCTGAATGTGGTATTTCAGCTTCTTAGTAAACAAGCCATTATTCATGTACAAGAAGGAGTTGGAATAATACTTTATCTTCTTTCAGCTTCTAGTCTGTGTGGGTTTATTATTTTGGTTTTTACTCAGCAGGATTAGCCAGAATCCATGTCAAAGTAATCTTATTCTCAAGAAATTGGCCTTTAATAGTAAAAAACCACCCAAACAAAAAAGTGAATCTTTATGTTCTGAGAGTGCAGAAATAATCCTTATTTTATGTAAAGTGATTGTACACATCAGTGTTTTGTTGGGTTGATTTTCAGTTTCCTTTGTTTCTTAAGGCATTGCTGTTGGGAAAAATCCCCCTCATAATTATTTTTGCTCCTCTATCACCCTGTGTGCCTTTCCATGGCATCTCCTGATTCCCTGGGAGAGGTGTTACCTCTCCTGTTCCCTAGAGCCTCTTACCTGAAATACTTTTCCATTTCTTGCATCCAGGCTTTGATCCTGGGAGGATTTTTATGTGTCTGAAGGTGACACCCTGCGAGGTGCTGACAGGTTCTGGGCAGCTCCACTTTTCTTCTGTTCCAGAATTGCATAAAATAGATTTCAACCTAACAATTCCCTGAACTTGTTCCCATAAAAAATATTACAAAATAATGATGAACATAGAAACAGACTAAGCAGCAGAGTTTATTTTAAAGTGTATATACAGTTATTTTCGTGTTCTTCCATTGGGATGGGTTAGCTGATTGAATTTGTGATGTGCTGTAAAATTAGATTTTGGACTATTCCTACCTTGTTTGCAAACTTTAAATTAATTAATTCTGAGTTTATTCCAAGTATGTGAGTTTCATATCTTTCTTTTTTTGTCATCAGCTTTTGCAAATTACATCTGCTGGATGTAATTTTATAGAGTGAAACTTCCCTGTTAAAACAGGATGTGGATGCAGCAGAAAGCAATAGGTACATTCCTCTGGTGGGTGTTTTTCAGTTCTGCTCTGTGTATGTGCCATTGAGACAAATACTGCAACGTTACAGAAAGAAAGGAGAAAAATAGAATTTCATTTATGGTCTGTTTCAAATAGTTTGATGCCTGGATATTGCTCAGAATTCCTTTAGATCTTATTGAGAGATGCTAAACTGTGAACCTTTAAAACACAGCAAAGGCTTAATAAATCTTGTTGTGCAGCTTAGTTAAACTGTATTTTATGGTGTTTTTAATGCAGTGTATGGCCAAGACAAACACACAGCTGTGGCAATTGCCCAAAGTCCCTGGGGAATTTTGTGTTTTATTAGATATGAAAACTTCCTGAAGTATCATTCTTAGCCCAGTAGATCAATGAGGAAAAGTGGTGTTTTATTAATGGTAGTTTACTCTTTTGTGTTCACAGGATGATTTTGGCTGGAAGGGACTTTAAAGCCCATCCAGTGCCACACTGGAAGGTGTCCATGGGCAGGGACACCTCCCACTGACCCAGGGTGCCCCCAGCCCTGCCCAGCCTGGCCTTGGGCACTGCCAGGGATCCAGGGGCAGCCACAGCTGCTCTGGGCACCTGTGCCAGGGCCTGCCCACCCTCACAGGGAGGGATTTCTTCCCAGTCTCCCATCCAAACCTATTCTCTGGCAGTTTGAACCATTCCCTGCATCCTGTCCCTCCATCCCTTGGAAAAAGCCTCTCTCCATCTTTGCTGTGACTCCTTCAGACACTGCAAGGCCACAATGAGGTCGCCCCAAAGCTTCTCTCCTCCAGGCTGATCAATCCCATTTCTCCCAACCTTCCCTCCCAGCAGAGCTGCTCCTTCCCTCTGCTCCTCTGGACTCTCTCCAGCAGCTCCAGCTCCTCCCTGTGCTGGGGCCTCCAGCTCTCTGCTCGTCTGACTCTTGGTGCCACCAAGAGCTCCTGCAGTGTCTGTAGCTGCTGGCCCAGTGCAGCAGTATCCCTGATTTGCCTCTGAAAAGGAGCACTAAAAAGCTGTGTAGTGCTGAAGAGGGTTTGAAGTGCGAGTGGTGGAGATGTTTGATACATTTTCCTGGGAAGCTGTATTGTTTCCTAATGGATCTGCAGTCGTTATGCCAACTGCACAGCAGGCTCTTGCATTAGAGGGTTTTACGATCTGGTGCTCCCTGTGTGCTCTTGCCAGTTGTTGTTTTACTGAGCAGTTCTTTTAAGTGTTTTGTTCTGCCTCAGGTACCCAGGTGTGCCTGATGGAGCTGTAAAACTGATGCCTGCCCTTGTTTTCCTAAAAGGCAGCAAAGCTCATCTCTAAGATTTCTGCAAAACCCAAGTCTTGTCAGCATCTCTTGATGCTGTGTAATGAGGAGCAGCTTAGTTGTCAAGTTTATATAAAGTGCTGATGATCTAATTGAGCTTGAGCTTCTTTGAACCGTTTGCAAAAACAGAATTTTCTTGTATATTATTAAACCTGGTACAAGGCCAGGCGTCACTTTCATTTCAGAATATAAACGCCTGATGTTACAAACATTTAAGGCTCGTGTTTTATTCAGTGCTGCACCGTGGGTTTGTGGCAGCAGAGGTTTTGCATGGTTTCTGTGGGTTTGGGTACTTGACAACAAATGTGCTGAAGGCAAGGTCTGTCAGTGTCAGGGGTTCTCCTGAAAGTCCAGCAAGCAGCAAAACCCCTGGAGGCCTGGGACTGCCCGAGTACCTTGGACAGACATAATGGAGCACAAATCCCTCACCCTGACATCTTGCTCAATATGCCTTGTCCAGGTTTCTTTTTTCATAAAGGACTAGAAAAAGTCCTAAAGCACTGTAAAATATTTGCTAAGGGAGCTATTTCTATTTTGGGAAGAGGGAGGACAAACGTGTGTCACTGCTGCATCCCTCCCCTGCTTTCTGCAGAGGGTCTTTGACCTCAGATCCCTTTGTTTCCTGCCTGCACCCAGAGCTTGCCTGGCTCTCTGCTGGTGCTGTGCATATTTATAGTCACAGGCTGCAACTGCAGCTCCTGGTTTTAAACAACCCAGGCACCATAATGGACATATAAAGTCTCAAGGGTTTTTATTGCTCCTGTCATCTCAAGTGCTTTTGAATCCTGATTACAGAGCAATAAAATGTGGTTGGTTGGTTAATGTGACTGACAGGGACGGGGACTCCGTGTGAGAGGGTATTGAGTGAACAAATTCATGATGCAAGGCTGTGAATTTATGGACATTGCTTAACTTTGGAGTATTGATTATATAAGTAAATGTGTAGCCTAAGATTGATGGAGGGAATGAAAGACCTCATATATCATTAATGCATTTGGGAGGTCTAATTGGGATTGTGCAGGTTTTTATAATGAGCTTTCTGAAAGAAGCATTGATAAATAAGTTCAGTAATTTTTAATGAAGTCCTCAGCACTATCTATGAAGCTTATTTTGTGATTTAAATCAATACCTTGGACAGAGTGATAATTGTAGAACTTACTGTCGAATTAAATTTTTAATAATTCTTGCTTTCTTGGCTTTTATTCCACTTATGCAAATATTGACCTTTGAATTCTTACTGTTTCCTGTGTTTCATTGAGCCTCACTTTGAAGGGGTGAGGGGATGTGTGTGTCATCTTTAAGCTTTGGTTGTAATAATTAAAAGGGCAGTGTCAGACATTGGATCATTTGACATTTAACATGGCCAAATGAAAAGGAAATCAGTGATAAAAATCAGTGGGGTTAATCTTAGAAGTGTCAGATCTGCAGAGCAGAAATTGCAAACTGGGCTGGCCAGCAGGTGCCTGAGTGATGCCTTCCAGAACTTCCAAAACACAGTTTGTCCCAGTTCTGCACTCTTTGTGGGAGTGAAGGATTGCATTCATGCTGAGCTAATAAATGTTCTTAAAAATTTTAAAGCCTGGATCTTGCAATCTGCTTTGCAGAAGGGATCAGTATCACGGGCAGTGGATGTTTATCTATTACATTCTTCTATATGGAACAACTGTTGGGATCTGACCTTAATCTGTAGTTAATAGTGTGGGCTTTAATGCTTATTTTTACTTGCAGTTCAGAGATCCTCTGAATAACTGGAGCCTGATATTATGCAGAGTTCTGCATTAATATTTAGTAAAGCAAGCTGCCCTTGATACAGGAGGTTTAGTAACCTAGAGAGACACGAGATGTGCTGATACGTGCACGTATTATCCTCTCACTTTCCAGATGCACTTTTTGAAGTGGAAATTATTTGCTGGAGCTCAGTATTGAAATTTCAATTTGATAGCACGATAAGATCTCCTGAAGTTTTACACAAATATATTCTGTCACATAAATAGTTGATATAATTTAAATTATGCTTGTTATGGCTGCGTGTGAGGACAGAGCTATGAACACCACCTGAAGCATTCACTGGATGCTTGTGAGGAGAAAGTGGCCAATTAAATGGATCATGCAAAAAGAATTTCTCATTGCAGATACCTCTTGTAACGATAATTAAGAGGCACAAGTGAGGAGATGCAATCCTTGGTTCCTAGGAAGCTTAGAGAATGGCTTCATGCCCTGTCCTTATGTCAAAAATAAATACACCCTGTGAAATAATTTGTATATTTTACCATGGCACACACTGCTGACCCTGTAAGGAAAACCCACAGCACCATTCCTCAGCAAACAGAGTTAGAGTTATGCCAGGCTTAATGGGAAGGAGATGATTTATTTTCATCCCCTCCCCTCTTGTTTTAGGGTATAGTTATCAATGGAGCAGAAAATTAAACACTTAAAATTTATTCTCCTCAGGGACACCCTTCTCACTGTGTGTGGGACTGTTCCTGCTGTGCTGGTGTGTGCACAGAAAGCTCAGGTGATGGCTCTGCTGTGTGTTGTGGTAGGAGAAATTCACTCCTTGAGCCAAGTTCTGTCTGTAGTTCCCAGTGAGCTTTAGGGTGAGGGAACCTTCTGTGGAGGTTGTTTTGTTGTATGCAGTTAATTGAATTAAGAGGGTCTCTGAAACCAGAGGGCTGATGGGAACAAGGATGATCTTGCTTGAGAAAACCAAGAGGTATTTTCTATTTTGTTAGCTGTAAAATTGGTAAGAAAATGTTTAAGTTGCTTTTCAGGTTGTGATTTTTTTTTTCCTTTCTCTATTAGGTCATATTTTGAAAAAATAGAAGCCTTAATTCAAGCTCTTATTGCATGGGCAAATTATTTATCCCCAGATTGAGTTTAAAACCAGAGTGATTTCTTTTTCTGTGGCCTCTCTGTGCAGTTAGGCTTTCATCCTGGCCTGATGGTGAGATGCAGGGTAACAGATGCAATCTTTGGAGCAACCAGCCCCAGCTTTTGTGTTAACCAGTCATCAGGAAATATCACTGAATTACGGAGTACAGAACGCTTCTGTTGGAAATAAGTTTCAATCTTTTGTGAAATGGGACTGGAACAAGCATGTCTGGGCTGGGGAGTGGCTCTGGAGCCAGCTGTGCTGCCCAGGGGGTGTGGGCCATGTCAATGAGCCTTTGCAGAACCCCTCTGGAGTTTGGGTCCCTTGGCTTCTCTCCAGCTGCTCTGGCTGTTGGGTGGGTGAACTCTGGGCTCTGGGGTTTCTCTCACTGAGGTCTGTCCCTGGTGGGCAGGAGCCTGGGTTTCTGTGACTTCACAGCATCTAAAACTTGCAGGTTTTGTTGCTTATAATTCCTGATTTAGCCTCGACTTGTCTGTGTGTCTTGTCTCCTTGTTTTTGCAGGAACACCATCTTAATTTGTGCATTCCAAAGCAAAGCATGAAGTTACAAATCCACTCTTTAACATTTGTCTGGCCCCCAGCTTTGATATTTTATTAATTTGCTTTAATGGCAGAACCCGTGTTGCCATGAGAATGCTTTTGAAGGTTCTCTCAGGAGCTGATGTCCTGCTGAGTTTTCCAGCAGCCTGTCCTAATTCTGGTGTGTCCCTGACACAGAGCTGCCAGCCTGGTCCCTCCTCCCACCTCACACTCTGCAAAGGCACCACAGCCTCCCTTACCTGTTCTTCACATCACATCATGGCCAGTTATTCATTTATTATTTTATTTATTTATAGGCTTGACAAAGCCTATGTGAAGCAAGGTAATGAGTCCTGGACTAGTTGTTAACACAGGATAAAACATCCCTTTTTTTCAGCACTATTAGCCATGAAGCCTTCAAAGATTTCAGACTGAAAATAGAAAAAAAAAATTAAATCTTTCTCTCTTGCACATTTTGGACTTGGGTTTTCGGAGAGGTAGAACACTGGTTATTATTTAACATGTGTAGTACCTGCATAATGGTTCTAAAATTAGTCAGTTTTAAAATGGTTTTAAATGTGAATTGCTTTCAAGTTGAGTTGGGATATGAAAACCTCTCTCTATGGATCTTTTTTGTTAAGTTGTGAGATCAGTTTCCACAAAAATTTAATTGAACAATGTAAAATGTCAAACCTTGCTCAGCTTCAAAACAGATGTGTCCAAAATGGTTTCTCTGTTGATGGGAGACTTCAGGCTTTCTCTAGAATAATGCACTAAACCAAAGTGTGATTCAAAATTGTGTTCCCAGATTAGTTTTATGAAAAGAGCCAGTTGTGAAGAAGCTGGGTGATTTTGGGGTTAAAAAAAATTGCATGCTGTCTCTTGAGTAGATACCAAGATCTCTGATAGCACAACTTTTTATTTATAGATTGCTGATGTGTTTACAAGACAGAAATTTATCAGCAATCCAGATGTTCTAGTTCTGCTAATTAACCTGTGTCTGCACACCCTTGGGCTGTCTCTGAACCTGCAGATCATAACATGCTTTTGGTGTTCAAACCAAAAATGTGTCTGGCATTCCTAAATGTTGTTTCTAGACAACACTCTGCATTGCTGTCATTGATTTAAGGTTTTCCAAAGCACTAAAAATGGCATTGCTTTGAGTTTTAGCTGTGTG
This sequence comes from Setophaga petechia, assembly GCA_024362935.1. Classification (NCBI taxonomy): domain Eukaryota; kingdom Metazoa; phylum Chordata; class Aves; order Passeriformes; family Parulidae; genus Setophaga; species Setophaga petechia. The sequence continues at coordinate 3,501,135 of JANCRA010000057.1, read as the reverse complement.
TTACAGTAATAGTGCCTCCACCTGTAAAATGGGGGTATTCAGCAGTGCTTGGCTTGCACAGTCTGTGTCAGGATCAGGGAGATGAGTGTGAGATGAATGTGAGACTTGTTTTGTTTTTCATTGCTGTGGTACCAGGTCTTGTGCAAAGATGTATTTATGCTTCACAAGCTCCTGGTCCTGAGGAGTGTGAATATTAAAGGGATGAGTCAGATAAGAACAGAACCCTGCAATTCTGACCTCTGATGCAGTGAGCTGGCTGTACAGTGTTGTTTGAGCAGAGTTTCTCCCCTGGTTGCCCTTGCTCTTGATTATTCTGCAGAATAAGAGGTGAGGTTTTGGCTGGTGGGAATTTGTAGTTTTTCAAGCAGGATGTTGTAGAGGAGATCACTACCTAGAAGCAAACTTGTCTTTCACTGAGGAATTATTTTTATAGTTTACTACATCTGAAGAATGAATTATGTTTTCTTACTCTTCCATTTGGTTTCTGATGGGGAGTGGATTCTTAATCCAAACCTCTTTTGCTTTCTTGAGCACACTCTGTGACTCAAGGCTTGTTTAAATGAGAATAAATGTGTCCTGGGTACCTTTCTCACTGGCTCCCAAGTAATCTGTTCCCAGCATCATCCATGAGGCTGGCACCAGTCCAGAGATGAGTTTCTGTAAGCTGCAATAACCCTGCCCGTGCCAGACCCAAGCTTGTCTCTGCTCCAGTGTTGTCATTTCATCTCTCACTTGGCAGGTGTGAATTTAAATCCTGATTGCAGAGTTAAAATATTTTATGTATTTAGGCTGGGAAGTCAGTGAGCTGCTTCTTCTCTTTTAGTTCATTGCAGGATTTAACTTGAGAAATCCATACGAGCCTGAGATTTTTTGGATATTATTATGGGTACTGATGGTATCTACCCTGGCTTTGTCAAATCCCTCTTTGCAGCTGACAGGTTGTGTGGAAGGGCTGAAGTAGTGAGCACATGTTGAGGTTGGAGTGAGATTTGTACTATATTCCAGCAATTTTGAATCCTCCTCCTAAACCATGGCACTGTTTTTTGGGTCATGGTTAACACACTGAAATTCTATCCAGTCATGCTCACAGAATCTCGTTATCATCACTGAATTCTGCTTTTGGAGAAGAAATGCTTTAAAAGCTTGTTGCAGATGGTGTTCCATCTTTACAGATAATAAGATTAAAATGTGTGATGAGGCATCTCCAGAACAAGCCCGGGATGGTGTTGGGATCCTGTCACAACCTTTGTGCAAGTGACAAATGATGCAGGGAATTGATGTCTTGGTGAGTTTGATTCTGGGGGAAACTTGGTACAGCTGTGTCTTAAAAAGCCTGGGAAAACTATTTATAGGAACTAATTTCTGCAGATAGCAACAAATCCAGCATGCTATCACCATCCTTGGGATGTTTCCTTATTTGAAGCTGATGGAATGAAACGGAGATTTATTAAAAATACAGCATCCAGCAGAGCTCTAAACCCTGAGTTCGAGAAGTATTTTGGCTTCCTGACATCACTTCTTTCATCCAGGAACACCCTTTGGCCTCGATTGGAGGCAGATTTTTTTCTGGTTTAGCAGCTCTTAGGCTGGAGGGAGAGCTCATCATTTCCCTGGAGATGAGCCTGATGCCAGGCTGCTTCCAAGCAGGGCAGGGAGTTCACCCTGCAGTGCCCAGGCAGTGAAACTCGTGCGGCTCCTTCTCCTCCCTGCCAGCCTGCAAAGGAATTTGTGCCAGGCAAGAGGGGACCTGCCCTGAGTTGCACCATCACCAGAGGGATTCCTGTGAGCAGGGGAGGGGAGAGGAGCTGGGAACAGGGAGCAGGAGGAGCCTTGGAGAAGGGAGATGCCAGGAGCAGAGAGCTGGGACCTGCCTGGGCATCCTCGCAGGTGGCAGAGTGGCTCTGGACTGTGCCAGCAGCTGGGGCTGCACCTCGGGGCCTCTGTGAGGTTGGAGCACTTGGAGAAGGAATGGATTCCACTAAACTGAACCTCCCACACCGTGCTGCACCCCTTTGAAAAACTTTTCTGCACTTCTTTGAAAAACTTCAGTTCTGTATTTCACCATTTCTTTCACTGTTGAGATTCTACTTCACATGAAGCATTTCCTCATTTCCTCATTTTCCATCTGTAGGAAGGTTGTTTTGTGGGTTTTTTTTGCAGTTACTCATTTTTTCTATTAGCAAGAAGTGAAATGAGGTTTGCACTATGTAATTTCATTAAGGCCTTGTATGCTGGAATTTCCATCAAAAATGGAACTAGTAACAGGATCTTTGGGTTCTAATATATTTTTGCCTTGCCACTCTCAGTCACTTTCACATAAACAAAAAGATTTCAGAAATTTATTCTGAAACAATTATTTAATTCTTTCAGTATGAAGTGCATTCATTTAATTTTACACTTAGAAATCACTTTATAATGGAGCTCCATGCAACCTCCATATTTTTCCTTAATTTACTGCCAGATTAATTTCCTTTTATTACACTCAAATCACACTTTGAACCGCAGCAGTCAGCTCATCTGAGCTAAAAATAACCCCTTCCTTGTATACCATGGCATTGCAACCTTTTATTTACAGACATATTATAGGGAAGGATAAATTCTGTGACGTGTAAGGAAAACTCTGACACCCTCTGTGTACATATTGGAATATGGTTGGATGTTTTATTTGGGACTTGCTCTGCCAGGGGACAGAAAACTTCACTTTTCAGCACTCCTTGTGGTGGTTTGACCACTGTTGCCCCCAGCCCTCAGGTACTTTGTTTTTATTCCTCAAGGACTGGATAAAAATCTGAAAAATGAGTGTTCTACTTCCAGCCTATTTGCTTTCTCATGTGAGCTTGAAATGTTTGGGAACTGATTTGGGGCTGTGCTGGTTTTAGGGTGTCAGGAGAATCCCTCATCCCCCGTGGTTTGAGTGGTGAGACTTGGGATGCCTTGGGGTGCACAGCACTGCAGCTGCCCCAGAGGTTAATTATTGCTCTTTAGAAATAATTAACTCAGGGCTGTTGGTGCTGCCAGCCCCATCCTGGCAGCAGAGGAGCTGTCCTGGGGTTCTGTGCCCCAGCACTGCCTGTCTGTGCCATCCTCTGCTTCCTGCTCCTCACAAATTCCAGTGGGTCATTTGCAGGGCTCCATTTCCCCTCGTGGAATTGCAGTAGAAATTTAAATTATGATTTCAAACACCTTGCTTCCTTCCTCGTAACAGGGGTGTTGGTTGTTGGAAATCATTAAATATTTGACTGAACTAAACACTCTGAGTATTGTTTGAATACTCCCTCCTGCCTTTTTTTCCTCATGTGAATGTTTTCCTTCCTTTCCTTTTTATCAGTTATCCTGTAAATAAGTTACTCAAATACTGTGAAGGTTTTTTATCCTGAATTTAATAGTGATAGCTACAAAAGCTGTACAGACCCTGAGCCCTGCTCTGTCTGACCATATTAGAAAGTTTGGGAGAGGAGGAAGATTTTACCTGCCAAGAAACATCTCAAAAGAATCATTTGAGGAAACTGAAAGACAAGCAGTGCTTTCACATCGGTGTGAATGGAGGAAATTGGGTTTTATTTCTGTATTATTACTCTGTTTGTGGAAATATTCTAAAGTTTTGCTCCTGCTGTGAGTTACTTCCCTGTCTCTTAGTCATTTACATAGGCTCAGGTGAAAGGCAGATAGATATTAAAAATTAAATATTTAAACCATCTCATTAAATAAATAAATATTTAAATAAATATTTAAATAAATAAATAATTAAATAAATATTTAAACCATCTAATTAAATATTAAACCATCTCAGAAGAATCATTTGAGGAAACTGAAAGACAAGCAGCGATTTCACATCGGTGTGAATGAAGGAAATTGGGTTTTATTTCTGTATTATTACTCTGTTTGTGGAAGTATTCTAAAGTTTTGCTCCTGCTGTGAGTTATTTCCCTGTCTCTTAGTCATTTACATAGGCTCAGGTGAAAGGCAGCTAAATATTAAAAATTAAATATTGAAACTCACTTTATCCTCAGATTATTTCAGAAATGTTGCATTCTCATTTATACTCAATAATAAACCATATTTAGGTAGAATATTCCACAGCTGAAGTTTTTATTCATTGCTCAAATTTAGGGAATAAATTGTCTTTACCCTTTGTCTTTAATATCAAATTGCTTAAATTAATTGCTGTCATCTCTTACTTTTATTTTTCAGAGTTTATTTTTATTTGAATTATGATGTAATTATAACACTTAAGACTGAAATATAGGGGATAGAATGATCTTTATAGGCCCTTAAACCCCAAACCATTCTGTGGTTCTGTGATTTATTCAAAATCTTGACATAATCAAACTCCAGTCACATTAGAAGGAACTTTTATATTTTCCCCCCAAATATCGTTAGTTCTAATATTCTGAAATATATAAATTTATTTCTTGATTCTTTGTTTTAATTTTAAATAACAATAAAGCCTCAAAATGTTTATAAGTGAGGCTTCCTTTGTATGTGTTTTTGGTGATGAACCACTGTTTTTTTTTACAGTGGAATACTAAGGCATTGTTTATATTATGTTATAAATACATTTATGTGTAAATTTATTTTTAATTGTAACTAATTTCCCTCCCTCAATTTAAATGTAGCAAAAGTTTGGGATGAGTGATGCCAAAATCAAACTCCTTGAATGGCCCAGGCCAGGGAGGATGAGGTGTAGCCCCACAAACCAGCCAGTTGTCACATATTTGATGTATTTTATTTCCAACATTTTCATTTCCCCACAAAATTAATTAGTCTTTAAACTCCTATCAAAAAGAAGTTTTCTAAAAATAACCAGGGTACTCATCCCCTTGACTGCATTTTGTTGAGTATTAGGTATCTCTCCTGGCTGCTCTGTATGATGCTTATTTTTAGGGCCTCTATTAATATCTTCAAAAATATGATGTAAGAAGACTTGAGACAGTGTTAAATTGGAAAACTTAATTACTGTCTTTGTAGTTTTCACTGTTAAATATGAGTTGAAATCAATAGCAGTGTTTAATACAGGAAGTTTTAAAGGGAAGAAGCTGAAGTATTTGACAGCATTTTTGGTATTTCAAAAAGCACAAATTTAAATGAGGGGAAGGTGCTGGTGCTCCCTGGCACTTCACTTTTGTTATTTTGCATTATTTGGTGATTTCTGTAGGAATCTCTGTGGGCAGGGTTATTTCAGTTGTCAGATATTGATGAACTGAACACAATAAAAGGAGAGGGCTCAGCCAGGCAGGCCCTGTGGCCTCTCAGGATGAAGGTTCTGTGACTGTGGTTATCTCAGCTCTGACTCCTTGACAGGTTTGCAAAACCCCAAATCTCTTAAATGATGTGCTCTAGATTTTTTCACCACATTCTACCATCCTAAAAAGAAAAAAAAAACTTAATGAGGAGCTTAGTAACCTCTAATTGTTTTAAACATGAATTCTGCAAGTTGTGCTCTCTCACCAGCAGCAATTTGGGAATGATAAATCACCTTTCTGATGGCAGCAGGCTCATTCCCATCCTGCAGTTTTCTGCTGTGTTGTGGCAGGGCTCTGGCTGGTGGGACTGGCTGACATTATTTCAGATATAGATATAGATCCTGCAGGTTCATTTCCACTCAGTACTGAAGGCAGCTGCTGTGCATTTAAAATCCAGCCTGTTCTTTCAGCACTGATCAGTTTTATTTTCTGCCCTGCACCTTTTCCTTTTCCACTCACAGGGCTGCCAGTGACGTTTTTATCTCAGAAGTGCTTGGATCTGGTGCCAGTGATGGTGTGTTAATTTGAGGACAAATAAGCATAAACTTGTTGTTAATAAGTTTAGGATGGAAATTGCTGATCTTCTGGCTGCTGGGGAGCAGTTGTCCAGGAATAGCTTTGTGAAGAGATTAGCAGACCAAGAAACCAAGTGATTTCAATATGACCTTCCAAAAATAATGGCCATGGTTGCCAGCAGGAGCAAGGGGCTGGATTCAATTACCCTTGGAGGTTCCTTTCAGTCCTCTGGTCCTAATTAAGCAGGATTTTGCTCTGTTCAGCTAATAAGTTAATACTGATCTTGTAAGTGCTGATGATATGAGATAGAAAAAAAATAATTGAAATTAAAATCCTGTTATTCTAATCTATGGAAGCTGCTGTATTTGTGAAAATATAAAAATATGATGATATGAAGACAAGCATGAGCTCGAAGGTTTTTACCAGATTTTGTATGTTTTGCCTCCTCAAAGGCTGTCACTGTGTCAAAATCTGTTTTGGAGGGTTTGTTGTTGGGCTTTTTTTTTGCTTTTTTTTTATATGATGCATTTCAGTAATCTCCTTGTAATCCCATGATAAACTGCTTAGTTTGATGGAGAATGTTGGATATTATTAGTAAAATAGTTGGCCTCTGTGAAATCAGTTTCATTTTTTGTTCTGCTTTCAGAGGATATACCCTTCCCAGCTGTGTGGCCATCCTTGCATTAACCTAATCAACCTCTTTGTGAGAAAGGAGATGTGTCCTGGATTAAATTCTTCAAATCAGGCCATTGGGAACAATACTGGACAATCTGCATTATTTTAGCTTGTTTACTTCTTTTATGTGTGTTCTGCTTTCTGATAAACATTTCTTTTTTGGTAATTTTGCTTTTTCTTCTGCTGTTCTGTTGTTGTCTTGCTGTGTAGACTTTTTCTGGGAGGATTGCACTGGTTATTAAGAGAATTTAACAGTCTTGTAGGCAGGTAAAAGCTGCATATATTTGTCTCTTTCCTGGTTGCCTTCAGGTCTTCTAAGCAAGATAAGTACTTCCCTTAATTTGTAGGACAATTTGGGGCATAAATGTGTCATAAGCTTGTTAAAAACACGTACAGAAGGTGTTGAAAGTCCCTATTTGAAGTAATTTCATATTCATTAGAATACAGCATGCTCCTTAATTCAGCTTTGATGTTTTCTGGCTGATTTTTTTTCCAGTCCTTTCATTTTCATATGCCAAATAGACCTAAAATGAGCATATCCCCCTAGGTATAAAGAGAGGAGTGCTCTTGTTGCTAAATTATAGATGTGGGGGGAGGGAGAAGAGTGGTTGTTTGAAGATCCTCTTATTTGTGCAAAAAACACAGATAGGATTTAAACAGTTTGCTGGAGCTTCCCTCCCAGTCTTATTTCCTTGCTTCAAGGAATAAATATATTTTTTTAAAAGCTCTGTGTTTAGGGAGGTACAAACACTCCCATCCTTTAGTGTTGTTTTTAAAATATTCAGATGATGTTTGAAAAAAAATTCCCTGTATCTTCTGCAGCACTGAAAGGAAGGTCTCAGAAAAAAAAAAAGGAGCTACCTGGATACAAACTGCTTTCCTTGGCTCAGATTATAAATTGCACACCTTGTTGGCTTCAGGCAAGGTATTGAATTTTACTTACCTGCACTACAGAGTCTGCACTAATGGAGGCTTTGGCAGCAATTTGCAGCAGAGCTCCAGCATCACTCTAAAGGTGCTCAGGTTCTCCTGTGTGGGATGGGTTTGGTGCTTACCTTGAGTGCTGCCCTGCACTTCAGGTGCTCCACAGAAACTCAGCCTGAACGTGGGTTTAACCCCAATTACAGCACTGAGCCTTCACTTTCACTGGCTGGGGCAGTTGGTTGCAAGGGTGCCCTATTTTTAGGTTTATGAGCCTAATGAGTGGAGTCCTAGAGAATCTCAAGCTTTATGTAACCCTGGTGTTTGGCTCTGTTTGTGGGGCTCCTGGGAATGTGCCTGGTGCTTTTTATAAGCAGCTTGCCTCCCTGTAATGGATAGCTGAGATAAATCTTGTTCCTAGAGCGAGCTGGTATTGATGATGACACAAGTGTATGAACAGGAGCTCAACTAAAAATCCATTTTAATTTCAGGCTCCATTAGTGATGCAGAGAGAAATCATTATTTGTTAAACAGAAAATAAGGACTGATACCTCTCTGAACTGTTTGTTTCAAACCCGGAAGTGGAATAAAATACAAATGTGTTGATTGATCTTCCTCTTTTTTTTCATTATTTCTTTGGCTGTTTGGAAAATGAAATGGGGAAAAAAATGAGTAGATGGAGGTGAAAATAAGAAAGTTACTGTGATGAGATGGGGAGGTCAGAGTGGATTTGTTTCTTTGTTCAAGCTACATGTGTAGTTATATAATTGTAGTTGTCTTTGGAGCTTCAAATAAATACTAATCCTCAACTGGTCAGGAAAGTGTTAAGTGATCTAAAAGAATTCTTAAAAGTTTTTAGTGTTCTGCAAAGATTTATTCCTTGCATAATTGAAGACCTCTGTGTTATTTCAGATTGTGTTGCCTCTTTAAAATCAGCATTATGTTCACCCTCAGTGGAGATTTCTCCCATCTGGCTTTTCTGGGAAACATTGACCAAATCTTTGGTCTCGGTGTTTTGTTTTGTTTTTTAATTACTGCCATACTTTAGCATTGGCTTTTCAGGCTATTGAGATAAAATGAAAGCATTTTCTCTGGAGTGACTCTTTTCATTGCTTGGACCAGATCTTAACTAACAGAATCCAAAACAATTGAATCCAAACACTTTTTTGACCAAGTAGAAGTCCTAAAAATGGGACCAGTCCTAATGACAGCAGAACATTTCAGGAAGGCAAATTCCCATTAAGGTGCATTGGGTCATGTAACTGAGCATTAGTTTTGCCTCTTATCTAATTTTTTTTTTCCCTTGAGAGAGACGTTTCAGGGGACACCACCCTCTGTCTCTCTCTAAATTCCTTTCTCATTGACTTCCAGAACATCTGGTTGCTGTTAGTTTCACTGGGACAGCTCTTCATGCCCTGCTGAATTCCTGGTTCTGAACTGCAGAAACTGAGCACTGCAGGATCCAGCAAATGCATTTGGGGTGTCCCTAACAGAAGGTGACAGAAGTCCCAATCTTACCTGGAATTCCTTGTTGGCTGAGGGTTTGGGAGCACATGGCATCGATTCCATGCTGTCCTCACGGGAGGTGTTGCAGTGGCTGCAAACAGTGGAAGTACCCAAGGTTTAAACTTCTGCAGCCAATAAATTCAGAATGATGCAGGGCTTGGCAGCCAAGTCTTTGTGCAGTTTCTCAAGTGAGTTTTAAATCTTAAACCGAGTTACCCTCCTCTGAAAAAACAAATGCACTGCTTCCTGAGCTTGCTGCTTCAAAGGTATTGAATCTGGTATTGCTGCAGTCACTTAAATTTGCCCTAAAAGGTGTATTTTGCTCAGGTTCCTTGGTTGCAGAGTCACAATCAATCATGGTAGCACTGACAATATTCTGATGTATTAATTTCTCCTGATATATTTTTTCTAGCACAATTAAGACCATTCTTTGAGGACATAAGTATGAAAATCTGGAAACAGCAGGATGCTGTCACGTGTACTTTCTTAATTGCAGGCAAATTTTGCCTTTTTTTTTTTTAAAGAAAATAATTGCTGTCTTTCTCATGTAGTTCTGTTGTCAGGAATATGGTCTGTGTCCTTATGGGTACATCAGGCAGTGGTGCTGTCTTATGAATGTTTTTATAGGTTTTTTTTAATGCTTGAATTACAGCTATATATTTTTCATCCTCCAATGTCTCTTAAGTGTAAATGTTGTGGTGAAAGTAATGGGAACAGGGACAAAAGCAAACAAGACAATTATGTTGCTTCCAGCTACATCAGGCCATGCCATGCTTGGTTGGAATGTCAATAATACATAAAGTAACATGTAATGACACTTTTTATGTGTGGAAGTTGTCTAGAAATCCATGTGGAATGAGAATAAATCTTTCTGCTCTTGGTGCTGCAGGATCATTGCCTCGACCTTCTGGTAGTTCTGGCTTAGTCAGTGTTCAGAGAAATCACTTTTCTGAGCTGGCTGAACCAGTGGGATTGTGCTCTGGGGATATTTCTAAGTTTAATTTTGGCAGCTCTTGCAAGTGCTGAGTGTGGGGCTGTTTAGAGCAGCTTATGGGTTTAGAGCAGCTTAAGCCTGTGGCTTATGGGTGACACCCTACCCTGCTTCTCACCAATGGCAGAAATTCAGAAGTCAAAACTGAGGCCAATAATGAGGATAAAAGGCAGCATTCCTGTGTCAGCCCCAAGCCAGGCAGGTGCCCTGCCAGTGGTGTCTGACCCTGCTGCTCAGGGCTTCATCAGCCTCTTCCTTTATCCAGATGTTGGTGAAGATAATGCACCACAGCATTCTAAAATCAGCTGCAGCCATCTGAACTCAGCACTTTGTCCAGACATTAATTTTTTCTGGCATTTTTAGACATTTACTGCACTGACACAGGCAGGGCTGATACACACTGCTGAGGGAGATGGTGAATGATCTGAGATTACAACTGAGCTGTATTATTGTGCTCTTGCCGTCATCTCTAATTAACAGATAAGTAAGTGGTACGGGCAGCACTGTCAGCAGAAGCTCAAGATGAAGCTTTTACCCAACTCTTTGCATTATTTGTGAACATCAGTCAACAGCAGAGCTGCAGTGGGCGGTAATGAAAGTAGAACGTGACATTTCTTCCCTTTCCCCATCTAATAATCTGACCTTTTGCATCACTCTGCTTTAAAGCAGCTGAGTATTGTGAGAGTAAACTGTTTTCCCCACCCCCACCTTTCACTTTTCCTGTGAAATGGAACAGAAACTCAGGTAAGTGGAGGTGGAAGGGACCTCTAAAGTCGTTTGATCAACCTCTGCCCTGGGTCAGCTTTGAAATTTTGTTGGTTTGCTCTAGGTCCTGTCTGGGATATCCCCAAGGGCAGAACATCTTTATTCTGGTGTTTTTTCATAGTATCTTGTTGGAATTTCCCTTCCTGCATCCTGTGAGCCTCAGGCTGGGTCGCTTGGCTGCCAGACACTGGCCCAGTCTAATCCTACTGCATCTCTCCCAGTAAAACCAGTCTGGTCCTGAGGGTTACTGGTGCTCCCATGGGCTGTGCTGGGCCTGGAATTGGTGCAGGGCCTGGAATTGGTGCAGGGCCTGGAGTTGATGCAGGGCCTGGAATTGGTGCAGGGCCTGGAGTTGATGCAGGGCCTGGAATTGGTGCTGGGCCTGGAGTTGATGCTGGGCCTGGAGTTGATGCAGGGCCTGGAATTGGTGCAGGGCCTGGAATTGGTGCAGGGCCTGGAATTGGATCAGGGCCTGGAATTGGTGCAGGGCCTGGAATTGGTGCAGGACCTGGAATTGATGCTGGGCCTGGAGTTGATGCTGGGCCTGGAATTGGTGCTGGGCCTGGAATTGATGCTGGACCTGGAATTGATGCTGGACCTGTTCTGTTCATTACAAATTCAGATCCCAGGGCTGGGCTGGTGTCCTGGGAGGGTGAGGAAGCACAGACCAGTCCTGAGGAAATGGTTTGTTACAAGGGTAATCAAGGTGCCTGATTGGGATCTTTATTGCCTCTGCACACCCGGATATATGGCCAAGCAAGCAACCAATATTACTTCCTGTATCATGTGCCTGGGGAACAAAAAAATCACTCTAGAAATACCTATTACTCCTATCCACGTTTACTTATCTGTATAAACAAATTTTATCTATATCTATATATCTGTCTATCTAAATAAATTTTTGCATTCCTCATGACCTTTCTGAATTCTTTTTACCTGGTGTTTTCATTTTTTTACTGTTTTTTGTTGTGCAAAAGGAGGATTTTTCTTTTCTGTATCTCTCTGTGCCTTTCTAATGGCAGAAATCAAAAATAGTAATTTTTATTAAAGTTGTCGTTTGCTTCTAAACTTAGGTGGCTTCTACCTGTGTCTTGTATGTTTCTTTGAATCCAAACACTTTTTTGGCCTAGCAGAAGTCCTCAAAATGGACCAGTCTTTATGACTGCAGGACATTTCATAACCCAAGTAGGGATATGAAACAATGTTCTGGATTACATGTCCTGTGTTCCTCACCACCACCACAATTCCTGCTTGTGTTGCATTATTCAGCTCGAGGCAAATTCAGAGTTTGGGGGTTTTTTGGTGTTGGCCCAGCAGTTTGTTGAGAAGAACATGATATCTTTTGGCCACTTGTTTCCTGTTGAAATGAAGCAGTGGGGTCTAGCTAGAAATGTACTTTCCATACGAAAGAAAGAATTTTTTAGGAGGTAAAATAAGCAAACTGTTAAAAAGTGATGGAACTGTTATAAAGGTGTCAAATCTCTGGTTTATCGTGAGAATTTCGTTGTCTGCAAATTCTAAGCAAAAGATTTACTAAATCTGTGGCCTCTCTGTATTGGACCTGTGAAAGAAGAGTGTTGGCAGGGTCTCCTTTTGCCTGAGCTGGCATCGTTCCTGTGAAGCTAAACAGAAAATACCCTGGGAGATGTGCTGAGCCAGGCTGGAGCTTCAGCTGCTGTTTGATTAAAAACACCACCCAGGCTGCTCTCACAGCCACACCTGCATTTCTGGAAGCTGCTTCCCTGTGCAGCCTGCTCTGAAAACATCCCCTTGTAGCTGCTCACTCACACACTGAATTTCAGAGTGCAAAAGTCCCGTTGGATTCAGCATCAGTTTCTCTCCTGCAGTGCCCACGATGGGGAAGACAAAGGAGCTCTCACTGCCTGGAACTCAGATGAGTCATGGCTCAGTATGTGGGTTCAAAATGCTCGGTGGAGATGCTGTCTTTGGTGGATCCATTAAAAATACAGGTTTATGATTAAAACTTTATTCAGTCATCTCCAAGAAATGGCAGAATTTTCAGATGCAATTAGGGCACAAGCTCATATTCTTTTGTTCGTGTTTGTTTCTTGGAAATGGATCAAGATTTGGATAAATTCACTTCTCTCCTGCATTTTTTCTAAAGAGTTTCATTTCTTCCATTCACTTCAGACCTCGTAGTACACGGTGTCAGCTGGGATTTTTGATGCCCTGAATAATCAATACAAACTGCATTTGCTAAATTATTTCTGTAATGAAATTAGATGCACATTCTTTCCATCTCTTCAACACGAGCTTGGAGCAATACATGGAAGCTGAAATTGTAGGAACTGCAGGTAATGAAACTTGTTGTTCACACTTTCTAGGTAGGAGGTACTTAAAACCATTTTTTTTCTTTTACCTTGATGGTTAAAAATCTGTGGTTAAAAGTGTAATTTTTTTAGCTAAATAGTAGCAAAATCTTTCCTTAAGAGAAAGAAATTATTCTCTTTGGTCTCCCAGCTCTTTAATTTGTTTGGTAAGGAATGTTGCCCAAATTACCCTTAATATGAATCTGCCTTCAAATTAAGATTGTAGGAGTGGAACAGGCATTTTTATTCCTTCAAAGCACTGGAAGGGGCTGCCCAGGGAGGTGCTGGAGTCCCTGCAGGTGTCCAGGGAAGGTCTGGATGTGGCTCTCAGTGCCCTGGGCTGGGTGACAGGGCTGGCATCAGTCACAGGTTGGGCTCTGTGACCTTGGAGGGCTTTTCCAGCCTCACTGGTTCTCTGGTCCTGGTGTACAGAGATCTGGTTTTGCCCATTCATGGCTGCTTTTATCCTTTAAAAATATTTTATTGTAGCAGCAGTTGTTTGCCTTCTTTCATTCGATAGGAATAATTCCATTTTGTGTCCAGCACAAGTTTGTATAAGGAAGGTTTGGCTTTTTAAGTATTACAAGGATGTAATTATCAATTGTTACTAATTTATTAATATTCAACTGAATTAATATTTAATTGAATTTCATAATAATTAAACTAGCAGTAGTGTCTTAGCTATCCTGTGATCAATCTGCAAAGACTTAAACTTCCTCCTGTTGGATTTTTCTTTTAGTACAACTAACTAACCTTTAGGATTAATTGATAGTAAAACAATTGTTCTCAACATTGCACATGTGTGTGTCTTCCTAAATCCACCCTGTCCATTTCTTTTTATATCTAAGCCAATCTAGGTGTAAAGTCGCTGTATTTTTTATTTTTTATTTTAAGAACACACAATGCTGTGGCTTCTATATTCTGCAAAGATGACTTTTCAGACCACCATCAGATTAGAAGTTTCTTTTGGTTTCATTTTTGAAAATGTAAAATAGAGACAAAAAAAATCTTCTGAAGAGGCAGAGTAGATTGTGTGATGGAATAACTTAGTGAAATAATGACCACTGGAGATGTAGTTGAAGTTAGTATTGAAATTAGATGTACTAGAGGATAATATTGCCTGGCACCAAACCTACCAGGAGAATGTTGGCAAAGTTCTCTGCCTGTTTGTCAGCACGTTTTTGCTGCATGTTGACTGTGACCAAATTGCACTGTATAAATCCCTAAAGGGTTCTTCATCATGGAGTACAAATACTCCTCAATATTAAAGACATGCATATTCAGAAACTGTATCCTCTAGGTTCTTGTTATATTGAGCTAAAAGCCTTGGCAGAACCATTTCTAGAAAATTCCCATTACTGGGTTTGGGATATGGACTTGCTGCTCACTTACAGCTCTCTTTAATGACAAACACTACTTGGAAATGGCTTAATTGGATTGTCTGCTTAATAGCATTAGGATTGTTGTGCTGGTTTAGCTGAGCTCTAATGGCCCTTGCTGGTTAAGAGATCAGTAAAGCAGCAGAATGCAAAGAGAAACTTCAGATTTGAGAGAAGAGTCCTTGCTCCTCAGAGAGCTGCTGCCCCTGAAAGAAAAGGAGGAGGCTGCAGAGGAAAATGCTGAATATATTTCCTATATTGTTTGACTCTGTTTAGTGGGAATGTTTTATTGCTGCTTCATAACTGCTTCAACAGCTGCAGTTTCAGTTTCTGCTCAGCCCTGAGGTTGGCACAGACTCTTGTGCCAGCACAGAGAAGACTTCTGGGTTCTGTTCACAGTCTTGGTCCTTCAGCTTTAAAAGGGAACCTTTCAGACAATCACAATCCCCTGGGAGATGAGAGAATAAACTTCTGGGTGCTTTTTGACACTTTTAGTGAGTAGCTTCTGAAAATACAAATTTTGCCAAAGCCCTCGTGTCTGGAGAGAAGAATCCAAAGGGATAAATAGCCAGGTGTCCTAGTGGAGAGAAGGGTAAATGAATTTACAGCCCTTGGTTTGTGGACCTTCTTTATTGAGCAGAGAATATGGGTGGAGTTTGTGTGGGCAGTTGTGTTGTTTAATATTCCTTCTGGCTCTCAGGGAGTTTTTGCAAATTGTTTGAGATGTCTGGTTCCCCATTAGCTCAGTATCCAGTGAATGCTTCATTGGTCCTGCTCTTTAATGTGATTACAGGAGACTACTTAGGCTGATAAAAACTCCTTTGTTACAAGTACATAATACATATTTAACAGAATTCCAAGAAGCAGATGGCTAATTAGATAGCTTGGTGATGCTAAGATGATCATATGTTCTAGCTCTAAATAAAAATTTAACAAAGCTTCATCTGAATATTTTAAAAAGACTTACATAATGTTTTCTAGTTAGTATTAAGTAAGGTGAATGATGTTGGGATTGTCCACACTGATGTGGAGAGACACCAGAGTTCTGTTCCCTATTGGATTGGAGTTATCTGGTGTTTGACTGGGATTCTCTTTCTTGAAGCAACACAAACTAAAGAGGAGGTTGTGGCTGTCATTTCACTCTGCACATTTTCTCAGAACCCTATCCAAAGTGAAGTTACATAAATACTAAATATACATGGAAAATTTCATTACTTTTAATAACATTTCTACATTGATGATGAAATTCTGAGGCATTACATCATTGGAATAACTGTTTTTGTGTGGTGTCTTTCTGACTGCATGTCAAGTTATTTTCACCGTTAAATTCAGGAAAAGAAAATGCTACAAGAAAGTTATGAATAAAAACATTTAGAAAATTACAAGGGAGGGAGAAAAAAGGGATTACAAAACTCCTTGAAATTCTTATTCGAAAATAAATTGAATGAGTGAAGTTCACTATGGAAATTCAGGGAAGACAGATATTTCCCAACAGTGAATGTGTTGTGGAAAAAATGAAGATAAAGTCATAGAAGAGATGTATGTAAAAGGGGAGAAAGAAAATCCAGTTAGAGAAGTAGGGAAAAGGAACTTTTAAAGTAATGACAGGCAGCTTTGTAATTGGATCTGGGAATGGAGAAGTCACTCAATTGCTCATGAGCAGCTTCTGAAGAATTTTGTTTCCTGTGACTGATCCCATTATATGGTGCCATACCTGCCTGTTTGCATTAAATCCTATTGTGCTACAAAGGTGAGCTGAGAACACTTCCTGCACAGTGCCATGGACCACAAGAGTCGTTTTTTATGGAGGCCAGAACTTCAGAAAAGTTTTCTCATATATTTGGTGTGAAGAAATCAGCACAAGTTCTCCTCCCTTTCCCCTTCCTCCTTTTCTTGATCATGCCTTTTCAGTCCCAGGCTTGATAAGCAACATGAAGGGGGAGACTTGCATTGTTTGCAGTCTGTGCAGAGGCAAAAAGTATAAAATTCTTAATAATATCTCTGTGTTTTTGAGGCTTTTTGCAAGCCAAATTAAAATTTGATCTTGTAGAATGACCTCAGAACAAATCCAGGTTACTGTTTCCTTGCAATCCAGCTGCTTGTCTTTGTCTCCACAGAAGATTTTCTAAGTTCCACCCTCAAAAGAGCTGAACACTGTTGGCAGGCACATTCATGCTGTATTCACATTTTGGATTTTATTTAAAGTAGTCTGTCTAGGCAGAGTCAGGAGTGTTATTTGCAATAACCTTGGCTTTTGGTGCCAGCTGCCATCCCGTACAGGGGGGCATGGCTTGGCTCCTCTGAACCACCCCAGAGGAGAGGGAGAAGGTATTTGCCTCTCTCTTTTAATTGAGTTCCTCCATCCCTCTCCAACAAGCTGTCAGATTGGAATGTTTGCCCCAGTTTTCTTTGTCAAATGTAGAGGTGGTGGGTTGGCTGTTCAAAGCTGGCAGCAATCAGCAGATATTGTGCCAATAAGGAGAATTCAGATGCCATGGATGCCTTATAATATTGGGGGAAGCAGTGGGATTCAGGATTCATGCTCTGAATTGCATTTATAGGGCTGTCACCACCCAAGTGCTTGGACACTGAAGAGTTGGTTTCCCATATGGAACTTTCACTGTATTATTCTCTGTAAATGCTAAGCCTGTGGTTCTGTAGCTCTTCCTAATTCAGTTGCAGTTCTGTAATTCATTGAATTTGGTTTTAGCTATCATGTCATGATTGAAGAAAAAATTCCCTCACCATTTAAAAGACTCCTGTATCCTGATTTTGCATGAGCTCAGCACTGATATTTTTGCACAAAAGAACAGATTGGAGTTAGAGGAATAACGTGAGTCCACACAAAACAGACAAGATTGGCTCAGCCCTGATTCCTGTTTGCTCCTGCTACCTTGGAAACAAAGGATGGCATGACAACAAAAGCAGTGCAGAAAGAAAGGTTAAACCTCCAAAACATTTGAAATGTATTCTTATGGGGAAACTCTTCCTTAGTGTTTCAGGATGGATTTTCAAGTTTTAGTGTAGGTAAGAATTGTCTGTTTCTCTCAACCTCATCTTAGGATGAAATGAAGACTTAAAACTAAAAATATGAAGAGCTGATTTTAATGTATCGATAGTTGAAACATAAAATTTTGGGAACAAAAGAAAAAAGGTCTGAGGTCTATCTGCAGCTAAAATATATTTTAGTCTGAGCCAATCATGGAGGTTTTTTAAAATTTTTTTGTCAAAAGCTTCCTAAAACCAAGTGTTTCTTATGTGGGTGGAATTAAAGGTAGGGGCCATAAAGATTTGGGGTTGCAGTCCAGCAGTGTTCTTGGCTAAATTGCTGCATTTTTTCCTTAGCCCTGCAGTGCTCTGAGGTCAGCATGGCACAGCAGTGAGGATCACTCAGCTCCTGCTGCACCTGGGGAGAGGTTCTGGAAATTCTGTTTGTCCTTCTGTGTCCTGAGGGGCCTCCTCACTGGAGCTGGGGTCAGCAACCCCCATACCCTGGCCATGAGCCCACCATTAATGTTCTTTGTAGTGTTTGGGGGCTTTTTAAATTACTATTTTCCCTTTTTTAAAATTTGGATTGCTCCCTGTTTTATTGTTCATACCTCTGTTCTGCAGTTGTCTGCTTTGATTTCCCAAAAAACTCAATTTATCCAGGTTAATGATACTAAAGACAAATGTCAAAATATGTCAAAAATCAAATGCTTGAGCTCAGATTCAGAATGGGTTCTCTGTAGAAGGGAATAGCATTAGAGCTTTCAAGAAAAATGGAATTTTAAACATTTCTTTCTATAAACAGTTGACTTACATAGGTGTAAACTCCCTAATTCATTAACACCATGCTTTGCTGTTGGGTTAGGTCGTTCAAAGGCTGTGCCAGAAGAGGAAAGAAAGGAGGTATTTATGTTTTGAATAAACAGTTCTGGTGTCCTTTGAAGGTCTCTTTATTCATGCTGAGGCAGCAGCGAGGTGAACAAACAGTGTTTGCTTCCCCTTTCAGTTCATGCTCCAGAAGGGCTTTTCCTCTTTGGTTGGGCTCTTTCAGTGCAGTCACCCAGCAACTTCCAAAGGCCTTTGATTCAGACATTAATGAAAAATGCAAAACCAGACAGAAAACAAGGGTCCTTAGAAAACCTAAACTGGAGCCCTGCGAGTCCTGAAGTTCTGCTGCAGCTCAGTAACAAGCCATTAGAATGGTGCTTTAATTCTTAAATACAGATTTCCAATAAGGGCCAAAAATTGTAACATTGTTTTAAAGCCCTTTGCAAGTTACCATGCTACCAAACAGGTTTAGGAACTGTACATGTTACAATTTTACAACTCTCTACATGGCCACAGTTTTTACAAATTAGGATCATGTGTAAAATTACCAAATACAGGTTAGTTTTAACCAAAATACAGGTTAAAACTTTCCAAACTGAAGGTAGAAAAAAAGTTTCCTGCAGGAAAACCCTTGCATTAGTTTGATTCCAGTTTTTACAACTACATCTTCATACTCCAACAAGCTTTTCTGCAATTGTCAAACAAAGAAATTTTCTTCTTATTGTCACACAAGAACAAAGTACTGTAATTCAAAAGCTAAAATGTATTACAGGTCAATTTTTGCAGACCTCAACCTGTGTTTAGAGGCTGAGAGGAAAGAAAGGGCAAAGGATATCAAAAGTTAAACAGAAAATGTAAGAACTGTGATGGTACTTAGGGTCTATCTTGGAACTGGCACAAGCTGATTCCACTCATAGTTCATTTTAAAATGTAGACCTGATCATCACTGGATTGGTTTTGTCTGTAATTATTAAAAGCACAGTAAATGTCTCTGTTCTGTCCATTTGTCCATATTTAGGAGCACTTGAATGATCATTCTCTAAAGTATTACAATATGGACAATAGAAAAGGACATCTAGCACGTTTTAGCTATAAATGCAAAACTCTGAATTGCTAAAGAAAACGAGGCAAAATTTTCTTGAACTCCTGCAGTTTTCATCATTTCTAATCTCAGGGGCTCCCAGTGCAAGAAGCTTCTGTTTGTCCTCCCTGGCTGTACCTGTCACAGCAAGTTGGCATTTTGCAGGGAGCTCCTAATGGAAATGGCATTCTGCTGGAATTGTCTGCTCCACACAGCAGGAGCTTCCAGGGCTCCAAGTCCCTCAAATGCATTTTTAAAATTAAACCCACATGCACTGGACTAATGTTGAACTGTTTGGGGTTTTTCTTTGCTCAGTTTGGGGGGATGATGGTGGTGGTTTCATTCTCTGACCAGCAGAATTCACCTTGTGAGTGTCCTCTGCAAAGGGATGGCTTTGTGGGCAGAACTGGGAGATGTTTGCAATGTCTCTCAGAGAAAGCTGTGGTAGTTCTGCTCCCTCAGATCACTGAGGTGTTTCATATATTTGTGAAAAGGAGCTCAGGAGTCCTTTCAGCTTGTTCTCCTGATACTGAGCTACCATAAATATCCTTTAGTTATTTGGATCTCTTTGTAGGCTCTTCTTTTCTTACTCAGCTATTGAAGCATTCAAACCTCACATATTTCTGATGCAACTTCTTTAGAATGATGTTTAGAACAAGTTTTTTACTGGAAGATTACTGAAAACATTCATTTCAAACTGTACTGGAAATTAGTTATAAAAGGAGCTATATGAGTCATTCATACAGCCATATTTTACAGAAAACTTCTTTTTTAATACTTTTTGGCATGCATTTCTTCACAATGCTTCCCATTATAATTGTTCTGTTAACATGCTATTTTATTAGGCCTAAATCAGGATTTCTTTGACAACATCTTTGCTATGTAGCACCTAGAATTTGGCTGTAATTTGCTCCTTAAAAACTTCCTCCTGCCTGACATGGAGCTGAGGTGGGGGGAGAATCAGACAGGGCAGAGCTGTCAGCAGAAGTCATCTCTGAAATGATTTAAATGACAAGATTGAGACTGGCAGGAAGGCTCCTTGTTTTTTGGTTACAGACTTTGTTTATATTCTTGCTGGATCATTTTTAATGCTGGTTTATTACAGGAGAAAATTACGTTCAGAGTTCATGGTAATAGTTTGAAAATTCAGCTTAGGAAGCAAGAAAATTCCCCAAAAATAGAAATATAGAACCTCCTCTGGTCTAAATGTTCTGTAGATACCTTGATATAAAATGTCCTGTGATCAGCCACACCAAGGAGGGATTTGCTGCCTGAATTTTAGAGAATGATGGTAAGTGGAAAAATGAATACATTTTTGAGAACATGGTAAGGGAAAAATTACAGACATGAAGAGGCAAAGGATGGTAGTAGTCATATTTTTCCAGGAAATTACTTCAACTGGTGTGAAAGAGTATCATTCATGGTGGGACTGGGCTGAAGGGAAATAGACATTTCTAAATTCTGCAGTCAAATTCTTTTCCAGGCTGTCGAAGGCCGTGAATGAAACATTCATACTTTGAATGAACGTGTTGTCCCTGAAGGCAGTCATGTTTTGAGCAGAATAAAAATAGTAGTTGAAAGAATGGAAAAGAGTATTAAGTGTGTTAAGCAAAGGAACAAAAATTTCATGTTAGAGAGCATAGCTGATTTCAAGTTTTTATTATAATACAGCTTTGGGATGTTTTTTGTTGCATTTTCTGTGTGCACGTATGTGCTGGAACACACATAAAGTCCTAAAAATGAATAAAAAAGAATATTTTGGCAGCTAAATCACACTGCTCCCACAGAAAAAGCCCTGAGGGAGGAGAATTCCTGCCCCTGAGCTGGGGTGAGCTGTTTTTCCATCCTCATGGCCATGGGCATTTCTTCCCTGTTTTGCCCAGGTAAAGCAACAGCAAAGTCCTCGTGCTTTCTTCCAGTTTGGGGGCCTAGGAGACTTTTAAAAAGCAGTTTTCAGTTACTGTTTCTGTTGGGCATTACACAGAGAAGGGATTGGAATAAGAGGTTAACGTTATGACCTGCTGATTGCTTTTTGTATAAAAGCCTATTATTCAAACTGGAAATCCCACAGGGGTAGAAGTGCTCAGTGAGTGACCCACGTACACGGTGTGCACTGTACCTCTGTTATCTTGGTGATACAAATGATGTATTAATAGTTCAAATGATTAAAACAAAATTACATTAGCAGGAAGTAATCAGTGAAATGCATCCTTGCTTAAATCTGCTAAATCTACTAATACTTTTTTGGCTTTTAGTGCTGACTGCTGCAGCAGTGTAAATTTGATGCAGCATACAGTCCAAAAGCCTCTTAGGCTCTTTTAATCTTAAAACCATGAAATGATGCAACTGCCCAATGTGTTGCTTCATTTGAGGAGCAGGCTCCTTGCTATAAATGAAGACCTATCACATGAACACAGATTTCCACTTGGAAATTCAAATTTCTTACCAGTTAATCCCAAAATTGCATTGCTAATGGTGGTAGTGGCAGGCTGTTCTTGGGCTTTGCCCAGCCATACAAAGAGAAAATACATGAGTTCTCCTCTTGAAAAATAATAGTAGCAGAAGTTACACCAAAACCTCTGGCTCCATTTTATTTTCATCTTGGAATTTCTATGCAGAGCATGGCAGACAGTATTGGTTTGTGAATTTGTAAATTTACAGGCAGTTTGTAAATTTGTACACCTCTGAAAATTATTAAATTTCCACTACCTGAAACTGTTAAATATTGATAAAAAGGTACATGTAAGTTAAAGTGATTTGGTTCATGCTAACCCAGTATATTGTATAAAAAGGTGTAAGTTTCACAGGTAAAAACCCCAAAAACTGAAGTTGTGAAACATTTAGATGGACAGAAGCTTCCTGTGAGTCCTGTTAAGCCTGTGGTAAGTGCTGCACATAACCCAATCCTAGAGAACACAGAGTATCACCAATTTTCATTAAATACAGTTAGAAAACTTCATGGCAAAGCTTGCAACCAGGAAAAGTTAGAGTATATTTTCCCCATCAGATAGAAAAGAGGCAATTAAGACATCATCTGGGTCAATGAATGAGTCTAGACACACTAATAGCCACCAGGGAATTTGCATCTATTCTTCAGCGTGCATAATATGGCCAGAAATGAGTCCAAAAAGGGAAGGAATGAGCTGGAAGGGCTGGAAGTCAGTGTGCTCTATTTATAGGGGACTTGGGGCTGCCTGTCCTTACACACAGCCAGGCCCTAAAGGAGCTCCCTGCAGCTCCCTCTGTGTTTGGAGGAGGCTCAGAGGTGGATGTGCTCAATGGCTGAGCCTGGCTGTGGAAGGAGGGCAGCACTCAGGCTCCAGAACAGAGATAAAGCAGTTTTTAACCTCAAACCCCAGCTCAGAAGTCTCCAGTGAGTGTGGTGCTGCTGGAAGCAGGAGGCAGAGATTCAGTTCTTGTTTGGTCCCAGCAGCACAGAGGATCCTCCTGGCTCAGGGCAGAGCCAGGCACAGCAGCAGGGGCTCCCAGCTCAGTGCATGCACAGATTATCCTGTTAATTCAAACCTTGGTTTACTTTATCCAGCCTATACCAGGAGATGAATCTGTTCACATTTAAACACCAATGTTGTAAATGTTACACTGAGAGATGTCTTGGATCCCTGTGTGGAGTGAGCTCTGCTCAGATGTGATTCATCTCATCCTGAAGAATTTATTATAAGAGAGTAGCATCCATCTTTTCTAATACTTTTCTTTTTTACTTTTCCACATAATGCAAGCAGTTTACATCAGGATGAAGCACTGCCTTTAACAGACATTCCTACTTCCCTGTATTGATTACAGAGCCATGAGCTCAAGCAAACCCAGCCTCTGTTCAATGTCTAAATGTGCACGTGCAATAAATCCCACTGGTGCTCATTTATTAACCTGTAATCATTGGGCAACCCAGGACAGGTTCCCCCTGCTGTGACTTGCTGAGTCATAATGCTCCAGCCAGGAAGGATAACAATTTTATTTACAAAGAAATGTCAATGGTAAACAAGAGAGGAATCAAGTCGTGTGTTGCTCAGCAAAAGTGAAAACCTGGTTCTGTTTTGACAGTGTCCATTAGCTCTGCTCCTGTGGTGACTGGAGGAGCTGGGAGGGCATTTACACAAATTTATTAACACCAGTGGGAACAAAGGCATCATATGAACAGAAATGCTATTTCCTTTTAAAGCAAATCAAGCTTTATTGTAAATTCCTGGCTAGCAGAACGATGAGTGTGCACAGCATGGCTGGAAGTAGAATTTAAATGCACAAAGAATGCTGAGAGGGGTCATTCACCAAGAAGGCTGAAAGTCTCCTGAGGATGCTGAGGCTTTAATAATTCCTGAATCAAATTCAATAAGTACCCTGAAGTAGGAATAATTTTCCTACTTCAGAGAAGAGGTGGTGTGGGGTTTCATTTTTGTCCTTTTCTTTTTGCCATTGGCCATTTTTAAAACCCTTTAACCAAGTCTTACACGTAAGATCCTGAAATGAAGATGCCAGCAGAAAGTACAACAGGCCAATTTGTATTGTACAAAAACTCCTGAAAACAAGCTAAAATCTGCATCTCTCTAAATCAGAACAGTGTGTGCCAGCTGCTGTCAAAACAACACAAGTATAATGGAAGTTTGACAGGTTTTGGTTGCATCTTGCTCAAAAAATTGAGCTAGTTAATGCACAACATAAACTGTTACAAAGTTAAACTCTTATTTGTGTTATTTCTTTTTGTTTCTATTTGTTTTACATCAAATGACTAATTTACAAGTGTAAAGAGCCAGCATTTTGATCCACATGGGTTTTTTTGAAGGTGTAGGTCTGGTTATTTTTGGTTTTTTTAGTAGTGAGTCTAGTGAACTCACAGTTTGTCACTAATCCACAGCAGCCTCCTTTTCTCTGGAAGGTTTGGTGAATCACTGACTCTTGCAAGGGAGCAGAACCCAGCTGGCAATGGAGACCCAGCTGGTGGCAGGGGAACACTTGCTAATCAATATCCTTCCATATTCCTTATATTCATTTATATCTATTTATCAAATCTGTTAATAGCAGCACAAAATTAA
Source organism: Setophaga petechia (assembly GCA_024362935.1). Lineage (NCBI taxonomy): Eukaryota > Metazoa > Chordata > Aves > Passeriformes > Parulidae > Setophaga > Setophaga petechia. Next base: position 3,476,867 of record JANCRA010000057.1, on the reverse strand, counting down.
TTTTCTGGTGCAGCTTTAACAGCAGAGGTGGAAGATCATCTTTCCTGGCAGGATTTTTTGGGGAATATTTGATGAAGCAATTTCATGCAGGGGGCAGCCCTGAAGGCCCTGCAGTGCTGGATCCCATCTGAACTGCAATAAAACAATTGTGTATGTCCAGCTTTAGGCTCAGATTAGACATTAGCAGGAAACTCTTGAAGGGTGCTGGGGCCCTGGCACAGGTGCCCAGAGCAGCTGGGGCTGCCCCTGGATCCCTGGCAGTGCCCAAGGCCAGGCTGGGCAGGGCTGGGAGCACCTGGGACAGTGGAAGTGTCCCTGCCATGGCAGGGGTGGGATGGGATTATTTGTAAGATCCCACCCAGCCCAAACCTTTCACTGAACCTTTATTTCCATGTTCTATGGAAAGGCTTTCCTTACTGTACTAGACATCAGGAATATGTCTTGGGATGAAGCTTTGTTTCATACAAGAACTTGACATTTCTTATAACATCTTACCAGTAAAATAGGGGTTTTTTTCTCTTTTTTTATTGTCCTATTCATGACAGCAAAAATGAAATTAATGGCAGAGCTAAAGGAGAGCTGAATAACAGATTCAGCCGGAATTTCTTAGTCATGTAAAATGTTCTTATTAGATTAAAGTATTAAAAAATCCCAAAAAGCTCAGAGATTTGCATATTCCTTTAATGGGTTATTTTGAGCTTCCATTGAAGCAGATACACTTTCAGCAGATTGACTTAAATGCCAGTTGGGTAATAGAGCAAGAAGAAAAACCATAATCTTTTTCTTTGGAGCAGATAGTCATTTAAAGCTGAAATATGACTAATTACCACAACTGAACTTGTGATACCCCTTGCACTTGTTAATAAATAGACTTACTGTGTTAATGTCTCTGTGAATGGTTGTAAAACCCAAACAAGGAAAAAAAGCCCCTTTTGTATTTTTAAGACAAATACAATCTTTTGTTGTCCCTCACAAGCAAAATAAATATATGAAATGCCAATTTACACCACGCAGCAGTCGTTTCAAAGAAAAGTTTATAATTTTTGTGGCTTTTCTGCAGAAGCTTAACATAACTGAAATAGTTTAAATTGTTTTAAAAACTCTATTTTGCAGAAATGGGAACGAGGTTCCATTATGCAGCAGGGAAATGAATTCCTGATTACAGCAATACCTGGCATTACTATTATTAGTTGTAGTGTCAGCTGTTGCTTAGCAGAAGTATGTCCAAGACAAAAATGCTAAAAAACCCTTTTAATTGTGCAGTTAACCTTAAGGAGGTGCAGAGAAGGAAGGAAATCTGAAGGCAAGGAGAGGAAGGAGCTGGCTCTGTCCTCAGCAGGGTCGGTGCGAGCTGTCAGCGCCACACGATTTAAAAATGATAGAGCCCATTCTTTCTGTTCATTGTGTGTTGTTACTCATCTTCAATTTGTTCCAAATCCTGAGTCACTTTCATAAATCTGTTTTTAACGAGTTTTAGCCACTCAGTGAGTTTCAGAACAAATGCATCCGTTGGGTTTCCAGCTGTAGCAATCCTCACTGGCTGCATCCACTGTAACTCAGGCAGCCTAGAATTTAACATCAAACAATGAATGCAAAGTCCAACCCTTGGCTCTAGGGGTGGATAATGTTAAAATAAAGGGCAAGCAGATTGCTGGGGAAATGGGGCAAACCCCATTTTCCTCTGTGATTTCTGGTGTGAAGGTGCTGAGCCTTTGGTGGAGGCTCTGGTGTCCTTGCACAACCCAGACCAGCTGCTCCAAACTGGCAGGAGCCTGGCCCTGTCCTGGAGCTGCAGTTCAGGCACTTCCCTGGCTGATTTCCTGCTCACCAATCCTTGGAATATTGTGCTGCATCAGCATAAAAGCAGTGCTGATGTGCCCAGGAGGGAATGCTTGGATGAGAAAATGCATTTGTGCCCACTCACCCAGGAGTGCCTGCAGCAACAAGGGTTTGGTCCAGGGCAGGAATGAGCAGCTGGAAGGGTTTCCTTCAGCAGAGCTGCTGCTTGGTGCCCGTGTGAAGCAGCCTAACACTCCTTTCTTCAGCAGGGTTTGACAGGCTGAGCTTGTTTTCAGTCTGTTTTTAGCTTGTTTTCAGTTGTTTTCAGCACAGTCAGTCTATGTCACAGGAGAATTCTTGCTGCACAGCATCTGTGGGCTTTGGGTGTTGTAGCTTTGCCCTTCAATTTGAAGGGTTGTTTTCACCCATACTGGTGAGGAAATTGGTTTTCTGAAGAAGCTTTCTATGGAAAGAGTCTGGCTGGAGTATTTTGTGACCTCTCACATTCTCTGCCTCTCTCGTGGCCATTTGCCTAAGACAGTTCAGTCCCTTTTGAAGCCCCTTTCTCCACTGATTTTAGGAATTACATATTTGCAAATTAATCATGACAGATTCAAAGCAAAGTTCCAGCTACACTGGAAATCCACAGTGCATCCAGGTATTAATGGAAGTTTGATCTCTTCTCTAGGAGTTTGGTGATGTGTGACACTGTTCTGTGTGGGATGCACTTCTCCAAACTTGGGAGCCTGAAATTACTTGTACATTTATTATACCCCTTCAGCATAACTCATGCAGAATTCATCTGTTTGCATGCCACTTGGAGCCTCCTGGAATTTGTTATTTTCCATCTGCATCTCTAACAGTGTCACATTGTTTATGGAGAGAACATGCAGTTTTCTGTAAATCACTTGCTTTCATACAGTTTTACTGCATTATTTTACTCCATTTGTGAAGGATTTAAGCACCCTGCAGTGTGCAGCATTACAAGGCATAAAGTGATAGAAAATAAAAACTATTTTTGGCTGAAATAATGGAATATTCACCATCAGAAATATGAAACAGCATTTAAGTGTGGGTGAGATGTAATGAATGAGCTGCATTATATAAAAGGGTATTACTCAAGCTATTAATTATAAGGACTTAAATTCAAATCTTGCAAGGGGAAAAAGTGGCTTTTTTATCCTGCTCCAAACTAGCTGTGGAATGATCTTTATTTCCAAACTGAGGTCTGAGGAGAAACATTGCCAAGCAGAGGCACTGTTCTGTTAGAACTTGGACATTCAACATTGAATATTGAATTTGACATTCAGCATTGAATTCTGTGATTTGGGAAGCAAGAGCTGTGAAAACAGACAGGAGCTCTGAGGAAACTGCTGCAGTGGGGTGACTTGCCCAGGCTCCCTGCATCATGAACCCTGTCCAATAAACCTGGAGGTTTTGTCCTGCTTTCATTTTTCTTCTTTTCCCATTGTCTTTAGAGCCCAGCAAAGAAACCTTGTCCCCCTGAAGTGCTTTAATTCTGGTCTCTGTGTCATTTCCCAGTGGGCTCCTGGGAGCACTCACCAGCTCTGCTGACAGATGTCCTTTGCCACCATTATTTGTGTTTTCTGGTGTTTGTGGTGCTGTCCTTGCCTGCACAGGGGTGTGGCCGTGTGGCACCTGGCTGGCAGCAGCCCCTGGGCTGTGCTGCCCTGCAGGGCCCTGTCCCTGTGCTCTGTGGCAGTCACGGACTGCCCCCAGATGTCACCTGGGGCTGTGTGCCACAGCTGCCTGTAGTGATCACATATCCTCTGAATAGAAACACAGTTCTCCCAGGAAAATCTGGGAAGCTGTGTAAAAGCTGTAAGAAACTTAGACAAAAAAAATTCAAACAATTATTATCTCTCTTTCTGTAACCATTGTTTATAGATACAGTTCTCTAGAGTGTACTATTCATAGTTCACCAATAGAGTGAGAGAAAACTCCTAAAAACCAATCAAGTCTTAGGTCCACCATTATTTCTATAAGAACTGTAAATTTCTAATAATAAAGTGTCTTTTCATACCTTCTAATAATCGAGTTTCTGTATCACCTTTAGCAGTCCTCAATACCCCTTCAGTAATAAGTGCCTGGCTTCTTTTAGTTGAGATTTTCTTTCCCTTCTTTCCCCTGGCTCACTGAAGTCTGGCAGAGTGCTGCAGTTCAGCAGAGAGTCCAGTGATACATTTCTGACATGTGTTTAATTCTTTCTGCAAAAAAATAAAATATGCCCTTTTTAACTCATCCTCAGACCTAGTGAGATGATTTATTTATATGACACCTCTAGGAATGACTTTTCACTTAAAATGGATACCTCCACTAGTACTTTTATTAGTTCTGAAATAATATGACATTTCAGACACCCACAAGTGTATTATGGAGACTTTGTTAAGCTGTAGTTTCCAATTATGTTAAATGCATATTGTAAAAAAATGCATTGCATTGTTGCACTGTAAGATGTTAGCAGGGAGACAGCTGGTTAGGGGAAATAGTTATTATTCAGGTCAGACAAACTTTAAAGTTCAAAAGCAAGTGGCTTCAGTGGTATCTTTTTTATTAATAAAGTTGTTATATTTTTAAACCCCTGTGAAAAATAGAAGGATTTCTTATTTTAACTCTCAGTAGTTGGTGCTTCTAAAAACTGTCAACCTGAAGCTCAAACTTTGGCTCTTGTTTTCCTTACCAAGTTATAGATTTGATGTTCAATCACAGACTGCTTTAATTTTTTTTCAGTTGCTTTTATGCCTTTGTGACCTGACTTCTAAAGTGCCAATGCCACGCAGTAAAGCTTGAATAAAACCACTCTGCAAAGACAGTAATGACAGAAATTGATTTGCTTCACTTTTGCTCTGCAAACCCTTAATGCATGTTCTGTGCTGAGTGGGAATGAGTTGAAATCTCATCTTTCTTGTAATTTTTTTATTTTGGTTTGAGTCATGGCTTGCTGAATTCCAGGCCCTTACTGCTGCTTGAAAATTCTTGGCCTGTTGGAAGCAATATTCTGGGGTGAATGTCAGCTAATTTATTACTGCCATTCGTGCCTCATTTTTCATTTGTGCTAATATATTGCTTTTAGTAAATACATGGGAGAGGGAATAGTGTTTACCTTTCCATATCATGAGAATACTACTCAGTCTATGTGACAGAAACTAAGAAATGCTGTTTATATTGCTGCTCCAGTGAGCCAGGAAAAACTGCACAAATATGTCATGAGCATGCAGTGGAAAATGCTCTTATACCATTTTCACAGTCAGGGTTTTATATGACTTAGTAACAAGAATAACCATGATTGTTTCTAAGAATCAAGAGCTCAAACATAGACTAAATTTTGTGGAGCATTTTGAGATAATTATCAGGTTCTATGAGTGTTGTCTCTGCTTAAACAATGCTTTGGAATCTTTGTCAGCCACATGGACACAGTGAAGAAGTCATCTCAGTTCTTTGACCTAATCATGCCACAAGGATTGAATTTCAGCACTGAAACAGGTTTTTGTCACATGGATACTTTCCCTGGTATAAATCTCAGCTACTCTGGTGGTCCTGCAGTTCTGTTTCTGTGCTGAGCTTCCATGTGCTGTGTATTGAGCTAACCTGGGGACCTGCTCCAGCTAAAACCTAACATTGCCAAAAAAAATGCACTGCATAAGTGTTTGGACATAGAAACAAGCAGGCAGGGTCACTGGTTCTGACAGCAGTGTGCCATATGTCAAAGGAAAGTGGGTACTTAGCAGTGGCTGAGGAAATGATGGCTCTGTCAGCTCTGCCTGCCCAGGATGTGCTGCCCCAGGAGTGCAGAGAGCTGAGCTGGGCCAGCCCTGAGCCAGGCTGGGCTCAGGGGGGCTGTGCTGGGTTCATGATGGGCACTGTCTGCTCAGATGTTCTCAATTCATGCTCAAAATGAACCTTCAAAAGGTACAGGGAATATAAAAGAGTATTCACAGGAGTCTGTAGTGACTGGCCAAGGAGCCAGGCTGGGCTCAGGGGGGCTGAGCCTGCTGCTGGGTTCACAGCCTGATGGGCACTGGCTGCTCAGATGTTCTCAATTCATGCTCAAAATGTACCTTTAAAAGTTACAGGGAATATCAAGGGAGTATTCAGCATGCAAAGAGCTGAGCTGGGCCAGCACTGAGCCAGGCTGGGCTCAGGGGGGCTGTGCAGGCAAGCCTGCTGCTGGGTTCATGATGGGCACTGGCTGCTCACATTCTCAATTCATGCTCAAAATGAACCTTTAAAAGTCACAGGGAATATGAAGGGAGTATTCACAAGAGTCTGTAGTGACTGGACAAGGAGCATTGGCTTCAAACTGATGGGAGATTTAGATTAGAAATTAGTAAAAATCCCTCCCTGTGAGGGTGGGCAGGCCCTGGCACAGAGCAGCTGTGGCTGCCCCTGGATCCCTGGCAGTGCCCAAGGCCAGGCTGGGGCAGTGGAAGGTGGCCCTGCCATGGCTGGGGTGGGACAGGATGATTTTAAAGTCCCTTCCAACCCAAACCAGTCCATGGTTCTGATTCTACCTGGTGAAAAATTCCACTGACTGTTGCTATAGGGTTTTCTTGCTGGAAACCTCCCGTCTCAGCTCCTTCTTTGTTTTGAATTTTTTTTTAAATTAAATGGTTTACAGCAAATATAAATCATTTGTTCATAATTAAATGACATGTTTCCATGGTTTCATATTTTGTTATTTATGTACTGCCAACCTCTGAGCCCACAGGTACTTCCTACAAATATCACTTTTGCTCTTGGAATGAATTACTGTAACTTATGCTTTTTAGTCACCCATGTAATTTTGATAACTTCCAAACCTACAAAATTAATCTGCTTGTTATGAGTAAATAATATACCCACCAAACATACTGTGGAAAAGAAATCTGAGGGTGAATATTCTTAATTCTTTAATCAGTTTCCCAATGTGTGTTTCGTCTCGTGTGTTGTCTTACATTGGCAACAAATTTCTAACAGTAATTAGTCAAAAATTCACATTTTTTGTGTATGTTGTTTTTCTTCCTGAGAAGTTGCAGTTTCTTTGAGATGGAATGTTTGCAGTGACTGATGAGAGCAGGAAAGCCATACTGAAGTTCCTAGCAGATGACCCTTTAATAAGATGTATGTAATTGGATAAGACTTGCAACAAATATTGGGCATCTGTTGGGTAACATGGAAATAATGAAGAGAAACAGGAACTGGAAAAATGTTTAATTAACCAAAATCTCTTCAATTTCTTGATATAATACTACTGCTGAAAGAGAATGGGTAGATAGGATTAAAAAAAACTAGCTTGAATTCTTTGAGAAAAGTATCTAAAGGAATTATTATCTGGTTTTTATTAGTTACCAGGAAGTATCAGTTGGTTTTATTAGTAACCTTTATGTGCAAAAGGAGCTGAACTTGATCTTCTTCCTCCATATCCTTTGAAAATTTCAGCTGTGTCTGTCAAACCTTTCTGGTTTAAAATGCTTTTCTCTCTTCAAGACACACTTTTGGTAGGTTTAGACAGGCAGAGAATAATTACTGGCAAAACAAACCAAAATAATAATGTGTGCTTTTGTTTTCTTGGAATGGAACGTGCAGAGGCCTCAGGGCAGGGATGGCAGGAGGCTGCTGGCTCTTTGTGAGGCTGTAGTCATCCAAAAACCTGGAGAGGAGAGGAGAGGAGAGGAGAGGAGAGGAGAGGAGAGGAGAGGAGAGGAGAGGAGAGGAGAGGAGAGGAGAGGAGAGGAGAGGAGAGGAGAGGAGAGGAGAGGAGAGGAGAGGCTCATTGCCATGAGGAACATGAGTTTGTGCTGTCTGACATCTTCTGGCATCATCCCACCCCCTCCTTTGCACCTTCCAGTGGATCACTTCACATCTGAAGTCATCTGCTGATCATCTGTCACCTTGAAGCCTCTCAGCTGTCCCCACACAAATCTCCAGTCAGGATTGTGTCCCAACAGGTATTGCAGGAAGTTTCATTCTTGTGGTTCAGTGCTTAGGGTATGGCTCTGTTGGTATTTCAAACAGCTTGTTCAGTATCATCCTGGCCTCACTTCTTGCCATCCTGAAGAAAAATAAACATTATTTGGCAAGAATTAAATTAGTGTGTGGCTTGTGTTTGCTGGCAAGGGAGGTTCATTAATTTTATTAGCATGTTATAGGGTTTCTCAAACACAACTGAAAGCCTAAATTCAAAATATTCCAAAATACTTTAATGTTCAGCTCTTGGCATTCAGCTCTGGCATTTCCCTTACTGTATTGGTGTCCTTACAAATTGTACTTGCAGGAAATGCTTTGGTTTACAGCTCGGTATCATTAAATTGTGAAGTAAGATGCTGGGAACAGCAAGCTATAAGGTTGCTACTAAAGGGTTGATGGTAGAACCTCACTGTATGAGTGTGCTTCCCTTGTTCCATCAGTTTTCCACACCTGGAGCTGTGAGGGGGCTCAGCCATTTGTCCTTAAAATTGTACTTGCAGGAGATGCTTTGGTTTACAGCTCAGTATCATTAAATTGTCATTTAATGTCAAATAAGGTGGGGATGGGATGCTGGGAGGAACAAGCTATAAGGTTACTACCAAAGGGTTCATGGTAGAACCTCCCAGCTTTCCTTATTTCATCAGTTTTCCACACCTGGAGCTGTGAGGGGGCTCAGCCATTTGTCCTTAAAATTGTACTCACAGGAAATGCTTTGTTTTACAGCTCGGTATCATTAATTTGTAATTTAATGTAAAATAAGGTGGGGATGGGATGCTGGGAACAGCAAGCTATAAGGTTCCTACTAAAGGGTTCATGGTAGAACCTCACAGCTTTCCTTATTCCATCAGTTTTCCACGCTTGGAGTTGTGAGGGGGCTCAGCCATTTGTCCTTACAAATTGTACTCACAGGAAATGCTTTGGTTTACAGCTCAGTATCATTAAATTGTGAAGTAAGGTGGGAATGGGATGCTGGGAACAACAAGCTACAAGGTTCCTACTAAAGGGTTCATGGTAGAACCTCCCAGCTTTCCTTATTCCATCAGTTTTCCACACTTGGAGCTGCGAGGGGGCTCAGCCATTCCTTGGGAGCGTGGTCCAGGCCACGTTCAATTGACCATGGGGTCATTTAACATCAGGTGAAAGATTAAGAAGCCACTTAAGTGTTTGAGAACCTTGTGCTCATGCATTCCTCCAAGTGATCAGAGCTGTTTTCAGCTTGGCTGGTAGCAGGGAGCAGCTCTGGGCAGCTCCTGGGCCAGGCTCTGCTCCTGGGCCCAGCTCTGCTCCTGGGCCCGGCTCTGCTCCTGGGCCCAGCTCTGCTCCTGGGCCAGGCTCTGCTCCTGGGCCCGGCTCTGCTCCTGGGCCCGGCTCTGCTCCTGGGCCCGGCTCTGCTCCTGGGCCAGGCTCTGCCCAGCTGCTCCTGAGCTTGGGGTTGGAGGCAGAACTGGGAGAAGGCACCTTGGACACTGGCTGCTCTTATCAGAGCAAAGCCATTGCCCTTGCTCTTGGTTCCAGAGATGATTTGCTCACTGAGCACCTCATTTTTAATGCTGCATGATGTGACTGTGGAATATTCTCTTGTAGAGGCTGCCACTGTGGTTTTCACAAAGCTCTTTGCTTGCTGTCGGTGTTTGGAATTCCAGCTGCATTACAGAACAAAATGCAACCCCACAGCTGCATTCTGGAGAGTTGGTTTCAGCTTGCATCTCATCATTTCATACAGCTTTAAAATATGTACAGCCTGTGTTTCTTCCTCCTGCTCCCTCTCCCAGCCCTTGGGTTTTGTGCTGGTGATGCCTCAGACTGAAGGAGCTGCTCTGTTTAAGACATCCCATTTCTGCAATTGGGGTCACTGCTGAAATAGCTGAAAAATCTGAGGAACAAGTGCTCAGCGTTCACAGGAAGCAGTTCTGAGCTCTCCTATTGTGCTGGCTCTTTAATTGGAAGAGCTGTGCTGTTCCTCACTGCTTGCCTGTGCCCTGCTCCAGAGCAGATGAGAGCAGCACCCAGAGGGGCTTTGAGGCTGCAGAAAACACTTTAACAGCAGCAGCTTCTTCAACTGAAGTGAATTCAAACTGCAGAAGTGAGAGAAAAAGTCTGTGATTGTGGGTCGCCTTTTTTGTTGGTACAAGTTCTCAAAATAGCTATTTCAGCACAGCTTTTGATAGATGGTTTCTGGGTTATTATTCATTTAGAAAATGGGACACCTCAAAGGAGGGAGATTAATGGTTTTGTGAAATTTTAGCAAGGGCTTTACATAGAAACAGTGGTCTCTGTCTCAGAAAGTGTATAATTAACAAGAACATTGAGACAGTGCTGAATATTTTATATTACATTAAATCCTCTAATATTTTGAAACTCTTCCTCAGTTTTGCAAATATTTTGCTGCAGTTTTGGCAGAATAAACTATATCATGTACCTTCTTTTTCCTCTATGGAAGGCAGAAATGACAAATCTGGTATAATATGTATCTGAATATAGTATTTAGACAGATCTGAATATGTTATATGAAGTATTTTACCAAAACCAAACTGTTTCTAAAGCGTGTTAGGTATAAATTTCTAATTTAAAATGTGCAGGTATATATTTATCATTTATCCCATGGCACTGCCAGGTCTGCCAGAGTTGTTTGGGTAAGTGTAAATGCATATGCATTCCCTGCCAGGCACACAGGCTGTATTTGCACACTGTTGTGGAGCTGGCAAAGCCAGCTTACCAGAGACATCCATCTGTTTTCTACTTAGTGTAAAGGAGTTAATGACCTGAGTAGTTAAGACTGTCCAAACTATCTGTATAATCCTTTCACACAAATAAGATATTGTTGCATTTAACTGTTACTTTCTCTCAAATTAAAGAAAAAAAAAAGGAAAAAAAAAAAAAAGGAAATTAAGCAGCAGAGTTTACAGTGGTCTTATTTCTGTCCTCCACCTGGGGTTTTTTAGTCTAATTAAACTTGACCAAGCAGAAAATCTGCAGCAAGGTCAGAGGTATGAACCTGAGATTAGGCAGAGCAATTATTAGCAGGTAGACATGGAGCTTTAGAAAACAGGAATCAGCCCTAATTTACCAATATTGATTTCATGTATTTCTGTACCTTGACCCCAGGGTATGTTTTTGAGAAGGCAGCTTGAGTTTTGCAGAAACCATGATGAAAATGAAGGTAGCCCACGAGGCAGGGAGTGTGTGGCACTGCACAGATTAGTGCTGTGAAGGTGCTGTGTGACCTTGTGGGCTCACAAAAGAGCTTTAAGAAGCTTAGGAGCAGGTTAAGGTGATGGGCAGAGATGTTGTTTTTCTTATTCACTGTCTCAGCCTGGAACAGACTGTGTCTTGCTGAGCTCCAGGCTGGTTTAGTCAGAAAGGAGTGGGAAATGCCAAGTGGAAAGATTGCATAAAGCAGTTGTAAGTGTTAGCCTGGCTACTCCCCTGGGACAGCACTTCCTTCTAGATGGGGTGAAACACTGGCACAAAAGCACACTGGTGTTTTATAAATTATATATGCTGGAAAAGTTAGGGTAATTTAGTTTTAAAAATTTCTCAGTGGATTTAATATGTCGGAAGCAGTCAAGGGTAGGGCTGCTTGTGACTTGTGTTTGCTTTATAATCTACAGCCTTGCTTATATTTAATGTAAAAGGGATTTTCATTATATTTTTACAAGTTATAATATGTTCAGAAGAGGAGAAAGACAAATATTGCTACATCCTGTATCTTAATTGCTGCTCTTCTTGTTTATCTATTCCTAGTAAACTTATTTAAACAGTACTTATTTAAACAACAAATCTAGTTGGTATTGAATTGATTTGTCTATTTTGAAGTACTGCCCTATTTCTGTTTATTGTAATTGCTATATTTAATCTTAGGATGATCTAACACCTGCCATGTGCCACATTCATTCATTCATTCATTCATTCATTCATTGCTTGGTGCTGTGCAGAAAGCACAGGCCAGCCACAGGGCTGGGCCCCTGGGGGAAATTCTGTGGCCTCAGTGAGAATGCAAAGTGTGTGAAACAGCAGCTCCCTGCTCCAGACTCTGCAGAGACTCTGAAGTGCTGCAGAGCCCTCTGGGAGTCACCCACAGAGGGTTTTGTTCTTACTGAGCCTCTGTGGGAGCTCCTTAGCCCAGTTCAGGGTCAGCTCGTACTGAAAAGCCCCAAATTGGGAACCCAACAGCAAATTCAGAATGTGCACAGAGTTACTGCCCTCCTGCTGCCCACGAGACCTCCAGTGCTGCTTCCTCTGCTGTGGGAATAAATCATATTGAACTCCATTTCCTCGTGGTGGAAAAAGCCCATTCTTTATTCACATAACTCATTTTTATCCAGTTTTACAGACCTCGTGTGTGACTCCAATTGATCATCAGCTTTCTTGCCAATTACTTTATTGGTTAGTAACAAGTTGTTATTCTGTATTGATTGGTCACTCAAACCCCTGATGTGATCATGTAGGAAAAGTTGTTTGTGAGAGAGAGTTTTTATTTTTCCATCTAATGGTGTAAAAACAGTTTATAGAGGTGCTGGTTGTTGTTCACTCAGGAATAGATTATTATGTTAATGAACTGCTCACACCAGGATTGCTTTCAGATGGGAACTTGCAAAGTGCCAGCTTGACAAGGTCAGCCACTGATTTTAGGAGAGCAGCCTTGATTTTATGAAGCCTTTTTTTATGATTTTTCTACCTTACTGCAACTCTGTGGAATAATCAATGCTTGAAACCTGAAAACAGATTATGTGCCTGTTGTTGTGAGGCACCCAGTAATGCCATGGCAGTGGAGCCACAGCTTTGGGGTTGGTTTAAATGGGAAAAGATGTGATTTTTACACTGGTTAAAATGTTATCCATTTGAGTTGGGACAACAGTCTTGACCATTGCTCAGTGGCCATAGTGATATTTGTTCCAAGGTTGGACTTGATGGCCTTGGAGCTCTTTTCCAACCTTAATAACTGTATGATTACAAAGAAGAGTCAAAAATGACTTGAAAAAGCTCACTGATTTCTCTGTAGATGGTAGCTGGCAGTTCAGTTGGACTCTGACAAATACATTCTCTCCACCCTTTAGGTTTGCAGCTGAATTTGTTTCACTGAATAAATAAATACTGTGGTGTAGTAGAGCTATTTATAGCTAGTGGAAAGGCTCACCTACTCTGTTCTTTTTCTTCCAAAAGTGGGAGTTTACAAGTGATTTAAAAAAAATAAATCTCTTGACCTTTTCTAATAGTTCTCAGTTGTAAAGCATGTGACTTTTATCTTGATATTTTTCACCCCTTGTTCTTTGGAATGCTTGTGATTGTGAAGCTCTTCAGGCATATGGCTGAGTGATGTGTGGGCTCTGCAGTGGCTTTTCTTCTTTCTAGATCATCTAATAGAGAGCATTGCTTCTGTTTCTGTTATTTATGATTGCAGTACTTCACTTTGGTCCCATCCATCTGTGTCATATATGGAAGCCATTAGCAGCAGTATTTTTTAGCAGAGAACTCTCAACCAGACCACATATCACAATAATCTTTTCACTCCACACAATTTGGAATAAAGCTGGAAATTTACAGTGGAGCCTTGTAACTCCAAGTGATGACAGTATATATATTTTTATATATGTATTATTGATAACAAGTTTTTCCCAGTGCTGTGCCTGGACAGAGCAGTGTTGGGTGGGATGAATTGCTCTCCATCATGTACCATAAATCCCACAAGCCCTGTTGAGCATCTTCAGCTTGTCTGCTCTGAGAATGCACTGAGGGCTCCTTCCCAGGTTGCTCCTTGGTTTTGTGCTGCCCAGTTGGCATTTTCTGCTCTCTGGGAGGGCAGGGAGCAGCCAGGGAGATGCCACGTGCCAGCAGAGGGCGAGCAGTCAGTCTGGTTTTGCAGCACAAGGCTGGTTTTGTTCCCTGCATCCCTCCCTGCTCCCCTCCCTGGGCTGCAGGGAACCTTTGGCTCCAGCAAGTCCAGAGCTGCAGAGGATGGAAGCTCCCAGCCCGATTCTATATATACACCACAGATCAAAATCACACTGTCAAAACACGAAAATACCTCAATAATTTCCTTTTTAATTTTAGCTGTCAGCCTCGAGATGCCACTTTGCTCTCGAGCTGCTCTGCATAATTTGTGCCAGCTCCCTTCAGCTCATGGTAAAGTGGAAAGGAACAAATTTCCTGGCAGCCTCTGCAAAGCAGTGTAATACAACTTTCATTACATGAAGGTGCTGAACATAATGTGACTTCATAACAGCTGCACTAAGTGATGTGAAGCTCTTAACATCCTCAACAAGTAACAAGTGAGAGGTTATTTTTCATCTCTATTCCTAAAAAAAAATGGCATGTTATTTTAGGCAGATGACACTCTGTTTGCACTTAGCTGAACTAAGTAAATTTTTACATGAGTTCTCCAGATCTGTGTTGCTCTGTGAAATAAAGAGAACACTAAAAGAAGTGCTAAAATTCAGTTCAATGGCTGGATTTCAGCTTAAAAATTGGGATGTTAAACTATATGTACAGAAACGATGGCTGTCAGATGGATTTCAGTTGACACTTGTTCTTTTCCCTTCGGATTTATGATTCCATGGAAGTTGCTCGTTGCATTGGTTATTTCTGTGTGGAACTGTTTGGTTTTCTTTTGAGAATTCTCAAAAGGTGAGACAGGTCTGATGCTTTTAGATCACCTGTTAAGGAGCCAGGCTCTGTGGAGAAAAGTCACCCATTGCAAATGGGAAATAAAAAAGAATCAAGGCTGTCCATGTTGAGTTGCCCACATCAGCTCCTATCAAAGTCTGTTATTAGGCTGAGCACAAATTTCAATTTTGAGACTTCAGTAACGAGCACTGATAATCAGAGTGTTACCACACAGTTTTGAGGCGTAGCCCAAGTCTAAAAGGACAAATCTTCTGTGGTTGCTGACTCTGGCAGCTGAACTGTCCTTTCCATTGCAGTGTGCTGAGCAGTGTTTCCAGGGAAGTTCACAGCTAAAGTTCACAAGCTGGAGCAAACAGTGGCGCTCCTCTTCCCATGTCTTTATCTCGATGCTTAAATCGTATTAAAAACAAGGTCAGCATTGTCTCTGGTTGGATGAATTCCTTCACACTGAGCTCTGAGGAGCTGTCAGCTCAGAGATAGGACGTGGCTGTGGTGTTGCAGAAATTCTGCCCAAAGCAGATGCCCAGATTTCCTTACACACACTGCTGAACAAATGCAGAGCTGGAGCAGCCACTCCAAGGTCCTAATTGGAATGGCAGGCATTGGTGAAACAGCTCCTTTCTACAAATTTCCAGATATTCCCATATTATGTCTCAGATCATCATATTATATTTTGCAACTTTCACAAAAATAATTAATTAACTTATTTATTTTCTGAAGGATGTACCATGATTTTAATTTTTAAAATTTTTTTTGCACATGGTTTGTTAGTGAAAACACAAATCAGTCTGTTGTCCTCAAGACTGGGAGATCAGGAACCAAAAATATAATCTGAAAGTAAGATATGACTCAGCTGCAAGTAATATTAATGGTAATTGCCACTTAGTGATCTTCCAGTTGGTAGAAAACAAACCATCAAAATGATAATTGCAGGATTCACTGGGATTTAGGTTGATTAACAAACTAGACAACCAAGTGGGCTCCAGCCACTGAGCCAGAGCTGTGGCTCAAGTGGAGTCAGCAGAGCTAATCTGGAATCAGTGGAGCAAAACCCACTTTATTCCCTTTGCCCAAAGAAGGAACATATGCCACGTTGGAAATAGAGCAGTTGGAAACAATTTCTGCATGGGATACTGATGACAAATAGCTGGGAGGGAGAGGAGGGTGGTTAGGATTTAAAGGCAGACTTAGGGCTGGGGGTGAGGCCAGGCTGGCATTAATGGGATCAGTGTCTGCAGTGACCTGCAGGGGCACCTGGGCACAGCTCTCTTCTCTATTTATTTAGGAAATAAATTCATGGGTGTTTTAAATGGGAAAGAGAAGTGTTAAAGTTTCCTCATGCAATGAGCTCTTTAGAACAATTTAGATAATTTAATATGTTTTCCAGTGAAGTTGAGGAAATTTAATGTTTGCTGTTGTTAAGCAATTTAAGTCTATTTTATTCTTGAGATTTGGGGAATATTGTGGTTTTATGTGTTGGAAATGCAAAATTTCAAGTATACAGAGAATGCATTACCTATAAACAAGCTGTGAATTACTTTTAAATCATTTCATTATAGTCTCCTGACTCACTCTTTGATGGCATGGTGTTTATTACAAGGTTTTTTCAATCTCAGATCTTGATTGTCTGTTTCATCAAAATGTGGACCAATTTCAAAATATCTGAAATAAGTTTAATATTATGAAAGAACTCATGGTGGGGGTGAAAAGCTGAAATACTGACTCTTAAAGTAAGCCCCCTCAAGGAAATTGTTCTTTTGCTGTGGTTTGGAGGGACCAGTGTGACAACCTATGGCCTCCATCCCGTGGCAGGAACTTTCTTATCTCAGAAAGAAAAAGTTCTTTGAGATCATTCATAAATTTTAAATGGGCTTCACATTGCAATCAGGAGCTCATTTTCTTTTCCCATTATCTCCTGCCATTCTGTGCTATGAGAACACTTTGTTCTCCAGAACAGCATCACTCACAGAGAGCTCTGGTCCCTCACACAAGTCATTAACTGGGAAAGATTTGGATTTTTGTAGAGCCCTTCCCCAGGCATGCAGGGGAGCAAATCCCACACCCAGGGATGGGTTTCATTCCAGCTTCACATCCCTCACATCCCTCCTGGATGCACATTGACAGTTCTGTGACAGAGCAGGATTGAGATTCAGGAAATGTGGCTTTGTGGAGCTGCTCATCCCACGCTGTATTTGAGCACTGTGGGCTGTCTCCAGCATTAAAGATTTATCATTGTGTGGGGTCTCTTGGCTTTGAAATGTGAGTGCTTATCTCCTCTTTAATCACAGTGTTTGCTTGGTGTCTTGTGTCTTTATTTTACATGGGACTCTGCTTGCTTTCCTTGACTCACAGGTGAAATATTTTGGTTTTATTTTATATTTGTTACAAAATAAAAAAAAAGGAACACCACTACCAACCACTCTAACTGTTGTTTCCCATTTCTTTTTGCCAGTTTGCTGTTTTGTGGTTCACAAGAGGTGCCATGAGTTCGTTACCTTCTCCTGTCCTGGGGCTGACAAGGGGCCTGACACTGATGTGAGTACACTGACTTTTCAGACCCTGCTTTACACAGATTTATCTTGTTACACCCATGAGAGTGGATTACAAACAGGATCAATGGCTTCTTCACGACAGATAATTGAGTCCAAGTGAGTTTTAACAGTTGTGAACTGAACGCTTATGGACTGAAAAATCTATTTTTGGTAGGAGCAGTAAGCTTGAGTGTGTGACCAAGAACAATATCCTCAGAATGTGACAGCCCTGAGGCATTCACCCTGCCATGAATCAGCACTTTATTTGCTTTGCTTTATGTTGGATGTATTTGACATTAACAATTCCCAGAAAGGCTGAAGCTTTCTCTGAGCTTTCTTCATATCTGTCTTATCTCAAAGTGGATCTCTTGAGCTGTCTCTGGTCCTTGTCTCACTGCACACAAAGATCTGTAGCTCCAGTTAAATGACAATTTAATCTTGAGCCAGCTGGCTTACTGGGTTTTTATTTTATTTTCATGTTTGAGCTAGTCTAGGAGTCTGGACACTCCCATTCCATCCTCCTCTCTCAGTACTTCTGTGGCGTTTTTGGTCCACAACCAGATTTTCCTCTCCACACATCTGCCTGCCTGGTGAGACACATGTGCAGGATCTTTGTGTCACCCTGCTGAAATAATAAACTGATCTCGTTTGTTCACATAAAAATAACATTTCTTTGGGTTTTATAAATCCCACTTTACAGTGAAGTAATTTAACATCTGCTTATGGGAACAATACATTCCAAGTGTTCTTTGTCTGAATGGCTTTGTTTTGTTTCTTATCACATATTCATGCTCTAGATTGTAGGCTATTATCTCCTCTGATAAAATGCACCAGAAGAATTTTCCTACTTGCTTTTAATGAGCTTCTCATGAATTGTTTCAATATGCCAGCCAGGAGGTCAGTGAACAAATATATGGGCAGAAGCCACAAGGGGTCTTGGAAAATTTCAGATATTAAAAAGTTCTCTCATTTTTAAATTTAAATATGGAGAAATGTTGAAGAACTGAGAAGAATTTTTAAAACTTCCATTTTAATACATTTCACATATTTTATATTTAGGTGCAGAAGAAAAATGCTAAAGTTAGAAGTGTAATTAAGTTAGGAGTGTTCAGTATCTCTTGTTTAGCTGATACAGACCTTACCAATAAAACACTCATTAGGCAAGAGCAAGAAACCAAAATTGTTCTTCATACCTTTGCTCTTTTGAAAGTTCCTGGTTTTTTTAAGCTTTGCAGTGGGGCATTTGGCTCTGTAAATGTAGTTAACAGCCAAAGCAGGCTTTTGGAGTTGGGGAGTTGTGTATTGAAGTGCCTTGAGCTGCAGAGAGGCTGAAACCCAGGGCAGCCCTGCACGGGTGATGTTCTCACCCCTGATCTGGCTGCTGATTGTTGAGGGGCCCAAAGGGGCCACAAATTCAGGAAAAAGTCAGAACAATTAAAGAATATCTGCTGAATTCCTCATTCTCTGAATATAGTTCATACCTACAAGCAATTATTTGTAGGTATGACCTAAATACCTACATTTTCTAATCAGGAGATGATTTCTGATTTACTTTGGTCAGTCCTAAAGCCACAAGGAGAACAACCCAATTCTGGTTTTAGTTTAGTGCTCACTTGTGATGTAGGATATTAATGGAAATTATTCTTGATTGAGAGGTGACACTCATGAGTAGCTCTGCTGTGTCCATAATGAATGGTTTGGCTCTTAAAAGTATTCTTGATTATTTATGTTTTTTAATAAGATGGTTCTTTGGGGTTGTTCACCTGCAGTTCAGAAATGAGAACACACGTTTGTGTGTGAGACCATTTAATTTTACTGAGACTCTTTTCATGGTGACAGAGTCTGTGACAGGTTGTTAATGGTTTTTAATATTGCTGACTGCATTTTGTGATTTGGGGTTTTGGGTTCAGTGATTAAATAAATCAGCCTAATGTCTTGTTCCTGTATTTGGGTTACCAAATGATCAAATTCAATATTTACACAGCAGCAATAGCTCAAAAACAGTTTGAAGATTAAGAGCAATCAGAAAATAAATATGGTTTATTAAAACTGTGCTACATTAGTGGGTACTATTACACAAAGAGGATTGTAGAATATTATACTTTAATTTACTGAAATGTTTGACTATAATTTCAGCCCTTTTATAATTCAGCAACTGATTCCTCTCCCAGTTGCTGCAAGCTTTGTTGTGAAATGTAGTGTGCTATAAAGCTTAACATAACATTTAGCAGATTTTTAAATATTAAACCATCCTTGTCTAAATTACTTTGTGCAGGTGCACAATTAATTTGTGTACTCAAATGCTCCAGTGTTACCTTTCCATTAATTGTAAGACTAATACTGTCATTAATAAAATTAATTTTCCAGAGCAATAATTATAATAATTACAATCATTATATAATAATAATTGTTGTGTATCAGAATAATGTTAAATTATGGCGCCCTGTACTTTTAATATAAATGAGGCAGTCCTTGCAAAATAATGCCTTAATAAAGGTGAGTGTAAAAGAGGAAAGCTTAAAGTGAGTCTTGTTTTACTCAGAGTAGCTGAAATGTGAGGTTGAAATGTCTGTTTGTGCCAAAAGGAAAATAATACTTGGGAATAAAGTGCTCATCCATTGCATGGTGGTGTCTGGGGAGCAATATCCTGTTGCAGTGAAACAAGAAGTCACACAATCAAAAAATTGTGCATTTCCTTATTACTTGGCAGGGTGTGAGCTCTGGTTTCTTAGCAGAAAGCAGCTCAGGAAGTTGTTTTCCTGCTGTCTGACAGCTCTCAACAGAAATTATTCATCCTCTGTTGATGGGGATGCTGAGGGGAATTGAACAGCTCCTGCTCTTCCTCAGAGTCACAGGAAGCCTCATCTGCAGGTCAGGTGCTTGCTTTGGGAAGATGCTTGATGTTCTTAAAACTATCTTAAGTCATAGATGAAATACTTAAAACTGGTAAATCAGTGTAGAAATGTAAGAGCAGCCTCAGAAATGGAGTGCTGCTGTAATGAGCTTTGTTAAAATGTGTTCAATATTAAAGGATAATTGGTCAGTTTATTGAAAAATTGAGTTAAATACTTGTTTTCTTTGTTAATGGTATTCCATGACCAGAAGGTGTCTTTGTTATATATTAAAATGTTCCTAATTACATGCTGCATGTAATTAAAAAACCCCAAGCATTAATTTAAAATAGTGTTTGACTCTGTTTTGTGTTTCAGTAGAAGTTTATAAGACTTTGAGTGCACAAGAACTCACAGAGCATGGCCTCTGGATCAGCACTATTTCTCTTTCAGATTATAATAATAGAGAATCCAAGGGAGGATTATGAGCAAAATAAATAGAAATTAAAAAGTGAAAATCATTTAAATTAGAATGAGTGACTCAGTAGTGAAAGGATTTGAAATCTGACAGTGCTTGGTGAGTTTTTAGCCTTTAAGCACCTAGGAGAGAATGGAGGGGAAGATCCAGATGTGTTCTCAAATAAAATCAAACAGCAAATATTTTTTTTTACCCTCTGATCATTGCAGGGGAGCTGAACCCAGGGATGTCAAAGGTGACATTCTGCAATTTCCAAGTCAGTTACCCTCTTGATACTGACATTTTTTGGGAGCTGTATTATCTTAAGCACATTTGAAAGCTCAGTGTGAATGTGAACAACTGTGAGGTTCTGTGGGGTGCTGCAGGAGTTGGGTGTTTTCAGCAGTGGGTTGGATGTTGGGATAATGCAATTCTAGAGCACAATATTTCAGATTTTTTTCTATGTGTTAAGATATAATTTATAAAAATAACCTAAAAAATCTCTGGTGAGAGGAATAAAAAATAACAAAAAAGCAAAAAAAAAAAAGGTAAATCAGTGTGATCAATATTTCAGATTTTTTCTATGTATTAAGATATAATTTATTAAAGCAACAAAAAAAAATCACTAGTGAGAGGAAGAAAAATAATAAAAAAGCAAAAATAAAAGTAAATCAGTGTGATCATGAAGACAATGGGTCAGAAGAAACTGAAGCAGGGTTTTCAGTGGATCAGAAACTCCCTGCATGCCAGCTGTGCACCCCTGGTACAGAGGCACAGATATGACAGAAATCATGATTCTGCTTTTCAGGGAAATGATTTATGTTGAATTCTGCAGCTCTTCATTTGGAATTTGGGAAAGAACTGAAGTGTTCAAAGTCTTTCAAGCACAATCTTTGAGTATTGTTTGTCTCTTAACCTGTGGCCAGGTCTCTTAAGGGCAGTTTGTGGCAAGGGGCAGATAACTCCATAACAGGGCAGGAACTGCTGCAAGGGGCTGCCAATAGAAGAAATGGAGAATTTTTTTCTTGGGTTATCCCTCTCTCCACAGTGCTGTGGTGTCAGGACCCAGCACATCCCTCTGGCTGTCCTGAGCACCCAGACCCTGCCAGGGGGCTCACAGACCCTGGCACAGAGCCCAAAATGCCTCTGTGGGTTTGATTATGGCCCGTGGAGCAAATACCAACCTTCTATGAAGATCAGCAAGCCACAAGAGTTTAAGTAGAATATTAGTGAAATTATCACAGGGTGAATTATGGATTTTAGGATTACTGTACAGGGGGGTTATATCTCTGTACAGGGGGGTTATGGAGACAAGATGGAGGAATCGGGGCGTGCCTCGTGCTTCTTCTTTCTTCTTCTTGGCCTCCATCTTCTGTGGTGATGCTGGCACTTGGGGATTGGTGAAGTCCCCAATCTTCACCAATTGTGAAGATTGGGGACTTCACCAATCCCCAAGTGGTGAAGGTGCACTTGTCAATAAGGGTAAAAGGTATTGGGAATAAAAAGTAAATATGATATACGGAGTTTTTGTTATAAAAGGACGCGACCGCCCCGTGGGTGGGCAGAGTGCCTGTGGCTGCCTTGCTGAGCAGATCTCTGCTGGGCAGAAAGAAAATTTTTTAGATAAGAATTAATAAACGACCTTGAGCCCGAGAGATGAAGAGCTCTGACTCCTTCTTTAAGCGCCAGGCTGGGAAAAGAGACTTGGGAACTTTTCTCGGGGTCACTCTGACAAACCAATGATCCCGACACTGTGGATTTTCCCTGAGTGCTCTGTGGGGAGATGGCACATGAGCCCTGTGAGCTTCCACTGTGATCTTCATTTTATGGTTTCTGTGATTCTAGAGAAAGATTGACCCTTAAAAATTCATGTGCTGGGGGACCAGTGGGAAACTCCTAATTCAGAAATGCTGATGTTCAGAGTGGCAGCAGGGGGCTGGGTTTGCCCTGAGGCTCAGGGAGTGCTGATGTCCACATTTACTGCACTCTCACACTGCTCATTTCATGGCTGGGGCTCTGAGAAAAATGATTTTGAAGAATCACCTCTGTACTAAGCCAGAATAAATTAATATAACTGGTCTGCCCTGGAGGGCTTAGGTGTCTTGACCAGATTTCTGTTCAGTTCCAGGAAATACTGAAATTTTTTCCTTTTTTATTTTTTTTTTTCTGTTCTTTTTCCTCCACTGGCATTTAATCATGTTTCTAGATCATATTTACATGGAGGAGGCTGGTTTCAGAGTGGAAAAAGAGCTGCTTGACTGGCCTAGGGAATTAAAAAAAACAAACCAAACTCATGAGAAGAAAAGGCAGTAACTGGAAGCACAGTATTAAGATTTACTACAGAACTAGTTAAAAAGGGATTTTAATCAGAAAGCTTTGCAGTCTTTTTCCAAGGATAATGAAATGCAGCAGCAGGGCTTGTCTGATTTGCTTTTAACTCTGTAGTTGTTTTTTACAATGGAAAACAACTGTTATAAATGTTGGACATTTTGAGACTGGAGCAGCAACAAACATAATTTGATAAAATATTGTAGAATCATTAAATCACTTAGATTGGAAAGGATCCTGAAGATCATCAAATCCAACCATATCTCACTAAGGTTTGGGGGAAAGGTTTCATTGCTAATTTGAATTTTGAGTAATAGGCAATCTTGTCCCAGAAATATTTTCTTTTTAATTAAGATGAAAATCTTCTTGCTTCATCACAAAAGAGACACAACTGCAGGGAGACCTGGCAAGATGCAGTTCACTACTTGCCAGATTAACAAAAATGTCCTCTTTAAAAGAAGCCTGGATGAATTTTTGGAAGTGATTCTTAAACAACTCTGATGCAATTTTTCATTGCATTCCCTAAACAGAAAATATAAAGCCCCCTCTATTTATAGATTAAGGAAACAACTCAAAGTGTTTGTATGTCTGTGGTTTCTAATTATGATAATTATTAATCACATTGATTTTGTTTGCAGTAGACATCATTAGATGCAGGCAGTAGGTAATATTCTTAATAAAAAGCAATTACAATGCAAACATATTTTTGTCAAAATATGGTGTTCCTTGCCATATTATACAGATTTTTCCCCATGCATGTCCTGGATAACAAAATCAGCATGATCACAATCCATGCAGTAAATGATACTGAAGGAGCTGAAAATTTGTATTCTTTCTGTTATTTATCATAAGTGCTTTAGAACAAATGCTACAGGACAGCAGGATAATTTCTCTTAAAAAATAAGCATTTTCTTGTTTGTGATTACCCTGACTTATGAATCTCTGAAGAGCATCCAAAGCAGCTGATGGAGAAATAAAAGTTTCATTTCTATGGTTTTGACTTCAGAGCCCAAAATTTAATAGTGGGGGAAAGTTGCTTGGATTTCTAATGTTTTAATTATTTTTTTCCATGGTGCTGTGTGACAGTGGCTCATTACAAAGTGTGGTTATGTTGACAATGAAATCCCAATTTGAATAGAATCAGTGCAGAGGTAAGATTCTTTTTAGTGCAAGACAGAGGAATGTCTGTGCATCCTGAGGATATATTGGGCTCATTTTCCTCCAGCACTGGGAGGAGCTCTGGGCACAGGGGTGCAGGAATTGCCCATCCCTGGCTGTACTGAGAGCTTTGGCTGCTCTCCTGAGTTACCTGAAAGCAGTTCTTGTGCTGGAATGTGTTTGCATTAATCAATCATCCCCAGGAAAACATCTGTACCTTCTGTCCCTAAATTAAAGCACAGGCTCCTTTATTGCAGCTGAAATGGCTTTTAGCTACAGTGAACCATCCTCAGTAAAAGCAGAATTAAATTAAAAAGGAACAGGTTCATGAACTTTTATCACTATTGGTAATTCCCACCTTTTCCCTATAACCCCATCTCCAAACTGGCTCTGTGTCCATCTGCATGGAAATTTTCCCTGCAGTGTGAAGGGAGCTGTGTCAATCCTGTCCTTGAGCACCCCATGGGAAGGAAATCCATGGTGGGTGGCTGCCTGCACAGTGTGGGACTCAAGGAACATTTGCTCACATTCTCCAGTGCAGCCCTTCAGGCTCCAGTTCATGGAGTTGGTGCCTGAGACGCTGGGAGTGCAGTTTAGATTTTTGTTACAGCCTCTGAGATTTGAAAGTTCATAGCTTTTTATGTATAAAAATATATTTTTTATTTTCCCAATCCAGAACAGTGCAAGTGCTGAATGGCTGAATCATAAAATTTAGATTTTATATTTTTCTTTCTAGCCATTTCCTGTGCAATATATAATATAACATAGGTGATGCTGGTAAGAGTTAATCACTGAACAGAGCTCTGCTCAGACAGTTAGGAAATGTATATAAATGATGAACCTAAAAATATCCCAGATTTTCACGAGTTAGCACTGCAGAACAATTAGGCAGTGGGACTATAAAAGGAGAACTCACAGCTAAGTTATTCCCAGTAGTAAAGAGAAATCTTGTGGATGAGGTGCAGTTGTGGTGGCAGCAGCTCCTGGGTGCTGATTTTCACCATCAAAACTCTTATTTAACTCCCCAAATCGAAGTTGGCATGATTCCAACAGCACTTACTTTCCAGTTGTTAAGAATATATTGAGTTTTGTGCAATTTGAGTTGAGATTCATTATTTCCAAGTCAGCTTTTGTTTCCCCTTGGCAAAAGTCTCTTGTGTCACTCTTTAAACTCTCTGTAAATGTGCTGATATTAGGGTTTAGGGGGGAAGAATGCCTAAGAATTACTAATAATCTGTTTTGTTACATGAGCTATCACATGTAAAATGCACCATAGACATTTCTATCAGGTTCCACCCCCAAAACTATGTGGGTTTTAAAATAAAGAAGAGTGATTATGGCACACTGAACTCAGGAGCTGGAAGAGACACAGACAGACCACTGAGAGAGCCTTGCAGAGTGCTGGCAATTTTTAGCACTGTCTGTTTGTTGAGGTGGCAGTTCTTACACCAAAATTAGATTCAATCTTAATTTGGCACAAAAGAAGTGGGCTCATTTTGAAAAGCACTGCAGATCCCATATGCTCAGAGTGATTTTAATGTGTCACCAGAGTGTCCCCATCTCTGGGGATGGCTGGGGCTCTGTCCTTGGGGTGCTGCAGGAGTTTGCTGATCTCTGCTGAGCAGAGGTGGTGTGGCCTCAGCTCCTTGGTGTAAATCCCAGCTCCAGGGAAGCTCCTCTGGGGGTGGGGAGAAGAGAACAACTTGTACTCTTGGGAAGGAGCAAAGCTCTTTTGTGGAGGGGCTGTGACCCTGGAACTGAGAGATGAGAGAGGGAAAGCAGGGAGGGGACATGGGGACATCCTGGCTGGGCAGGGAGCAGCTGCCACCCCCATTTGATCCATGGGCTGCTGGAGAGCATCAAGGAAGCTCTGCATGAGCAGGAGCAGTTTGGTTCCTTCTTGGCCATTGCTCTGCACGAGCAGGAGCAGTTTGGTTCCTTCCTGGCCATTGCTCTGCACGAGCAGGAGCAGTTTGGTTCCTTCCTGGCCATTGCTCTGCACGAGCAGGAGCAGTTTGGTTCCTTCCTGGCCATTGCTCTTGTGTTTTCTCATTTTCACTAATGTCCATTATTGGGGTCATACTCTGAAGAAATCCAGATAGCTCACAGATTTTTTTCAGCCTTTGGGGTAGACAGGATTTGTCTTGAAGTAATCAGTGACCTCAGAGAACATGTATTAAGTGTTATCTTAATATTCTGTGGCCCTGGAACAGAGAGATGAGAGAGGAAAAGCAGGGAGGGGACATGGGGACATCCTGGCTGGGCAGGGAGCAGCTGCCACCCCCTTCCACTGCAGCTCCATTGATCCATGGGCTGCTGGGAGAGCATCAAGGAAGCTCTGCATGAGCAGGAGCAGTTTGGTTCCTTCTTGGCCATTGCTCTGCATGAGCAGGAGCAGTTTGGTTCCTTCTTGACCATTGCTCTGCATGAGCAGGAGCAGTTTGGTTCCTTCTTGGCCATTGCTCTGCATGAGCAGGAGCAATTTGGCTCCTTCTTGGCCATTGCTCTGCATGAGCAGGAGCAGTTTGGTTCCTTCTTGGCCATTGCTTTTGTGTTTTCTCATTTTCACTAATGTCCATTATTGGGGTCATACTCTGAAGAAATCCAGATAGCTCACAGATTTTTTTCAGCCTTTGGGATAGACATGAAGTAATCAGTGACCTCAGGGAACATGTATTAACTGTTATTTTAATATTCTGTGACCCTGGAACAGAGAGATGAGAGAGAGAAGAAAAGCAGGGAGGGGACATGGGGACATCCTGGCTGGGCAGGGAGCAGCTGCCACCCCTTCTACTGCAGCTCCATTGATCCATGGGCTGCTGGAGAGCATCCAGGCAGCTCTGCATGAGCAGGAGCAGTTTGGTTCCTTCCTGGCCATTGCTCTGCATGAGCAGGAGCAGTTTGGTTCCTTCCTGGCCATTGCTCTGCATGAGCAGGAGCAGTTTGGTTCCTTCCTGGCCATTGCTCTGCATGAGCAGGAGCAGTTTGGTTCCTTCTTGACCATTGCTCTGCATGAGCAGGAGCAGTTTGGTTCCTTCTTTACCATTGCTCTTGTGTTTTCTCATTTTCACTAATGTCCATTATTGGGGTCATACTCTGAAAGCTCACAGATTATTTTCAGCCTTTGGGAAAGGCAGGATTTGTCTTGAAGTAATCAGTGACCTCAGGGAACATGTATTAAGTGTTATCTTAATATTCTGTCATTTTAAAATTGATCTGTTTTTTCTAGCAGCCCAATGAAACTTGAAGCAAACAGATTTTAAGGCAGTGGGGCATTACCTGTGCTGAAAAACCAAATCCTGATGCTTCTGCTGAAGTTAATACAATCCCAGTCATGATTCCTTTCATAATTTGATTTTTGCTGTTCCCTTGCAAATAAATTACAGTGGCATGGCCTGTGTAATTAATGAACCTCAGTCCTTAAAGTACCAGTGATCAGTGCTGAGCTCATAAACTAAAGGCAGAAGCATATCATAAATTCTGCTAATGAGAATTTAATTGATGGAAAAGTCAGAGATTGATTTATTCCTTTTCCTCTCTGTCCCCATGAGAACAGTACCTGCTGAACTGAGGATGAAAGAAATGTCTCAGTGTTGGGAACACCATTGTAATCTGTATCAAAGCACCTTCAGGTCTGTTTCTATGGCAACAGGAGCATCAGACCAGCAGAGAACGGACCAGAAAGGAGATAAAAGCCTCACAAAAATAGCTGTAAGAAGTGTCTGCATAGCTTTGGCTACTTTTCTTTCTTTTTTTAGAAAAGAAAAAAAAAAAAGCCCAAAACTTGGAGTTTTTTGAAAGCTAGTTATTATTTAGGTTAGAACCTATTAGCAGTGAAGGACTGGTAGAATGCAGCAAATTATTAACTACAGGAACTTTAATTTAAGAGTTCATCAAAAAGAAAGTCTTAAAACTAAACTTAATAGAAACAGTATAATTTTAAAAAGCAATTTCTTTGTAACCCCTCTTGAAAAGGCATTTTCTGAATCTAAAGGTCTTCATTCTTTTTATAAAAGTTATAATAAGATGAGAAATTATCCATCCTTGGTCTGCAAATAGCCTTTTCTCCTATCCACCTAATTGCTTTATTATCATTAAATTGAGCACTTGGTGCCTAATTACAATGCTGGGAATTGCAAATCACAGCCTGGAGTCCATGGGGTCAATATTCTTCATTTTGTGCTGCCAGAGATTGGGTAAAAATACGTGAAAAGGAATAAAAAGCTTTTTCCTCCATCTTTAGATGGACTTTGGTCATTCCAGTGGGAAAAGTGTTCTGGAAAATCCCAGGCAGGTGCAGTTTGAGATTCTGATTTCTTGGAATGAAAAGCAAATGATGATTGATTGGACAGGGACTGCAGTGAGCACCAGAGAATGGTTCCTTTCAGGGTGTATGTACAAGCAGAGATGTATAAAAATTCTGATTTACCCTGTCCAAAAATAGGACAAAAAGCACCCTGACTGCAGAGATGAGGTTTGAGGGAGTTGGGAACAGACTGGCATGAGAATATATAGAAAACCTATGTTAAATAGGCCATGCATAAATACATGGAATGTTTGTGAGAAGGTTCTTTGTTTCTTTGTCTCAGGTTTTATTCTAAAATAACTTTTTTCCCTTAGAATCATTTGAAATCTGGAATTATCCCAAATTATTTTTTCCTTCCTGCAAAAATTATTTGTGTTTAATTAAAGATAATTTGAGTCCTACCATTTTACCATGCAGCAAGAAGATGATCTGGGCATTCCTTCTTATAAATAACTTTGTGAAATTCTTTCTTGGTCAAAATTTTTATTTTCCAAGGTCTATATTAGTACCTACAGATTGACCCAGTTACGAGTGGAGATATTGGATTGTCAAATTGAAGCTGAAGTCCCATTCCTCAATGCATATTAATGGCTTCCCCTTTTTTAAACTATATTAAAACTATATTATTTTTACTTCCCTTGAGAAAGAAAAATAAGAATTTTAATAACCACAGTCTTTGATTTTTGTGGTTATACTCAAATTTTTAGGTTTTTTTTTTTTTCTCTTGTTGATCTTGTTCTACCAAAATTCAGTTGTCAGTTTTGAAATTTAGTGAAGTCAATACTCTGCTTTAATACCAAATAGAATAGGAGTCAAAATACTTTGCTATTTAGACTTTGGGAGAAGCAGAACCAAAATAGATAGAAGGATAGTAAAAAAACCCCAAACCCACTAGAAATAAAGCAGTCCTGTAACTTTTAGGAGAAATGTATAAATCCCTCAGAGTTCTGTCTAACATCTGCTACTTGTCTCTCCATGTGCCAAGAGCATGATTGGACCATTCAGGAAAAATAAAAAGAATTCTGCAATCAACAGACTTTGTTCAATATTCCTGCACAAAGGGGACTCTCCATAAATAATATGAAAGACTTTGGTCAAACACAAATGAGTTTATATTTAACATGTTTTATTTAGAAACCTGCCCACACAGAGGTAAAATTAAGAGAAATAGAAATACACTTTAAATTGCTGGAAGCGCATTATAGAGAGGAGTAGAAAATGTTCTATTCTCCCATTCCAGACTGATCCTGTGCTCTTCTGTGAGGAGGTGCAGCTGTTTACTGATCTTGGAAGCTCAAATCAAATCAAAGTTCCCAGAGCAGAGCCCCGGGGTCAAACGAGGAGACAGCTCCAGCACAGAGCCCAGCTCCTGCAGGCTCCCACCAGGAGCTGTGTGTCTGAATCAGATCCCTCCAGTGACAGAGCAGCCCAGAAACGGCTCCTCTAATAAAACTTCATTTTCAAGGAGTGCCCTGGCAATACTATTTACAATTGCACCAACGGAACGGGGCACTCCTTGTCAGCATCTGTGGATAGTTTTTTACTGAGACACAGTCCATGAGAAAAGTAATGTGAGAAAGTATCTAAGAAAAGAACAGCTGGCTAATTCAAGGCCATAGTTTCTTTGAACAAGAAGTTGTTTGGTAAATTATGTGATAATAAGAAGTAAAAAAGAAGCCACAAACATCTTAAGAAAAGGTGGGATTGACTCTTTATAGCTAACCAATAGTGAGCTATAATTTTGCAATATACATGAACCTTATTATTGTGATTATAAAAATGTTCCTGTTAATCAATAAAGCTGAAATTTGTCTGCATTAGAAGATGAGCAAGTCTCCCATCTACCTTGTCAAGCATCTGAGAGGTTTTATTAAAGCATCAGCCTCAACACATTGTTACAACAATGGAGACAAACAGATGCAACCTTCTCACTGGATCAAGCAGAATGCCAAAGAGACTTAATGTTACAGCATTTCATAAAGCCATTTCCATATCATAAAGCCATTTCCATATCATAAAGCCATTTCCATATCATAAAGCCATTTCCATCTGCATTTCAGCCAATCACACATAGAGAACAAGAACATTGACAATAATTCTATCCAATCATATAAAGCACACGTAGTTTTGCTAAGCGGCCTACTTTCAAAGACAATAACTTGTTCATAAAAATCAAGGCACAAAAGTCTATTCAAACTTTAACCTTCTAAAGATATACATTAAGTAAACTTGTTACTACTTAAGGCAGCACCTAACATAGGCCTACTGTTCTTTTCTCACGTTTGCATTACTAATTTTTCTGCTGCTTTAGCCTTTAACTGTCTTTACTTTCTTAGGCCTGCTTTTTCCTACCTTTCTTAAAACCCTCTGATTTTTAGGATTCACACAAGGAGTTCTAAAATAGAGGAGGAAAGAAGCAGCTTTTTATTTTCTCTCACTTGAGCCATCCTTGTGCTGCATTTCATTTTCCCGTCGCTCTGCTCCTGTCTCAGCCCCTCCTCAGGTTCATCACTGCCTGTTTGGCCAATGCTCTGGGGATGCACTCCAAGAATTTGGGTTATTACTCCCTGCAATAAAAGACCAATGCATCCTTCCAAAAATTCAACGTTTCCTGAAGTTGGGGTTCAAAAGGATCCCATTAAAAATCAAGTTCCTCCTTCAAAAGTTGCAGATTTTTTTTGCTTTCTGAGAATGTCGTGCATGAAGGTATCTGGAATATGAGATTTATTTTTTTAATTAAGGCCTTTTGGCAAGATGTGCCCTGCTCTAAAGGGGATGTGGAATTCCTCATCCATGCACACCCAGGCATGTGCACACAGATATTGTTCATTTTCCATGCTCATTAGTGTTTGTGTTCCCCAGCAGAGCTAACAGGAGCTGCAAGGAGGCACTTGGTGCTTTGGAAAATCAGGTTAATAAATCAACACCTGATGTGGGAGTTTGTGAGGTGTTCTGTGCTGTTCAAAATACAAGATATTTGCTATTTGCATAGGTTTTTGTTATGCAGTTGTGTGTCTACTTGTGCAGAAATGTCATATATCTAAAAGTATTTATGGCATACATTTATTCTACAAACATTGCAGTTCCACAAATACCTGAGTGGAAAAAACCTGCAGTACTGAAAGTTATGTGGCTCAGCATTCCAGTTTTTTTCCTTGACTTGTTTGTCAAGGGAGAGCTCAATAAAGATGAGAACTGCTCTGGATTGCATGGGCCAGCAGCTGAGATTTGCAGAATGTCCTGGATGCAAGGGGCTGCTTTGGAAGTCTGGAGGAATTGAGGGAAAGGTCTGGGAAGCAGTGGGTTTCCAAGCATTTCTAACATTAGTACAAAATTTGCATCTGAGTCAGTGGGAGTCTTTGGTGCTTAATGAACTGTGCTTGATTTACAAACTTGGTATTTAAACTGTTTCTTTAACACAGAAATAAAGAGTGTGTGAGATTTACAACTGCAAGAAAAGCTCAAAAGAAGCCAAATAAACTGTGCTGTATCTGTTCCACTCAGAGCCCTCAGGAAAATGTGGATTATACAAAAGTGTTCAGTGCATTTCCCACAGAATCCCAGGCAGGAACAGCTCTGGCTCTGGTGGTGATGGCACCAACTGCTGGAGAAATGATAGAGAGTGATGCCTATAAAACCAGATAAAAAATTTATAGTTCATTTAGTAGGAAATGGAATTTGAGATGCTGCTGTGGGTTTAGGGTGTCCTCCCACAGTCCTTGGATTTAGGAGACTCAAATAACCACAGCAAGGAGGAATTTCTTCTGCAGGTGCAGAGCTGGGCTCCCTGTCCCTGCAGTCACCACCATCAGCTGGGCATTTGCTGCAGTTGATTTCAGTAAATGTGCCCATCATCCCCATCTTTTTTGCCTAAAATACAGAGCTCAGCTGTCACCCCATCTTTTTTTTATAAGCTTTGCAGCTTTTGTGTATGTTTTATTCATTGTGATTAAAAAGAGGTGCAGTTGTAAATAAGGCCAGTGGCAGGAAACTGTTGGTTCAAAAAGCTTCCTGGAATAATAATTTCAAAAAGCAGACTAGGGAAAAGAGCTTTAACTGGATTTCTCCAGTCTTCCCAGCCTTGTGCAAAATCATCTGAGTATAGCCAGTTTTTAAAAGACTGTTAATGTTATTCTGACTTAAAAGATGATAACTTGGAAGTGAAGTTTGTCAATAAAGGGAGAAAACAAATAGGTAGTAATCGAAAAAACAAAGGAAAAAAAGAATTATGTCCTTGCTAATGATAGTCCATAATTAGATCTCCTTAATGGATGGGTAGAATAATCTATTTAATTGTAACTATAGTTTGTGATAGATTACTGTGCCTTATTGTATTATGTCCCTGTAATGAAAGAACCAGCATTACTTTTGTAGTAAATAAATGTTTCTCAGAATGTGTTTTTCAATTTTCTCAATTTACTCATAATTTATGTAGGGCCTTGTGATATTTTTCCTTTTTTTTTCTAATGGGACTAGTCTTTTGATCCTTTGATAGAAATTGCCCCAGTTTCTCAGTTATGCAGCAAAGGTTTTGGCCTTATATATTTTCAAGTATATGCTGCTATTTAGTGATTTATCCTAGCACTGGCAAGTTGAAATGTTCTTTATCTACAGCCTAATTAAACTAAACCATATACCATCTGTGTCTAGTTCAATTAAAACAAATTGGACAGATTGACCTCCTTAATACTCTTCAAAGCATTTTATTAGTCTGCAGAGTCCCTTCAAGATAACTTGTTAGCTCCTGAGACAATACTTGCTGTCTGCTTGAAAAAAACTGGGGGAAAAAATGCCAGTCTGCAAGAAAATGGAAAAGAAATGTTTATCTTTCCATTTAAAAGCAAAGAGAAATGTTCATCTTTGCATTTAAAACCAAAGATAAGAGTAAAAGTCCTGTGGAGGAACATCAGGTGGAAAGGAGCTGTACAACCAGTCTTTGACACCCTCCTTCCTTTAATGGGCATTTCTCCTCAGCTTTTATTCTCTTTTAGGTTTTCCTGGTTTGTTTGTTTGTTGTTTTCTGAGCTCTTTGGGCAGGTGAAAGGACTTTCCACAAAGAGTAACAAAGCTGCCCTCACTACAGACTGATTATTTTACTTGGCCAGCAGAAATGTTCCTTTTGTATCTTCACTTGCCAAATGCTCCATGCTGTGCTTAAAACGGGGAGATGTGAAAATCCTGACATATTTGAAGTTTCCTCTGTAACTTTTCTCATGAAAATCAGTAGTGTTGAATTATTCTAGTACATCTGTGCTTTAGGTGGTGTCCTAAGTTTTATTCCCACCTAAGTGATTTCTGGGCATGTCCTCTTGATGAGTAGCAGAAGATAAAACCAGTAAAGTGTGGGGACTGCTGGTGGCTTTTAGAGCTATGACCTTCCTTCACTGACTGGGGGTCAGATGTGATAGTTCTTTAATTCTCTGGATAAAATGAAACAGAATTTTGGATTCTTCTATTGTGATTCAAGGGATTTCACTTCAGTGGATGTTGATACTTTTGGTTTATTTCAGTCTTTGTTTGCTCCATTAATTCAGTTTTTAACACAATCATTTTAATTGTTTGTTTCCCCATTGAGCCCTGACTCTGCCTTTGTCCTGAAGGACTGATCAGGAATTTCTCTTCAGTGCAAGCCCCCTGTTTGCCCTTCTCTGGCCATGCAGATGGTGTTTCATTTCTTGCTGGAATAGTCTCTGCAGAGGATGCTGCCAAAGTCTCTTCATTAACTGGCTGGCAGAAGTTTTGAGCAGTTGACCACCTTTCCCTCAGATGATAAAATCATTTTGTTTGGGAAATAATTTTGATTTAATGGCCTTCAGAGCTGCTTTGCAGCTCTCCTTGGAGGAGTGAGGAGTGGTGAACACAGCAATGTCAGGTCTTGTCAACAGGAATGAATTTCCTGAGATTCTGATATTTCTGTTATTCATAGTTTATCCAGGAGACCAAGTTAAAAATGGAAAAGAGAGTAACATTTTGATTCTTCAGATTAATTAGTTGTAAATAAGTCTTCATCAGAATTCAAGCACTGTCAGTCTTAAGCAAACATTTCTTTAATAGGATGGTTGAGACTAAAGCACTTTGTGCTTTGTGCTGCTTTACTGAGTTGGGTTTTCCTTTGGGATATTCACTGCCCTGACCTTGCTGCTTCAAGAATATCCTCTGTGATCATATCCTGAGACACTGAGACTGTGCAACAATATTCCATAATTTCCTTTAAAACTCATTTTAATGATCTTTTAAAAGAAATTGAATTATTCTGGAAAAAAAAACAGGAGAAAAAGAAAAATATTTTTGTTTGTGATACAGAACAGCAGAGAAGACAAGCAATAATCTTTGCTGACTGTTTGGGTGATTCAGTGAAGGCTGACTGAGCATCTGTTTAGCAATTTGAAGTTGGAGACAGCTACAAAATTTGTCATCCTGCAACAAAGAGGGACATTTAATTCCATTGTAAATATGCAAGATGTAAATTTACTAAAGCTCCGTGTTACTGTGAGTAAATTGAGTTTGAATTCATTAAGAACTTTGAAGCAATCATCAAGTCAGTAATGAATCATTAACAAATGCAGGAGCAGGCTTTCGATATTAGGCCAGGTTTTGTTGAGGCTTTGCCTTTTATTTGTAGTTTTTGGGAGGAAACTTTTCTGTGTCGTGCCAGGGGACTCAGTGCATCCTCCAGGTTGGACTTTTCCTCTTAGGCCATGTCAGAGCAATGGTGGCAATGATTTCATCTGCAGCTTTGTGCTCCTGATGTGTCCCAAGGGGTCAGGAGCTGGGTTTGGGTTTGTGCTGAGCCCTTGGGGAGGGCTCAGCCTGACCCCTCAAACCCCCACCCATCACATCCCTGCAGGGAAGGACCTTTCCACACAGGTATTTATAAATTGCTAATTAGAAACAGGGGACATGAGTCCTGCCTGGATCCCACAGGGATCTGGAGAGAATTCCCACTCTCCTGACCCCAAATGGGATCTGCACCCCCTGCTCTGCAGAGCTCTGTGAAAATAAAAGATCTTTGCTTCTCAGCCTCAGGAAATGTTTATGGGGATTACATTTTCCAGTTGGAGATTTGGAGAATAAGGTTTCTGCTGTCTGACATGATCTCAGTTGCTTGGAGCCAGGAACACCAAGGTTATGTTTGATCCCTGTTCTTGCTGTTCCCTTTGGAGACTCAGTGATCCTCGTGGGCCCTTTCACCTCAGGACATTTTGTGATTCTCTAATCATGAAGAAACTCAACCCCTTCCTTAACAAGGGCTCCATTTGGGTTACTGCACTGAGATATTTCAGGCATTTATTTCAAGGCCATGTGAGAAGCCTGTATCTTTGCAAGACACCTAATATTTAAAATCAGCATTCTAGGAGGTCCTGAATCCTCAAGGGACAGATTAATAACTTCAAGCTAAAATATTGCAAAATAAAAAAAAAAAAAAGAACCTCCAACAAGTTTTTTGTCTCCTTAAAATAACCCAGCTGTGAAACTGGAAGTTCGTGGTACTAAGTGTTCTTTGTTCAGAGTTTAAAAATAATTCAGAGCCCCAGGGATCTGGAAGCAGATGTCTGCTTCAGGAATCATAAGGCCCCAAAACTGGGAGTATCTCCTTGTCAGCATTCTGATTTCAGAGTCGTGTGGCACCCACCAATTCACTGGGAAAGTTTCTTTTTCCACTGGTTAAAACTTCATTTTCAGAGATCAGGGGTGTGGTGGTGGTTTTTCAAATTTGTTCTGAGTGCTTGTGATAATCATTGTTCCAATCTGATCCAGCATCCTCAGGTATGTCAGAGGTTCATAGAATGGTTTGGGTTGGAAAGGAGATACATAAATATATATTTATGTATTTATAGATTTACAGAGATAATCCAATCCCTATAGGACCTGCTCTTCCCATACAACTTCCTGTGGCATCTCCAAATTTCTGCTTCAGTTTTATTGTCTCTAATTAATTTCTGTTCCTTGTTCCTTTGCCATATTTCCCCCAAACAATCCTGTCCCATTCAGTGACAGTACAGAGATGTCTGTCTGAGAATGGAGGAGTTGTGTCTCAAATCAATATTTCCATTTAACCCTGCATTTCCAAAATAAATCAGCATTTTGTTGGATGGACTGCTTACTCTAAACTCCCCATTTCATGATGCTGTGGGCATGGTAAATAAACTGGTAATATGTGAGCACAAAAAAATGTTTTATCAAGGAGCATTATAGGAAGCTTTAGGGTAAGGATTTTTGTTTCTTTTTCATCAACACCAGACTAATTAATACTTTCCTGTAGAGTTTTTCATTCACAGCTTTTGCCATTTTTCATTTGTTAACCTGCAGATTTTGTAAATACAGTTCTCTGCTGAGGAGGTTTTAAACATATAATCTTACTTCATATTCAGCATTCATATTTTGGGCTTTATTTCAGTCCATGTATTCAACATTTCTTTATTTAACAGAGAAAGCTTTGATTTTGAAAAGTATTTACCTGCTTTACTGATTAGACATGAGAACATTTTTCTGTTGGGTTTAATATACTTGTTTAGTACAATCTTGAGGCAGGCAGAAAAACTGCTTAATTGTGTAATGTTAATTATATTCTGTGTGTTTGTTGGGAACCAATGCTTTTACAAGAAGTGGATTGCTGATTCTCTACAAAATCAAAGCTTGACTCAGTGATAACCTGTTTCTAAACTGAGGCCTCTCAACCAGGGCATATTAAAAAATTAAATCCCACAAGGTTGCATATTTGAAGAGACACTTGAGCATATCTGTGCTGATTGTGTGAGTGTTGGGGCTGAAACCTACTAAAGCCAGAGTGAAAAATGAAATTATTCAGTCAGTCAGAAGGTTGAGCTGCATCAGGAGCAGAAGTCAGACACGAGTGGTGAATGTATTGACAGAGGAGCTGGTAGGTAGAGGAAAAATGATCAGCCAAGTGCTGGATAAAGTCACTTGTACAGTTTAAGTCTGTATTTTATTAACCTATGGATCACCAGCAGACTGTGGGGCCAAAGCCCTGCTGGAGATGAAGAGCAATAATGAACAATGTCATATATAATAGGGAAAAAGAAATTCAGAGATGTGGG
Source organism: Setophaga petechia (assembly GCA_024362935.1). NCBI lineage: Eukaryota > Metazoa > Chordata > Aves > Passeriformes > Parulidae > Setophaga > Setophaga petechia. The sequence continues at coordinate 3,439,827 of JANCRA010000057.1, read as the reverse complement.
ACTTCAAATTAATATCTCTCCATCACAAGAACTGCTTGAGTTTTATTTAGGGAGCACTTGGGAATTGTTCTTTCTGCAGGGTGAGGCTTCAGGTGTTTTTTCTTTCTTATCTATAATGCAGTGTCATACAAAAAAAAATAATAAGGAAGAGAAAATCTGACTCATGGCATCTGTATTTATCTGTGAAATAAGTGGCTCAGTGGTGGCTGTTGCACAGATAAATGTCATTTTTGATCAAATCTGTTGTAATTCTTTCTCTAAGTCTTAGGTATGGGCTGGTTTGCTGATAGAGGACTGTTAGTTGCATAATGTCAAATCTCTGGAAAATAGTTCCGTGCTTCCAAATGGAATTATTTTGTTATTGATTACAAAATAAGGTGGGAGGATGTCGCAGACATTCTTTGTGAAAAATCCTTTCTTGGGATTTTTCCTGCTGGAGCTGAGAAGTTTCAGCAGCAAATGTAAACAATGATTATCTGCTGCTGTGGAATGCAACAGGTTCACCTGTGATTGGTCCCCTGTGGATGTTTGGGTCTGCTGGGCACTCACGGTGGAGCTGCTGTCGCTCTGTGCTGAGACATCTGTGTCTTGGTTATTCATTCTTTCTATCTCCTTGGTTATTGTTTACATTTGCTGCTGAAACTTCTCAGCTCCAGCAGGAAAAATATCCCAAGAAAGGATTTTTCACAAAGAATGTCTGCGACATCCTCCCACCTTATTTTGTAATCAATAACAAAATAATTCCATTTGGAAGCACAGAACTATTTTCCAGAGATTTGACATTATGCAACTGACAGTCCTCTATCAGCAAACCAGCCCATACCTAAGACTTAGAGAAAGAATTACAACAGATTTGATCAAATATGACATTTATCTGTGCAACAGCCACCACTGAGCCACTTATTTCACAGATAAATACTTGGTTATTCATTCTTTCTATCTCCTTCTTAGCTTAGCCAGCTTCAGAAGAAGCTCCTTTCCTTTCTATCTCTATGTAGTAAAGTTATAATGCTGTATATATATATATATATATCATAACATAATAAATCAAGCCTTCTGATCATGGAATCAAAATCCTGTCTCTTCCATCCTCAACAAAACCCCTGTGACCACCGACAACAGGAGACCTCCATTTTGCATTTTTAAAAATTTATGTTTGAGGGTCTAAAACAATGGTTGGCTGCAAAATCTTAAAAAAAAAACCCCTGGCTGTGCTGGTGCAGCTTCTGCTCTGGGAGTGTGAGTTGGCATGTCAAAAACCAGCTTTGTGTGACCTTTGAGGCTGCCCAGATCCCTCTGTGGGGAGGATTTCCACCATGTCTGACTCATAAGTTAACTGGATTGTGCTGAACTGGGTGGTGCTGCTTTCTTTCTGTTGGACAATTTATTTTGCTGGTTGACAGGCTCAAAATTTACTCTTTTTCTGAAGAATTTATTCTTCAAAAAAAATGTTGTTGCTGTGGTAATAAAAGATGTCTAAATGCTTTAATAGATCTTTACAGATAGTTCATACAATACAGGGATGAGAGTATGCCTGCCTGCAGAGGGGAAATTCTGTGGTTCTTTAAGGTGCTTCCCCATTAATAACAATAATAAAAATAATAATTAAAAAATAATAATACAGCATAGGCTGTGTTTATACTTCATGTACCTAAACTTCTCTTAAGCTCTGGTAACAGATTTGCTCTTGATGTTGTGTTCTTGCTGCAGAGTAGCCTCATTTGTTTTGCCTGACAGGAAATATGTAAAAAAAATAAAAATAATAGCACAAGACCATGCTCTGTCACACTTGAAGTAGCCGTGGGAGTTGAAAGAATGAGACTTGATAAATTAATGATGCTGGGTGCTGAAGGCAAATGGGGAAGTGATGAATGGAAGGAGAGAGGTGCCAGTCTCTGATCCTGTGATTGACAAGCCAGGCACAAAGGTAATGGCAGAAACTGTGGGCAAGGGGAGAAGGCAGTGAATGAATTTAAAGCAAATTGGTGAATTTGGGACTGAAAGTAACAGTGGTTCATGGAGACACATTTGTTTTAACCACTTTTAAAACCATGTTTATCTTAGGGGAGATAACATGATTTTGTAAACACTTAACACTATAATTAATTTTTATATGTTGTAGCAATGTTTCATTTTACTGCAAATTTGATTTGACTTTTCTAACTGATATTTTTTATGAAACCACATTTTTATTTCAGCTTGAACTGATCTTATTGCTGAGCTACAATTTATTTTTTTCTTAAATAATGCATTTTTATAGATTTCTGTGCCAGATGCAGTCAGTCACCATCAGCTGTGGGGATTTCTTGTGGTTTAGACTTTTGTCATCTTGCTCACAATAACCCAGGGCAGGTTGTTTAATGTTAAGTCAAAGCCTGTTGAAATGCTGGAGGAGAATCTTAAGGCACAGCAATAATAATTGGCAGAGGTGCAGGAAAAGTCTGTCTGGGCTGGGAATTGGGTTTGATTTGGCTTTGATTGCATGTCAGAGTGAATCCACATCAAGGTGGGTCCGACTCTCACCTCACCCCAGATGCACCCTGAGATGGGATTGTGCTGCTCTGGGTGACAGCAGAAATGCTGAATTAGTGGGGGTTGGTGGTGCTGTTTCTGGTAGCAGATAAATTTATTTCCTTGTCTGCAAGGGCTGTTAGAAATTCTCAGATAACTTCTTGGAGTCAGAGGATCTCCAGAGCGTGGCCTTTCCTTCCTCAGCAGCTCTTTTGCAGAAAATGCTTGAGCAGTTCATTCTCTGCAGCTGCAGCCCTGCAGTGCAGGCAGAATAATCCTCATTTGTGGGGCAGAACCCTGAATAATCCTCATTTGTGGGGCAGAATCTTGAATAATCCTCATTTGTGGGGCAGAATCCTGAATAATCCTCATTTGTGGGGCAGAATCCCGAATAATCCTCATTTGTGGGGCAGAATCCCAAATAATTCTCATTTGTGGGGCAGAATCCTGAATAATCCTCATTTGTGGGGCAGAATCCCGAATAATCCTCATTTGTGGGGCAGAATCCTGAATAATCCTCATTTGTGGGGCAGAATCCTGAATAATCCTCATTTGTGGGGCAGAATCCTGAATAATTCTCATTTGTGGGGCAGAACCCTGAATAATCCTAATTTGTGGGGCAGAATCCCGAATAATCCTAATTTGTGGGGCAGAATCCTGAATAATCCTCATTTGTGGGGCAGAATCCTGAATAATCCTCATTTGTGGGGCAGAATCCTGAATAATCCTCATTTGTGGGGCAGAATCCCGAATAATCCTCATTTGTGGGGCAGAATCCCAAATAATTCTCATTTGTGGGGCAGAATCCTGAATAATTCTCATTTGTGGGGCAGAATCCCTGTTTGTGGAATGGGTGATTTGTGCCTCGTGGCTGAGCTGAGGTTTGCCCTTCAATAGCTCATGCCCCACATTATTTGTCTGGAATTAATCCCAAGGGTGGGAGGTGCAAAGTCAGGGACCACTTTTGGCTTCAAAAATGTGTCAGATTCCAAAGGCACCTGCAAAGGCCGAGTGCTGGAGCTCAGAAGTGCTTTGTCACTGTCCCTGCCACTGTTTCAAGGCATTAAAGCTGCCCATAAATCTGAGAAAAGGGCAGTGGAGAGAGCTCTAACAAAAACTGAAGCAGCACTAACACTTAGGTATGATCTTGAGTGAACAGGAATGGCCAAAATGTGGGAAAGAGGTTGATTTTGTCTGAATTAAAAAAAAAAACAAAAGGTATTTTTGCATCAAGTGTTGTTTTCTGTTTGCACAAGCACTCCATGAGTTTGATGGGGATGCCCTGAGTCTGACTGGAAATGCAGCACTCACATGAGGCTTAGTCCTACACCTTTGTGCTGAATTTATGGATTTATGGATTCCCCTGTCCCCTCTGATCAGAGATGTGTCAGTCCTGGATCAGAGGAACTGCAGTTTTACACCATGGTTGTAGCTCTGTGTGCAAAACCTCAGATCCCTGTGCAGCACAGAGAATAAAATACAGTTAAATATTGTATTTGCTTGGTGCAGCACATCTTTGGTTTGTTTCAACAGATGAAGCTTTTCGTGCAAACTAAAAACCCATCAATTAATTTATTTTTATAAAAACCAAAGGCCCAGTGAGGAGCAATGAGCAGATTTTTTTTCCTGAGTATTAAATTCTCAATATAAGCTGTAACAGAAGGATTTATATCAGTATTAAGCTTTGTCATGCTAATTGCATTATGTTGCCATCTAATAATTTAGATTATGCACATTGTAAAAGTATTATCTGAAACCATTTGTTGTCTCTGAAATGTGAAAGTTCATCTGGAGGGCACACATTGCTGTTTCCTTGTGTTTACCTCATGTAATAGTGAGGACATGTTTTCTGAAATGAGTGAATTTTCTTAAGGACCCCTGAAATTGTAATTTCTGGCTGCTAATTCATTAATATTTCCTTTGCATTTAGGTTTTTCTATCTTGTCCACATAGTGCAGTCAGTCCTGGAAGCATTTTTTTCCCCAGAATTTTAAATTTAGTTGAATCTCCAACTAAAAAACCACCTCCAGCTGCTTCTTCATTGGCTGTGGGTGTCCAGACTGCTGCCAAAGTGGCCACCAGAGAAGGAAGGGGGGACCCCTGACTGTCCCCAGTGATGTTCCTGTGCTCCCACAGGCCCAGCACCTGACCAGTCTTAGCAAAAATGGGTTTCAAAACTGTTTTCTTTGCTCCTCATGTCAGTTTTTACATATTTATCACAGCAGATTTTTCTTTCAGCAGGATTAATATTATGCAATTCCATTTGTACCTGGGATTAATTTTAATAATTGTTTTGGATGCAGCCTTACAAAGGCTTAGCTGGCAGTGCTAGAAAAAGCCTCTGTTAATCTGTAGATTGGTATTACAGAGGAAGAGCAGTTTCTTTTCTTCTCCTTTAAAAAAATTACATTCCTTGCAGATGAGGAATAATGCCCTCCCTCTGCTGCCATCCATGCAAGCAATTTTCCTGGGTGCCTGCTGGAATCCTGATAAACATGGCTCTGGAATACCTTTTCTGAATAGAACATGAGATCTTTCCAATTTTTGATTTCCTGTGTGGCAATATCAGCCTGCAGAGCTCCCAGCTAAAGGCTGAATTGAAGTGATAAATGATGCAACCAGCAGACAAGTGTCCAACCTCGTGTTGGCAAATTAATTACAGTTGTAATTACAGTTGTCATTGCAGGGACTCCCAGTACGTGTTTGGTGACTGAATTTTGTGAAATGAGGATGGAGCCAAAGTGACACAACTTCTCCCCTTTCTAAAGAGAACAAAAAAAGCTGTTTATTTATTAAATTAAAGCTTTTAATGCATTTTCCATTCCTTTTTGGTGTTTTTTTGGGTCTGTTGCTCATGCATATATATTTTCTGTATAAAACAGACCTAGTAGGACTCAAGAGGATGAACTTTGGCAATGATGGATGACAGGCACAGCAGCATTGAGGACACCATAAATTTACACTGACTGGGAGCTCTCAGGCTGAGGAGGAGGAGGAGGAAGGAGGAATGGCTGCTGAAGAGTCCTACTTGACCTGTAAAATCAAGAACTGTTACAGTCAGTGTCACTGATGAGGATTCTTGGAGAGTTTGGCTGTGGTTCTTTAGTTTGTGTTCCAAATAACAAGGAAAATGAAATATTGATAAAGGTTCATGTTGCCCTAGTGTGGGTGAACACTGCAGTGTTTTCTACAGCCAGATCTTCATCATCAGAGGCTCCTCTGAGGGATGTTCTTACCCACAAAGTGATTTCTGAGAAATAAAAAATGGGAATCCAAACTCGCCTTCCCTTCATTGGGAGGGAGCACTGTGCCAGCAAAACGTTTCTGTGCAGGCTTCCTTCCAAACCCAGAGCCTTCAGTGTGATCTGGGAAGCTCCTTTACCATCAACAGCCTTGAGAAAAACACTCTCATTAAAGAAGTTGAAGGAAAAATGCTTATTACTGAAATTTGTGTCCATGGATTGGTTTTGGGATGGGCACACTCGAAATAGCTGGGGAGGATCTTGCCGTGTTTTGGTGAAGCCTTTCTGTATTTCCTTTTTTTTTTTTCCCTTTGAAGAGGGCAGAGTTAATTGCCAGACATTAAATATTTATAGATTTCATTATAATTCATTGCTAAATGCTGTGAGGACTTTTCCTGATGCTGTGAAGCAGTTCAGGCTCATCCAGCCTTGGGAGCAGCACGGTGATGGCAGCCCTGAGGAAATCCTTCTGCCAGGACTCCCAGCACTCCTCTGATGTGATTAAACAGCCCTTATTGTGTTCAGATTTTTGATTAGAAAACCTCAAAAGGGTCAAATTCGACTCAAGGGACAGATTTGTGTCAGTTCTTATTTTTAATCTGAGTGTGCCCTCAGCTGTGGTCTCAGTGAAACACTTTTCTCCCTGAGAGTGACATCAAATTTTGGGTTTAAAGCACAAACAGAGCTGCCAGATGTTGGTGGATCAGGAGCCTGTGTTAAAAGCCTGTCCTTCTTTCAGGGGTTTTAGATCATGAACTTTTTCTTCCAGTCTCAATATTGTTTTCTGAAATTTTAATTGGCTAATAAATAGCAACTGCTACATTGGCATGGAAAAATGTTATGGGCCAGACAGCTTGGCTGGGATCTCTGCCATTGTAAGGTCAGGATCTGAGTGCTAAAGCATGTCAGAGCATCTTGCACATTCCCTCTTAGCTGCCTATTTATGTTTTATAGAGAGGAGTAGGATTAGTGACTTTTTACAAAGAGAAATACTGACTTCCCTATAGAAAAGATCCCAAATGCTCTAAAAATACTAATGAGTCTGATGTCTGTATTCCTTGGTCTGCAAAATTTAATGTGCTTGAGTTACTTTTCTGAAGAAGGGTTATTTAGACATATGGAAAAACATCTGTTCCATGCAGAAATAAATAGTGTTTGAGTGGTTATACAATGTAAAAGACCATCCAAGGACTCTGTGCCTGAGCATCTCCCATGGTGTGATCATGGCTATGATTTATTGAGAGCAGTGGTTTTCACACTGAGCTGTACATTTGGAGATAAACACATTTGAATCAAACCCTTCAATCATTGATGGGATTTGTAGGTAGAGATCTGTCATGGAATTTTTTGTCTCTGGAGGACAAAATTCTGCCTGTGTGGTGAAATGTCTGCTTGGTTTATAGGTGGTAATGTTCATATCCCTGAAAACACAGAGCTGAGATGCAGAAAAGAACAGAGACATGGGAGTTTAAATTATGCATATTTTACCCTCCCTCCTGCCTTTATTTTGGTGCTTAACCAATGTATAAAATATCAGGCAAAAAAATGAATTATTCAGTGAGTAACTTTGAAGGCAATTTGCTGGGGTGTTTCAGATTCATGTCTGTCTAATAAAGTTTGTCAAATGGAAAGCAGCAGGCCACCCCACAGGCTCTTGTGTGAGGGAGCTCTGGAGTTGTGAAATTCTGACTGATTCTGGACCAAAAATTTCTCAGATTTTTCAGAAATCTCTGTTTCTGCTTTTAATTTTTTTTTTTTGCTCAGTTCAGCACTGTGTACCATTGTACCAGAATAAACAGATGGGTCATTTTGTAAAGAGCAGGAAAATTTTAAATTGTATTTATTCAATTGTGTGATTGAAACATCAATGCAGGATTCCAGTGGAGCATGTCCAGAAAAACAACAATCAATGTGCCAGCTCTTAACTTGCAGTAGGGGTAAAGGAGAGATGCAGAGCCCTGGGGAGTGTCTCAGGGGATGTTCCCTGATTCTGTGTAATTCCCTGGGACAGACCAACTTCTCCTTGGGTTTCCTCCTCACTGTGCAGGGAACACCCTCCTGCAGCACTCAGCTCCCACAAACACAGCTGTACAGCAGTTTGTGGGGTTAGCTCCAGCCTTTGGAGCACATGTTGGTGTGTGTAGGGTTGCTGTTTGGTAGCAATGCACCCAGACACAAAAATGTTTTTGCTTGGAGATCTCCTGGAGTGTGCAGCTGCTGCTGTGGGAGGTGGGAAGAAGGGAAGGAGCGATGTAAATAGGTGGGTAAGGGTTTAGTGAGAACAAGTAAGGTGTGCCTTTATAAATTGGTGGGTTCTTCAGCATTTTAGAGGGGAAAACGGAGGAGGAGTGGGAAATGTGAACCAGTTATTATTCAGGGCCTTGCATACAGAATCAGCTCAGAGGCAGCAGCTCAGTGCGCTGCATTCCCTACGCCGCTCCCGCTGTGCTCCGGGGTTTTTTTGGCAAAAAATTTCAGGATTTTGGGCTGGAATCTATTACTTCATAGTTGTAAAAACCTTCATTCAAACCACCTTAGAGAGGAGTAGCTGAGGGCAGGTTTGGCTTTATAAATAAAAGCTGGAGTTTGGGTTTTGCCGTTGCTGCAGTCAGGAAGTTTGGGGTCACAAAGGCTCTTTCTGAAGCTTTAATTTGCCAGCACTGAACTTTATTTAGGGCTGGGATTGCTTCCTAAAGGCTGGCTGGAGCCAGGCCCATTTCCCCCAGAATTCTTGGATTAATGTTCATACAATTCCCTGTAGGAACAGTGTCGTGCTCCAGCAGGGCCTGAATTGTTTGACCCAATGCCTCTGCCTTCAGGGTCACAAAATGGGGCAGGGAAATGGGGCATACCAGGTGAGTTTTGTGATTTTCCTTCACCTCCTTTCATTTTCTCTTTAAGGGAATGAGAGATGGATGATACAAGCTCCAGCTGAGGATAATGAGGAAAAACAGTGTTGTATCATCTCTATCATGAGCAAGTTGACCAGTAATGAAATATTTAAGAAATGATGGGAAGGTCTTGTACTCAAACATATTGAAATATTTAAGAAGTGATGAGAAATTATTGTACAGAAATATTAATGTAGAATAGTTCTCATGCAGCCTGGTGTCACACAATTAAGTCCTTTATCACTACACCCAACCCCATTGCAGATCCATTGGAAAGCATAGAAATTGTAATTTGGAATTACAATCCAAATGTATATTGGATGTAAATGTAAAAATAAAAGTATATACAATATTCCAAATTACAATCCACTGTAATTTGGAATATTGGACAATTGACCATATGGAGAAATAGCAATACTCTTCTCTACAGCAGGAATTTATTAAAATTACTTCTCTCTCCTGATCAGTTTAACCTGTATTTTGTAGCATGTATTCAAGGTGTAAAGGGTGCTCTGTGTTGAAAAGTGTACCTGTTCAACAAATCAATTAACAAATTACAAAATTATAAAGCCAGTAAATGGGAGGGGTTTAGGCAAGACATAGACAGACTGTCTCTGGTTTTCTAGAATTCCTTTTGAATCCAGACCCCTGGATTTCATCTTTAGTGAAATGATTTGTACACAGTAACACGATGGTGAGTTGTATCTGAAACAAACTCTCTCCCTTTCTCCTAGTCATGAAGAATTTTCTAACAGGATCTTTTGTTTGTGCACTTTCTGTAATTATACTGCAGTTTCTTCATTAAAAAAGAATGAAGAAAAAATAGCCAGTAAACACCGAGGCCCTTCCGGATTTATGTGTCTTTCTAGTAATTAGGAAATTACAAATCCCTGGGAGTAGAGTCATGCAGATCTGCTTTGTCCCTTTGCCAACTCAATCAGTTCTATTCTATGCAAGAAGAACATGAACAAAAGGCAGCAATCAAAACCAGTTGATTCAATGACCACCTGTTTCTTTTAATTAAAAATAATAATTTTCTGTGAATTCCAGGAGTGGATTGAAAAATCTGCCTTTGAATCGTTTTGAACTCTACTCACGTTGTGCTCCTCTGTACAATTACAGAGAAGAGACAGTTGATTGAAAAATTTCCATTTTCTTTAAAGACAGTTTTTTTCTGTTTGTGTACTTTCTTAATTCTCTTTAGAGTAATAAAGAATAAAAGTGGTCTTATTACACAAGAAGAAAAGAGATTTTTGTTGTCATGTCTTTCTGGGGTGTCATTTATAATCATGAAAGACTTTTCTTCTCCAGCACTTGAGAATCCTTCTTCATTCCTGAATGTCATCCCAACCCTCGAGGCCAGGGAGGAATGGCTGGATTTGGAAATTGCTGTGCTGCAGCTGCTTTCAGGTGCTGAGGCACAGCAGGGTTTGCAAAGGCTAAATAATCTGTATTTTTACTATTTTTGCTTAGTCTTTATTTCCCTACCCTACCAGTACCTTACACTGTTACTGTAGAGTTGAATACAACTCTATTTATGCTCTGAACACCTCCCAGTATGTTCAGCTTTCCCATCCTGCAGGTGTCAGTGGATTGAATGAATGAATGAATGAATTCTTTCCCCAAGTTATTCCTTTGAGTCACTCTGATCTTCACATTCTGCCTGCAGGAAGATTCCTGGAGAGAGCCTGGGTGTAATTCCTCACCAAGGAGGAAAACACACTCCTGCCATTCCTGTCCTCCTCCCCTGCAGGAAGGAGCTCTTGCTGTGTCAGCCTGGAAAAAATTCATTTGGGTGCTTGGCAGGTGGATTTGGAGCTTGGAAAAAATTCATTTGGGTGCTTGGCAGGTGGATTTGGAGCTTGGAAAAAATTCATTTGGGTGCTTGGCAGGTGGATTTGGAGCTCTGGGGAGGAGAAACCCCATGAGCCCAACCCTGCTGATTGCCCCACTTTGAGCCCAGGTTGGTCTCAGAGATCCCAGCCAGCCTCAGCCCTTCTGGGGTATTTTTGGTTTTAAGGCAGTAGAAGTCTGATTTTGAAGTCTGATCTTTTATTTCACTTTTCTGAAAGCAGTAAAACTTCTTTGCACTGCAGCTCTGAGAGGGAAAATATCAAGCAAGCTTTAAGCATTTTTACATTTTATATTAAAAGATGGTATGACCTTAATCATTGCCAAGAGTCTCAGATTCTCTTTGCTCCCAGTCTCACTCAGCCAGGGAAGAACAAACTGGTAACCAGTTAAACAAGGACTTTCTCCCCTTCCTTCCTCCTGAACTCTGATGACAGAAACCATATTTTAAACCCTGGAAGTTGTTTCCAGTAGACACATCTGGCTCCTTGGCTCGTGCAGCTTCAAAGCTGAAGCTGTTTTCTTAAATTAACATGCAGAGCGAATCACCAATCAATATTTTTGTTTTCTCAGTGCAAAAATAAATAGCAAACAGAGGAGAATGTCTCAGACAGGTGTGGTGTCTGAGCAGGAGCCTGGATATTGCAGTCACTGCTTGGAAGGTGTTTAGAAAAACTGGAGACCTCCAGAACTGAGAGGGAAATTTGCCTGAGGACAGCGTGGGCTGAATGTAGGATTTGGCTCTGTACAGAGCAAACCACGCTCAGATATATTCTCAAGTATGTTTTATTAACTTGGTATTCACTTGGGGAAGTTGGAGCTGTTTTAGGGGGAATATGTGCAGTACAAATTGCAGTGGTTTCATTGATCTGCTGCAGCACATCTGTGCCACTAAAGATTTTGGGAGGGGGGACAAAGAAAGATTTGGGGTTCAGTGGTGCTGTCCCAGCAGGGAATGGGTAAAGCTGTGTTTTAAAGTGATGAAGACACCTGCCAGTCCTTCTGGGCTTTTCCCTTGATAAAGAGGAACAGTGACCTCCTGTCTCTTGTATCCATTTGTAAGTTGTTTTGCATATATGGAATATATTGTCCCCCCTGTTTTCAGTAGAAACACAAACCTGCCACAATTTGTGCTACTGACATTCAGGAATTGCTTTTTTCTTTTGTCTAATTGCAGTAGTTTGAAAATGTTAAGCTTCTTTTTTCTGTACACCTTTTAAATTAGTAACTACATATATATTTATATATATATGAAATTTTGACTGGGGATGAAGAATAATCTTGTGGTTGTGTTATGGAAATACAGTATGGAAATTTGGGTACATTTGCATTTCTTTACACAAAATTGTTCTTTGTTGTAGTAGGCCCTGGTACAACCTGAGAACCTCACAACTCATCTGCAGAACTCCTTTAAGGTTTTTTTGTAATGAAAAATAGAATTCTCTGTTTCTCCAAAAATGTTTTTACTCTTGCATTTTTGCATTTTTTGCTTCTTCATGATCACAAAAATAGCTGTTCAGGTAGGCAAAAAAAAAACCTTTCACCAAGCATAGGCAATTTTTAATAAGTTAATCTTATCTCCTGCCTAACACCTTGTTAACATTCATGTGTTGGCATTGTGACTGAAAATGGTCCTTTTTCCTCACACCTCAGTCACCAGCCCAGGCTCTGGCCCTGATAGGTCACAGAGCCACAGAATGGTTTGGGTTGGAGGGGACCTTAAAGCCCATCCAGTGTCACCCCAAGTGTTGATCATAATGAGATACAAAAATAGAAACAGCCAATATCCAGCTAGCAGGAATAAAACACCACATCACCAAGAGCCTGGGCTTGTCCCCCACTGCTGCTGTACCCTCACTTTCCCAGTCCCAGCTCTCCTGTACTCACAGGGCACCCAGTCCATCCCTGCATATCAAGGACCTGGACCAATCCCCTTAAATTCACAGCACAGAATCGTAGAATTGAGTGGGAAGAGACCTTAAAGCCCATCCAGTGCCACCCCTGCCATGGCAGGGACACATTCCACTGTCCCAGGCTGCTCCCAGCCCTGCCCAGCCTGGCCCTGAGCACTGCCAGGGATCCAGGGGCAGCCACAGCTGCTCTGGGCACCTGTGCCAGGGCCTGCTCACCCTCACAGGGAACAATTCCTGCCCAAAATCCCATCCAGCCCTGCCCTCTGGCAGTGGGAGCCATTCCCTGTGTGCTGTCCCTCCATCCTGTGATGGTGTTCACAGGGGTCTGAGGATGAGGGAAGAGATGAGGATCTGACTCCATGTTTCAGAAGGCTGATTTATTATTTTATGATATGTATTATATTAAAACTATACTAAAAGAATAGAAGAAAGGATTTCATCAGAAGGCTGGCTGAGAATAGAAAAAGAAAGAATGATAATAAAGGCTTGTGGCTTGGACAGCTGACTGTGATTGGCCATTAATTAGAAACAACCACATGAGACCAATCACAGATCCACCTGTTGCATTCCACAGCAGCAGATAACCATTGTTTACATTTTGTTCTTGAGGCCTCTCAGCTTCTCAGGAGAAGAAATCCTAAGGAAAGGATTTTTCATAAAAGATGTCTGTGACACCATCCCTGTCCCCAGTCCCTCTCCAGCTCTCCTGGAGCCCCTTTAGCCCTTGCAAGAGGCTCTGAGGATTCCCTGGAGCCTTCTCCTCTCCAGGTGAGCACCCCCGGCTCTCCCAGCCCTGGGGTCATCCTGGAGCCTCCTCTGGGCTCTCTCCAGCAGCTCCAGCTCCTCCCTGTGCTGGGGCAGCTCTGCAGGTGCTCTCACCTGAGGGCAGAGCCCCCTCCCTGCTGCCCACGCTGGGATCAGCCCAGGGCAGGGTGGATCCTTGGCCCTGCTGACAGAGCTGTTGGCACAGCCAAGCTGCATCCCATGGAAAGAGCTCCCAAGTAATAAAAAATGTGATATAAAACCTCCAGTGCTGCTCCGTCGCACAGAGTGGGGTTTGTCTGTTTTCAAATTAAAGGCAATGTGGTGATTTAATGCCTGCAGAATTATTGCAGGCTCAGTGTTGCTATCAGGGGGAATAAAATCCTGCTCAGAAGGGAGCTTTTAGGCAGAATTGTGAGCTGGAATGCTCCTGAGCTGTTGTGTGCTGTGCAGGGCACAGTGTGCCATGTGCTGCTGGTTAACCGTGCACTGTCAGTGATTGCACAGCCCCCCTCAGAGCACAGAAACCATGGAATGCTTCCTCACAGGGGGGTGCTTTCCTCTGCTGTTCAATAAAGGAAATGGGCTCATTTGTGCTGAACAAAGGGACAAGGCAGGGAGGGTGGCAGGATGGGTCTCAGGGCAGTAGATAGATGGAAAATGTGTGGGGTTTGGGGAGATGCCTCTGTGTTCTTCTGCTTCCCTCTGCTGGAGTGTGCCAGGATTCCTGGCTGAACCCCTCTGAGCTCTCTGGACAAGTCATTTCTGCAAACTCATTATTTATTTTGTTTCTGCTTCACTTTTGGGTTTTTCAGTCATTCACCTGATGCCAGTGTGTGCAACGCTCTCCTGGTGGATCCCTCCCTCTGTAATCACATCTCAGCTTTGAGACTGATGGATAATATTCTGATTTTTGCAGAGCTGTGTGGGGTGTAGATGCCTGGTTCATCTTTATAGGGATGAACACCCATGTGTGTCATTGCAGGCTCTGAAGCCCCAGTCTATTAGAAAGCATACAAATGCAGGGCTAAATTTTTGCCAGTTCAAAGGTTTTTCAAAGAAAAATATCTAAATGTCTGTGGTGTCAATTGCCCAGAAATTTTTATCCCATTTAATTACACTGCATTCAGTTTTACTCACAAAAATGGAGGACTGGAGAGTTCACTTTTTAGCAGGAAAATAACACAAAGTTTAATAGAGCACATCATCCATCACTGCTGAACAAGTCCTTCCCCATTGCTTTCCCAGTGCCACTTTCCCCCCTCAGAACTTTGATGGATTTTGGAAACAGAAGTAGGTTTTCCCTTCAGAGTTTCACAATTAATCTGTGCCAAGTTTAATGCAAAGTTCAATTCTCTTGCAAATAGCAGCCATTATTTGGCAGTTCATCTGTCAGATCCTGGCTTGGCTCCCTGTGTTTACTACAAAATGGGGCTGCCAGCTCTGCTTTGGGAGTTATTGAAAGTTTACATTGATGAAAAAGAGATATTTGAAGAAAATTTACAGGATATTTCCTTTAGCTCCATAGTTTGCCTTTAGCCAAAGAAATGCTAAGGACAACATGATTTCCTCTATGATGCACAGAAGTTCATTAATGCATATTTAATACTGCTGAGTATGAACGTGTATTAACAACTGATAAAATAATTGCTGTTAAGAGAAGCAATTACAGCTGGCAATGTAGTAATTATTATTAATATGATTGCTTATAATTAAATATGAGGTATGGATTCAAGGGTAGTTCTGAGTGCATGAGAAATCCTCGTAAATATGGAAATAAGATGAAAAATTTTGTCACCTGTGATGGGTGGATAGGGATCTCTTGGCTTTCTCTAGATGGTCTTGAACTTGCATCCTAAATAAGAATTCTTTCTGGACTTCAGGTTTCCAAAAAAAACCCCAAAAAACATGGAATTGAAGCAAAAAATAGGATAAAACACTGATGAGGAGTGTACTCTCTTATGTGGAAGGCTTTAAATGTTTTTTTTGGACATTCTATTAAAGGGATCTTTAAAGAGAGATTTCCTACAAAGTTTCCAGTTCAGGAGTAGTTTTGGTACTATTTTCCATTGTCCTCTTCTTGTTATGAAGGACTTTGTGTGTGCATATAGAATAACAATAATAATAGCTAATAATAGTCAGAACATTTTGCTTCTCCTTAAAAAATCTAATTCAGATCAAGATTGTTGATTTGAAAGGCCCCACAGAGGAATTTTCAAACAAGGATAGAAAACTTAAGATTCAGGATAGAAAGCAAACACTGACTCAAATTTTATACATTGAATCCTGCAGGGCCAAGTCCAAAGTTTGATGCAATTTTATTTATTTATTTATTTATTTAGGGCCAAGTCCAAAGTTTGATGCAATTTTATTTATTCATTTATTTTTATTTATTTATTTATTTATTTATTTATTCATGTGACTGGTTTTTGTTGTTTTCTATAATTTTATTTATTTATTTATTTATTTATTTATTTATTTATTTATTTATGTGACTGGTTTTTGTTGTTTTCTATAATTTTATTTATTTATTTATTTATTTAGTTATTCATGTGACTGGTTTTTGTTGTTTTCTATAATTTTTATTTATTTATTTATTTATTTATTTATTTATTCATGTCACTGGTTTTTGTTGTTTTCTATAATTTTTTTTTATTTATTTATTTATTTATTCGTGTGACTGGTTTTTGTTGTTTTCTATAATTTTTATTTATTTATTTATTTAATTATTTATTTATTCGTGTGACTGGTTTTTGTTGTTTTCTATAATTTTATTTATTTATTTATTTATTTATTTATTTATTTATTTATTTATTTATTTATTTATTCATGTCACTGTGTTTTGTTGTTTTCTAAGAATGCTTTTCCTGGGATTTTGTAGGCACACAGAGCTTTGTAGTCGGGCACTGCAAAGCAGCCCAGCCCTGTGCTGGTTCTCAGTGAGTGCAGAACATTGTCCTTACATGTCACAACATTTGTGAGCCACACACCCCCCTGCTTAACTTAATTACAGGCACATTCCATTGCTTGGAATGAAATAATTTGGCAGTGTTCCATAATTTTGGTATAATATGCAGGTTCAATGTATTTAGTAGACATTGACTGCAATAATTTCCCATAGCTTGGAATGAAATTATTTGGTAGTGTTACATAATTTCAGACTAATACACAGGTTCAATATATTTAGTAGACATTGAATGTAATGATTTCCTCCCCCTCTATACCATTACTTTATACTCATAAATAGCACTCGTGCCAGATGTCAAACACAACTTTGAAACTCTGTTTATTCAGTGTCATTCTCAGGAACTGGGCCTTTTGTCCTTCTCAGCCACAAATATTTTACCAGAGTCATGTTTAAGTGTAGATATTTATAAGGCAACAAGTCCCCTTCTGTCATCTAAACAAACCAATTTAGGGAAGAATTAACTTCCCAACTGTGGTTGAAATTGTTTGGAAGGCACAGAGTCAGTGAGCCACCAGAGAGCCCTTCTGCACAGCCACGTTCCCATGACCCTGAGCCACCAGGCCTGTTGCTGAGCCTTTAATAAATAATGAAACAGATGTTCTCTGGAGCCCTGGCTGTCACTCCACTGAGGTTCACTGTGTTTACAAAATAAATACAGTTGGTAGCAGTTTGCATTTCGTGTCTCAGGCTGTTACAACGAGCAGAATTATTGAAATAGTTTCAATTTCAATTTGTAATGTTAATTCTTTACTTGTTATCCTGGGTGCTCTGTGATTCTTTCCATGCAGTGAAAAGTGGTTATGGATTCACTGCAAAACTCTGAATCAATACAAAAATGAATTCACATGAAGAATGCTACCAAAACACAAAAAACCTTCACAAAGGGTAATATGGCAAAATAGTAAAATTTGAAGGTAATGTTTTGCCTTCTCATACCATATTTTTGTGAGAATTACTAAACAAAGATCCCAAATTTCTTCAGAAAGCACTTACACTAGAGAGATCTTTTCATTTTGAGGAAAGAGTCAGCAAGTTTTTCTTTTGACTAACATGCTGGGCTTCCCTTTTGATTTTTTGGAAAGCTTTGATAGGCAGGTAAATTTTAAAAATCAGTATAAGACAGTTTAACAGTTCTTAGCCAATACAAAGGTATAATACAAAATGTGGACAGAAGGGAAAGGTTTTAATTAATTGTTTTGCAGCTGAGTTTTCATTGAGGGTGTCTCAGCCCTGGCATTTCATGATTTCCAAAGTCTTTCTCAGAAGTGTGTTAGCAAGGATGGATTTCAAACCCCAGTGTGGTTTTTAATGAAGGGTCAGTGCTGCCCCCAGTTTCTGCCCAGGCTGTGCAGGGATGGTTCTGACTAAAATCTGACTAAAATGCAGCTGGAGCAGGGAGGGTTATAAAGGATTTAAAGATAAAGGGGATGTGCACAGGACAGGGCCATCCCCACGTTGGCTTTGGCATTGCACATCTGGAGCTCTGCAGTGAGCCTGGCATGGGTGAACATCTGGAAGATGTGGTTTCTTCCTCTGAAATAAATGTTCCTGGTTTTCCAGAGGGGACCCTTACTCCTGCAGAAACAGCAGATGCCTTTGGATGTGTCAAGTGTTTAAGTGATTTGGGTGTATTCCCTTTCACTGGGCCTAAATTAGGAAACATTTCCAAGCTGTTGGTGGCCTTAAAATGTCCTCACTCTTTTTAAGTTTCTCTGCTCAAAAATCAGCTGAGAACAGCAATCTCTGTAAAATATTTATCATGTGCCAAGTTAGAATTCGTTCCCTTTCATTCACAACAATGGAGATTATGAAGTTGCAGCATTTCAAGATGATCCCATCTGTAAAATCCTGATTTTACAGTCGTTGGACTGTGTTCCAGATTAGCCCACGAACAGTTTCTTCCCAGTTCTCCTGCTGTATTTTGTGTCACATTTCAGAACAGTGACAATACCACTCTGTAATTAGTCTGTTGAGTCTTCAGCCACAGACTGAACACTACCATTAAACTTTATGTATGTGAGCAGTCAGTAAATGAATTTTAATGTCCATAAATCATGGGAACAAGCCTGAGCTAACACATTTTTTCTTACAGCACCATAAAAAGGAGAATTAGGAACTGAGGCAATGTGCCTGTGCCAATGCAGGTACCACTGAGGACAAGCTACACACTGAAACACATTTTCCTGCAGCATGATTTGCATAGCTGGAAAGCTTTTGGTATTTGAAGTAATAAATTAAAGGTGTGTCAGTTTATCTTTCAGGGCTTAGCATCTGTGTTTGTTTTCCCTGCAGGATCCCAGGAGCAAGCACAAGTTCAAGATCCACACCTATGGCAGCCCCACCTTCTGTGACCATTGTGGGTCCCTGCTCTACGGGCTCCTGCACCAGGGCATGAAATGTGACAGTGAGTGAAGTTCCCTTCTGCTGCTCCAGAAAGGGACTGCAAGCCCTGCATAACAGCTTCTTACTTCATTTCTCTGGAAAATGCAATTTCAAATGTCAGCTATTTATAGTGCTGGTATATTTCAAGTGGATATTTCAGGACTATAATAACTTAGTAATTAAAATCACCTCTTCTGCTGAGAACGTGGTGTACCCAGTTTGATGTGGCTGAAGAGCCTTTGTCATGGCAATTTTGAGAAAGCCTCTCTTTGGGCTGTCTGGGTGAATACATTCTCAAAGACTGGAATTTCAGTTCAATTTGTAGTCAAGCTTTGGTGTTTTCCTTGTGTTTAATTTGTCTTGGAAGACTCCCACTATCAAAACCTAATAATCAATTAAATCTGCCTTTCTTCATTGCTGACATGAATGCTCTGTTTCCTTAGTCATATTCCCAGCAAGTCCTTATTCCATTTTCACTTTTCCCCCTCTTGCACTTCAATAATGATATGTTTATCTTTCTGAAGTGGATTATTTTATTTTCTCTTGTATTAATCCTCTACAGAAAGTGTTGCAAGATGGGAACGAGCCATGGCCTTTGGTTGAAAACCAGGCAGCTGTAATCTGAAAGTCTTGCAATAATTAAGCATTTAGTCTTAATTTTCACTTTTATTAAATTTTCAGTGGATTTTTAGCTTCTCATGGGTGTCTGAACCATTTTTATGTCCACAGCCTGTGACATGAATGTTCATAAGCAATGTGTGATAAACGTCCCAAGCCTCTGTGGCATGGACCACACAGAGAAGAGAGGAAGGATTTATCTGAAGGCTGAAGTCACTGGTGACAAACTGGAAGTTACAGGTAAACAGCTCATTTTGGAGTGTTTCAGGTTTTACAAATGTGTGATACACACTGTGAGTTTGTGTACCTTGGTCAGATATTCGTGCTTTAAAGCTGCTGATGGAGAATTTCCTTCCAGAAGTGGGAGGATTTCATACAGCAAGAAACTCTGTGAAGTTGTGTTCATAAAAATAAGTAGAAAAAAGGAAATCTGTGGTAACAGCTTCAAAAACTTGGACATTTTAGTTAGAAAATCACTGTATTTCAGTTTTCCCTGTCAGAAGCAGCCCAGCAGGATGAGTTGCTGCTCAGGAAGTTACCCATCATCTTCAGAGCATGAGAGATACACTGAACCTCCATCAGCTGAGGAGTTGTTTCCTGTATTTGAGAGTATTGAATAAACAAAGGCATCTGGGATTCAATCCCAAATACTACTCCCAGTGAGTTTTAAAATAAAAAGAGATTGTTCTCACATTCTGTGAGCTTGAGGTTACCAAGATGGGGAGGAGGCAGAGAAAAGAAGGATGGAAGGAGAGTGAGGGTGGCAGTTCCTTTCTTGGAAGTGTTTCTGTGGGATTTGTCAGTAACCTGTGGCTGTGCACACCCAGATGTGCACACCCACACCCCCACAGACCCATCCCAAGCCTGGAATTCCAGAGCACACTCCATGAAACCACAACAGGGCACAGAGCTTTTATTGCTGCCTGTTGGTGTTGTGAAATGGAACTGAATTCAGGGCCAAAGTCACAGCAGGACAAAGTTGGAGGTTTCTTAGAACATCTCCTTTGCATAGAGAAAATCAGACCATCACTGAATTTTCACAGCTTCCAGCCCCAGCAAACTCCCCTGCTGACATTATTCCTCCATGGCTTTGTTCCCTCTAAATCCAAATACCTCCATATTCTCCTGTCAAAGCCTGTAAAATGCATTGAAAAGCAGAAGTTTGATAAAATTTAGTTAGAAAGGATCAGAATAGATCCCAAGTGATGCTTAATTGTGGCTTAACTTTTCAAAGAGCTTCCTGTCAACGTGGGAGGGGGAAATTTGTCCAAGGTACTGTCATTAGCAGAAGGTGGTTTCACTTAGTAATGAGGCGTTTCAGAGATGGTGATGCAGCTTCTAAAAGTAATTGTACCATGAGAGGGAATTAATTTAAAAATCATCCGAGTGACAAAATTTAATATTTGCTTTATTCTGGGCCGCTTTGCAGCAAGGCTCTTAAATATGGCTTAAACTTTCTGCAATAATGCACATAATTTGACAAATAACATGTGCTTATTTCCTGATGATTCAGTTGGGTTTTAATCCTTTTAGGGACAAAAACGTTTATCACAAGTCATTGTGGAAGCAAGGCAGTGTAAAGTGATTATACAAACAAGGATTCTTTACGTTCACAGTTTTATTTGAAAAGGTCTTGTTTGAGAGGTGAACGTGGTAAAATTGTAGCAGATATTTTACAGGTTTTCTCCACAGGCTCTTTTAGGTGTGAGTGTACTTGGCAAATGACATTTCTATTGTGTTTATAAATAAAACATTTCCATCCCCCAATTAAGTAGGTTTCTGGACAACAAGAAGAATGTTTATTGTTACTTTCTTATGTATAAAACAATTGCAGTGCTGTTGTTGTGGTTGAGGCTTGTCAGCACTTCCAAAAATTACAATTGTCCTGAAAGCAAGCTGCTTTTTAAATTTTTTTTTGATAAAAAATACCATATGGACTGAGCCAAAATGACATTTCAGGTGCCTTTTGTGTGTGTTTAAGGAAAAGGAAATTAGCAATTGCCAGTTCATGGACATATTAAAAAATGCAGAAATATTCTCCTAGAATGCCATTGCTTCTAAAATACTTACTGACAAAACCTTTGTAAGAATTTGCAGTTCTCAGTGCTCCCAAGCACAACATCACTGCCTTTAGCTTTGGGAAAGGAGGTGAATGAAATGTCCAGGAGCTTTAGGAACAGCAGGAAAAATAATCAATGATTGACTTTTTGGTTTGAGCCTTTGTCTGCATCTTTTTCAGAGGAATTGCTCTGTAGGTGTTGAACTCCTCCAGCTGAATTCCTCAATATCCCTGCTCTGCATCCTGTCTGGGTTGTTAATTAGTTCCTGCTGATTCCTCCCCAGCCAGCCTTGATTGAATGCAAAACATTTCAAACATTTGTGCTGCTGGAGGGGACCTGCCCCTGCTGTGGGTGCAGCTCCATGGGCACCCCAAGCCTGCCAGCCCCAGCAGGGCACAGCTGCAGGGTGGGGTCCTCTGGGGGATCCTGTTTGGATCTGCTCTCATCTGATCTATTCTTGATCTATGGTTCATCTGGCACATCCCAATTTCTCTTTTCTGCCTGCTTTTTGGGGGCTTTTGTGGTGCCTTTTGTTTCCAGTGCACACACACTGAGTGTTTTCCTGAGAACATGCTGGAAATTGGGCTGGGTTTTAATTCTCAGTGAATTCTAGGAAGGAGCTGCCCAGTGGCTCCCTCAGATTATTCACAACCTCCAACTTGGCAGCTTCTGAATTAATTGTGGGAATAATTCAGTCCTGTGTATAAACACATTTAATTCCAATTAGTGAAGTCAGATCTGCAACCCAGGTGCATCAGGGTGGACACCCAGGTTTTTCTGTGGGAGCTGTAGAGACTGCAGCACTTCTTCCCAGAGGAGCTGAAATTTTGAATTGAAATCCTCTGATATCAGCTGATATCAGTGGTTGATTGAAATCCTCTGCCATAACCTCACCATCTTCTCCAGGGCTGCCCCATTCAATGCTCATTTGTGCTGTAATTCTTAAACATCAGTGGTTTGTTTTCAATGGTTGAGTTACTTGCTCGAGAGTTGAGTTGAATATTAATAATTTATGGCACTTGCAGTACAGAAATGTGGTAGTTTTCTTTTTATAGAAACACTCTTGCATATTTCTGAAATCTCTGAGTTCGTGACCCTTTCACAGGTTGGATTGATGTGGGGGGTTTGCTCTTAAGCATAGTAAAGTGCTTTTTGCTATTCTTAATCTCTGCTTTTTACACTGAATTTTCTTCCTCCTGATGTGTGCTAAAAGTTTTTTCACTCTTACATTTACTCCTTGACCCATCTTATAATTTAGGGCTCTTCTGAGCGAGCTCGTAGGTGGTTGAATCACAGTTCTGATTTTTTTAAACTTTATTTTTTGAATTATTTTTATAGTGAAAGAACAATAACCTTTGGAACAAAAATAACCCCATCTGGTGCACTGATACATAAAATGCTGCCATGATATTGAGACTTTAAACTGTGACCTCTCAGGAACTGAAGTTGGATGTGACAGCAGCTGACAGGGAGGATCTGCCCTCCTGACACTCATTTAGAGACAGGCTGGTGGTGACTCTGATTAAAACACATATAGGCACAGCCCAGAATTTCCAAGGGGGTTTTAACTGTATTTTCCTAAGCTGCAAGGGTCAGAAAATCTGGTTTTATTTTTCAGTGGTGCTGCTGTTATTTAAGAGCAGAGGAGAGCTGTGAGTGATGCCTGCAGAGGCTGGGGGCACCCAGGAGGCTCCACATCAATGATCTCCCCAGGAGCTCTGGGCTCCCCACTGCACATTTCCCAGGTTTTTTATGAGTTTAGGAATGCTGAACCATCTCCTGGCACTGCATATTAATGTCCTGTCATGGAGCTGGGGCTGCAGCCTGCACCCAGACAGGCTGGGGGCACAAACTGCAGAGTTTTAGCACATTTCAGGATTTTCATCAAAATTGCTTCCTTAAAAGCCCCCACTGTGCACACTGTGATGATTTTATTTTGATTTTCTAGGTCAGTGGTAGTGTCTGTCTTTGTTAGCATTCATTTCATAGTATCTGCAGCTGATTTTAAAAGGGAACCTAAATGAATATTCTGGCTGTTAGACCTGCTTTTAGTACCAAATCCCAAATAATTGTTTCCATGTGGGAGACATTTTAAACGTTCAAAAAACATGAATCTCACGGTTTGCTTCACTAATATCTTCTTTCTGACATTCCCAGAATCTGCAGGGCTGCTGCAGTCATTACAGGAAAAGCTGTGCCTTCAGCAATGCCAGCCCTGGTGACAACTGAAAGCTTCCTTCCCACTTCAGTCATTAAATTCACTTTACCATGAAGAAACAGGCAATGCAAGGTGTTTAAAAAAGCCATTAATTTTTCAATAATGGCCATCTGCATGCATCCAAAAATATTAACTAGATCCTATATATTTCTATAAGATAAGAATTAGAAATTTAAGAATCTGAAGCCTTTTCCAGATTATTTGATCCATCTTGTGGAAAGATTTTTGTTTCATTAAGCAGTTGTACTACCCAGTAGTGCATATATTTTAAGATATATATATATATATATATTTTAATGGAGATTATCTTTTTTTGTAAAGATAATCTCCATTAAAACAAAAATAGAATTGTTTCTATGAGATTTCTAGATGAAATCTCCTAAACCTGGAGAACCTATTGCAGACAGAAGAAATTAGGAAGAATTATTAGGGATGAGGGCACATTTTTTTGTTAGTTGGAGAGAATATCTCAATAAATACAGAGGAATCAAGTCTCAGGCAACACTGGTTCATTTTTCTCCTTGTTCTGATAAGGATATTGTTCAGCAGTTCCTTGTACATCACCTGTACAGTGCAGTGTTCATTCTGCTGCCATTTTTCAGGGCTCAGGCACTGGGCTTGGGAGGGATATGAAAAGAAATCTTCCCTGGGCAGGGGAGTAGTTATGGAATAGAGAAAAGTCTCATCTCTGGAAGCCCTTTTAGTGATGAAAAGCAGAGACTGAAAATTGCCTGGAAAGCAGGATTTGGTTCAGTCAGTTGTACCTGTGAGTCACAAAGGCAGAAAGGAAGAGTTCAGTGAGTTTAAATAAAATCTCCTAAAAAATCTCCAGTGAAAGCTGAGCTTTGGAGGCAGCTTTGGGTTTTGCATGCAAAGATTACAAATCCAAAAATGGGAAGAAAGGCTATTTTCAGTAATAGGTAAATCTTTTAAGCTGTGATTGAGGGGTGCAGGAGGGTACTGGAGTTCCTTGCTTTGGAGTGCAAGATCCTCTCTCCCTCCCTAAAGCATCTGGAAACTGGGAAAATCAGAAAATCTGCACCAGAAACTTCTTCAGGAGTCAGTGAGAATTTTGGAACAATTTAAGAATGCTTTGTTGTGAGAAGCCAGGAGCTTTATGATGTATTGGAGCTGACACCAATCCCACTTTCCCTTCATTTCTCTGGATCCCCTGCCAGGTGAGACCACTGGAGTCTTGCAGTGTCTCCTAAAGCAGCTTTTGGCACGAGGGTGAGAGAATTCTGCTCATCTCAGCTGCCTGCAGAACTGAAAGATTGGCAAGAAATGGTTGCTGTGATTAGTAAACTTTTATTATCCACGTTTGGGAGTTCAGGAAAAAGGGAGCTGTGACTCACTTGTGAAGGAACTGAGTGGACTCATGCTCAAATCACTCAGCTTTGTCCTAGGGACAGAAACATTGTTTAGTCATCCCCATGATTAAATTTATGTGATGGTACCACCAGAAGCTGGAAATCCACAACTGCATATGGCTTGCAACTGCACAATCTCATGGAAAAAGTTTCAGCTTTGTCATCCTCTCTCTGAATTCCTTAAAATCCTGCCTGAAGTTCTTCTCTTTACAAGAAATGTTGGTTGTTCTCTGTCAGCCCACTCTGTTTTATTTAGGTTTTTATTTAAAGGATGAATGCCTAAGAAGCAGCTCTGTGTTTGCTCATGTCCTTACACTATTCCTGGAAAAGTGGGTGTCCCAATTTTAGCAATGGTTCCTGGATGGATACTGCAGGTTTATAAGCAATACTTGATAGAAGAGCCATAGGACAGACATCAAATAATCTGAATTTTCCACTGAATGCATATTTATGATCTCTATTAACAAGGAGGAGGGAAATGGCACATTTTGTCCATAATGCAAGTTGACATTTTTTTCTGGGTTTTAGAAGAAAACCTGAGCAAGACTGGATTTGTTGGAGACATCAATCCGTGCTTGTCTTCGTTGTCTTTTTATCTGTGGCTTTCTCAGTCCCCATTAAGAGTTCAATTTGGACAAAATGTTCATGAATTTTCCTGCTGGCTTTCCCCAGTACAGAGATTGTTATCATCCCTAATATTTATGGCAGAAAACTGACATGCAGAATTTCAGGTTTCTACCCAAAGTGAGGCTGAACTGCACCCCCTCTTCACCCTTCTCTAATTCAGAGTAACATCTCTGTCACAGTGTAGAGTTTAATTAACCAAGAATTACCAAACAGGATGAGATTGCTTGCTATGGTTACAATTAGAGCAGAATTCAGCTGCTGTACATTGATTTATTTTGGTGGAGTTATTTTTCATTTAGCTCTCTCAACCACACACAAGAGATGTTGCCTTTGGTGGGGAGGGGAATCTCTTCATGTCAATTCTGCAAGAGAAACCTGATCTGTCCTGTTAAAAATAGGGCACACTCAAGAGATGAAGCACTTGGATGCTAATTCTTGATAAGCACTATTTAGCACAAGTATCATCACTCTGTTTCCTCAGGAAAAGAAGTGCTAAGTCAGTTGGAAAAAGATGTCTGAGGGTATTAATTATGCAGACAAAAGTACAAATGGGCCAGATATCTTAAACCAGGGAGTGAGATAATGACTTCGTTAGCAGCCTGCTTTTAGTACATGTTGCATTTTTGCTTCCCAATTAATCTTTGAGCTTCTCTTTCTTGCATTTAGAGTTTTTGAGTGTGTTTTTTATTTCTATTTTCTGTGTTTGCTGCAGGAGAAAGCAGCAGTTTTACACATGCTGCCAGAGCTGATTTTGATGTGCAGCTTTTATCAGGGCTGGGCAGGGGTGGCTTTGTCCAGGGATCTCTCCTTGGCACAGCCTCCACATCCCCCCAGCCCATCACTCCAAATTCTGCCTGTTTCATGCTGGGCCTCTGCAGAGAAAATTTAAACATAAAAGCTCATCCTGGAGATGGTAAAATTAAGCAATTTTGTTCAGAGAATTTAGCAGAGAAGTTACCAGTGTATTTTTAGAACACGTGGAGAGTTCTGCTCCTCACTTACGGCTAAGTGCAGCCATATTTTGTTTATTTTAGAAATAAAAATCAAAAAGTGGATTTTGAAGTAATATCTCCTGTGCCAAACTTGGCAGTGCAGTCACAAAAACCATGCAGAAGAAGACTGAAAAAAAACCCACTAAAAAAGCAATAATAAACCCAAATATAGGATCAGAGAAAGCAGCTTGCACTGAAAGCTGTCACTTCATCCTTCACTTGCTTCATGGTTCTTAGTCCCTTTGGGATTGTAAATACTTAGCTAAAATAAGTTATTTAATCTCAGTGTTATTCCTTGGAAGCATTTGAAGATTCTTTTCAGTGCACTAAATTTTAAAAAATGGGTGTTTTGGGGGTTTTTTAATGGGTTTTTCCAGCTGACCACAGGTGTGAAGAGCCCCAGAGGGGAAACTCAGAGTAAATGAGAGTGGGGACATTTCTCTGGCCTGAAAGGAATTGTTCCCCCAGCTGCAGAACCCTGTCAGCTTTACACATGGATTGTAGGAAAGTACAAATGAAATGGTTTGCAAGAAAAATGCAGGGTTCTGTTGTTCTTTTAACACACAGTGAATTTTTCCTGATATAATTCTTTGAGGAATGCACATAGTGAATAGAATTACACTTTATTCTAAAATTTTAGCCCATAAGCATTTTCTGTCTCTCCTTTTAAAACCAGAAATTTAAGAAACTTAATCAGTATCAACTGTTGGGTCAAGTTAATGTGATTCATTTCCAGCCATGATCTAATTTCATTAATTAATTTACGTCAGAGTATCTGTTCTGCATGAGAATTATCTTGACAAAGTAGAGTCTTCCAAAGCAGTAGCTCACATTTCTCTAGTCCTCTTATTCTATATATAAAATATAAACAATAGATTAAAAATATGAATTTTATATGTAACACTAATATAAATTTATTTCTAAAATTTATATAAATGTATATAAAACATAAAATTTATATCTGAAATTATATATAAAAATATATTGTGTATATATAGTATATATTATAGATATAATATATATATATAATATAAAATATCTCTGTTGTTTGGATGCATTTTAACCTCCATGCTGGGAAAGAACAAATTGAAATCCTGGGAATGTCTAGAATTTTGGGGTTGTAGTATGAAAATGCCATTTAAATCTGGGGGAAGAGGAGGACAATGTCTTGAGCAAACAGGAAATATTTGTTGTTGAAGATCCTGACACCTTTTTTCTTATTTTTTCTTTTTCGAATTCACTCTAACTGACTTTTAAATGGGTCTAAATTCCAAATTTTTATAGGAAACACTTTTCATCAAGAAACACTAAGTTGCTTAATGGTTGCTCTTTCCTAAATTTCCCTTTGGATTTGTGCAGCTAGGCAGGTGAATTTTAGAGAATTCCTGAATGAGGGCAGTGGCTGAGGGCAGTGTCAGCCCTGGACAATCTCTCCAGTGAGTTCTCTCCTCCCTTGGGAGCCATGGCACCCCAAAGCTCCTTGCAATCTCCCTTCAGAGCCAGTTCTCACCTGAAGCTCTGCCTGTCACAGGGGAATTCCTGGTGGAAGCTCTTTTCTGTCCCAGACTGTTGGGACCCAGCACATCCCTCTGGCTGTCCTGAGCAGCCCAGACCCTGCCAGGAGGCTCAGAGACCCTGGCACAGAGCCCAAAATGCCTCTGTGAGTTTGATTATGTCCCATGGAGCAAATACCAACCTTCTATGAAGATCAGCAAGCCACAAGAGTTTAAGTAGAATATTAGTGAAATTATCACAGGGTGAATTATGTATTTTAGGATTACTGTGCAGGGGGGTTATATCCCTGTACAGGGGGGTTATGGAGACAAGATGGAGGAATCGGGGCGTGCCTCGTGCTTCTTCTTTCTTCTTCTTGGCCTCCATCTTCCGTGGTGATGCTGGCACTTGGGGATTGGTTTATGGTGAAGGTACACTTGTCAATAAGGGTAAAAGGTATTGGGAATAAACAGTAAATATGATATACGGAGTTTTTGTTATAAAAGGACGCGGCCGCCCCGTGGGTGGGCAGAGTGCCCTTGGCTGCCCTGCTGAGCAGATCTCTGCTGGGCAGAAAGAAAATTTTTTAGATAAGAATTAATAAATAACCTTGATACTGAGAGATGAAGAGCTCTGACTCCTTCTTTAAGCACTGGGCTGGGAAAAGAGACTTTGGAACTTTTCTCGGGGTCACTCTGACAAACCAATGATCTCGACACCAGACAAGCCCAGGGATTGCTGGCCCCAAGTTTTGAGGTGCTCAGCTGTGAACTCCAAACTCCCCATCCCAGCCTGGTCCTGGTTCATCAGCTGGGATTGGGTTTCACAGCATGAGGGAAATTTCACCTTTTATTCTTCAGAATTCCTTTTCCAGTGTTGGGAGCTCTAGCTTGTCAGAGTGACCCTGAGAAAAGTTGGAAAGTCTCTTTTCCCAGCCTGGTACTTGAAGAAGGAGTCAGGGCTCTTCAGTTTTTGGTCTCAAGGTTGTTTATTGTTTCTTATCTATAAAATTCTTTCTCCTGCCCTGCCGAGGTCCATCCAGCAGGACAGTTCCAGGCACTCTGCCTGCCCCAGGGGCTGGGTTATGTCTTTTTACTAAAAACTACCTGTACAATATTTACATTTCCTTTCCTATACCCATCACCTGTGTTAGACAGTGAGCTTCTGCTCTAAACCAATCTGTGAGTGCCACCATCACAGCAGAAGATGGAGGCCAAGAAGAAGAAGGAGAAAGGCTGGACACACCCAGATCCCTCCATCTTACCCCCTGAACCTCCATTCTAAAAAACCCTAAAATCTGCTTTTTCACCTTGTGATAAATTCACTGTCATTCTATGTAATTTGTCATGGCTTGCAGATCTTCATCTAAGGTTGGTAATTTGCTCCACGGGTCATGATCAAACCCACAGGGGCACCCTGGGCTCTGTGCCAGGGTCTCTGAGCCCCCTGCAGGGTCTGGGCTCTCAGGACAGCCAGAGGGGTGTCCTGGCCCTGACATTCCAGGATGTGTTAGTGTTGCTCAGTTTGCCAGAGGCAGGGCAGTGCTGGCTCTGCTCCCCTTTGGGGTTCCCTGCACTCCCCAGCTGCAGTTCCTGAGTGTTCCTCTCTCCCTGGGGATCAGGAACAGCTCAAGATCAATTAACTCACCTTGTTTCTGCCTTTGGCATTGTCAAGGTAGAAAGCTGCATTAGGAATTTTGTGAAGCTGGAGCTGCACTTGTGTTCCCTGCACTTTTCCTTTGGTTGCTGTCATGACAATGCTCCCAAGGATTCCATCTGACAACTAATGAGCCATGAATCTGTGGGAAGGTGGTGCTAGAAACCTTCCAAAGAGGGCTTGTGTCAAACACCTGATCCCCTGCAATCCCCTGTGATCTGCCTGTGCCTCTTGCAGTATTTGCCTCCTAATCTCTGGTTGTATAACCTAAGAGTGATGAGGGAACAAAAGCACAAAGAGTTGGTGCCTGCTTAGAAAAATTACAGTGATGGATTTGGGTATTTAATCATTGCACTGCAGGGAGAGCTGCCTGGGAGCTGTGTGTTGCTTGTGAATCACTCTTCTCTCCTGTCATTGCTCCCTGCTATTCTTATAAATATCACTCAGTACAACCTTCCTTTAAACAAGTAGTTTCTCCCATGCCAAGTCTGACAGGTGGGTTTCACGTCTTATTTATTTGTCAACCTGCCTCAATAGCTCTGGCCTGACATGTAATTTCTTTTTTACAGTGATGTGTAATCCTGTGTTTTATATTGACAGTGAGAGAAGCAAAAAACCTCATTCCCATGGATCCAAATGGACTTTCAGATCCTTATGTCAAACTGAAGCTCATCCCAGATCCTAAGAATGAAAGTAAACAAAAAACAAAAACCATCCGTTCGACCCTGAATCCGGACTGGAATGAGTCATTCACGTTGTGAGTTTAACACCCTGATTTCCTGGGGGTCTTTGGATGCATTTTATTGTTTATTTTGGTGTTGACAGCTCCTCCATTTCTCTCCTTTTTTAGTAAATTAAAACCCACAGACAAAGATCGCCGGTTATCCGTGGAGGTCTGGGACTGGGATCGAACCACCAGGAATGATTTCATGGGCTCACTCTCTTTTGGGGTGTCAGAGCTTATGAAAATGCCAGCCAGTGGATGGTAAGAGTTTCTGAAAAAAGAAGGAGAGAATATATCACCAAAAAGTTTTAAACTTGTCCTTTTTTTTTTTTCAATGTGATCTACCTTTTATTTGAGCTTTTCGCTGTGTTTCAGGCTATAAATTCACTGAAGTGCAACTAAACCTAGGAAACACAGGCTATATATATCAAAGGGGGATAATAAAACAATTCCTTTTCTTTTATGGTGTTCCTGAAACTTCTGCTGGAGCCAGGAGCTGCTGCAAACTCAATTCTGTGAACACAGTCTTGTGATACAAATTTTATTTTTATCTCCAATATGATGTGTTCAATACTTGGTGTATCATGTTATATATAGCTCTGCAAATTCAAAGCACATGGAAACTGATCTCATAAAATGCCACCTCATTACCTGCCAGGAGAGGGTAGAACTCATCACATCTCAAAAAGGACATTTCTTCAAAGGCAGCTGTGTAGGGCTATGGAAGCACTGGAGACAAAGGTTCCTCCTCAGGGTTGGTGTCTCCCATCAAATCCCAGCATGAGTGGGAAGAATCTCCTTGTCCATTAAACTGCCTTGATAGATAGCTTGGGATGAAAGATCTGATTTCAGGTAAAATATCTTCTATTTCTGAGTTTGCTTCAGGTCTTTGAGATCAGTTCTTTGCACAGATGTGACATTGATACAAACCACACACAAGCAACAAAATCAGATTTTTACATCTATCAGGAAAAAAATATAAAGTCACCAGTTATTTTTCTGAAATCTACCCCAGGTACAAGCTGCTGAATCAAGAAGAGGGTGAATACTACAATGTTCCAATTCCAGATGCTGATGAAGATGGAAATGCAGAGCTCCGACAGAAGTTTGAGGTGAGGATTAAACACAGATGTGTGCAACTAAATACTGCATTTATTCTTCACTTCACTACTGAAAAAAAACCTGTTAAATGATACATATGTTAGAGTGCACCTATTTCTGCCCCTGTGACAGCTCTGTGTGTCTGTGGTTTTCTTGAAGATTGGGCCAAATGGTTTAATTCAGACATGGCATCATTTTCCTGACAGTTCAGCTTCTCTGCTATGACACTCAGAAGTTGGTATTTTAAAATATGTTATGTCAAGTATATGTAATAATTTCAATGTCTTTTAACAATTGCTGCAAAATCTGCCAGCCACTATCACTGATATCTGCATTATTTGACAAATGAAATCCTCAGAAACAATGGTAGTTTAATACTTTGAATGTTTCACACTGTAACTCAGGGTGTTTTAAGAAAATACTTTCAATGTTCACACTTTGGAGCTTTAAAGTCTTTGCAGAAGGTTTTTATGTGAAACTCTGATCTCTGTAGTGTGGGGAAGGATGTTGATTTTTTTAAGGTATTGCTGGGTGTGTACAAATAAGAAAATCCAGGGAAAAGTGATGCTTTTTGCAGTTTCTTGCCTCCTGTGGTGGCAGCTGGAGAAGTTGGTAGCCACAAGGATGGTCCCATGTGCCACACAAAGGAGATTTTTTTTGTTAATGATCAAACTCTGCCTCTTCTGACAAACAACCACAGCCAGAATTACAACAAAATGTTTGCTGGCCATGAGCCCAGGAGCAGGACAGGTATGGCCTGGGGTGGGAGGGGTGTCTGGGGCAGCTCCTCTGCCCTGCTGCTCTCCCAGCTCACACACAGCCAGGAGCTGGGAATATTCCAGCCTGCACTTTCCAGCCTTAGCCAAGCTGTTTGTCCAGACATGATGAATGTACCTGTTGTGCATAAACAAACCTGCCTGTTCCTTTCAACCTGAAATGGCAATTTTCTATGTTCACCATCAGGCAGAATTCTCCATTGTTATTATAAAAGATGGGTTAACCCACGAAAGTGAGGAAAAACGACACATGTTCAACTTGCAAGAAGGAAAAAGAAAAGGTGCACCAATTTCTTCTGAACCCATTTGGATCAGCTCCCATGTCTGCAGCATGAACTATGGTTTTTGTTACACATTTGAGAAGTATTTGAGCCTCCATTCCATTTTCCTTTCTTTCCAGTCGTGATCTGACCAGTGTGATTTCATTTTGCTGCACTAGGTCATTTGCTATTCAAGATCATTTTTGGTTTTTATCCTCCCTAGAAAGAATAGCTTCAGAAGTAATTCTGTCCATGTTTCTGTGCATTATGCAGAGTCTGGAATTGGGTGGATATTTAGATATTGGTGATATAAAAATTTACCTGTTTTTTCTCAGGTCAGAGACAGCACAGAGACAAGTCACTAAAATTGTCCAGTTAAAAATGTCAGATATGACATGCAGTGTGTTTGCATATTGAATTTACACTCTCTGAGGTTGATTCTTAATCCTGCTGTAAATACTTTGGTTGCAGGAAGAACAGTCAGGGTTTATCCATGTCCTGCAATGAAGTGGAGTAGAAATCCTGAGAGGATTGATGTGAAACTACTGCACCTGGTCTCAGAGACAGCAGCTTCAGCAAGGGGCAGCTCTGTCTCAGAAATAATTAGTCTGTCTCAAGGTCTAATTAGTTCAGCCTCAGCACTGTGAATTTGAGGCTCTCCCTGTTCTGGGCCAGTCTGTTTGGTGCTGTTTGAGTGGCTGAATTAATCCAGGGAAGGGAATGGCTCTTCAGCAGGCACACAGTGTCTCCAATAATTGTAATTTCCCAAGCTGGACAATGAGCAGTTTTAAAAGTGATGATAAATGAGATTATTAGTAGCTGAACAAACCCTGGAATTGTCAGGGGCCAGGGCTGGTGTAATGTGGTGTTTCCTGGCTGGAGGGTTTGGCTTCACCCTCTTCCCTTATCTCAAAGTTTATCATGGTAAGAAGGAGCAGAGGGAAGCAGAGCCCTCATGGAATAATTCCTCCTTGGTTTCAAGGGGCATCACTGTGGTGGATTCTGAAAATTCACAGCACAGATGTCTGAATGGTGGTATTTCACTTATTAGCTATTCTGGTATGGCACAGAAGTGGTGCTGACTCTGATCATCTTTTGCTTTATTTCTGTTATCATTTATATCCTGCCTTGCACAGGCATCTTATTTTAGGTGTCCTGTAATAAGGAACAAGTAGACAGCACTGAGAAAAATGCTGCTATTTGTGACTTAATGACATCATCTAAATAAATATTTCCACTGTTCTAAAATCAGCATTGGAGCCTTACAGGAAGAAGATTGCAGGTCTTGACTGTCACTTTCCTGGGAGAGTGAATTTATCAGAGAGTAAAAATACAGATGGACCAAGGGGTCTCACTGTGCCACCTTCCCATTTATCACTTTATGGAAGGAGTAACTCCACAGTTCTTCCCAATCCAGGCTGCACTTGCAGTGCTTGGTCTGTTTTTTAATATGTGACCATGTGATTGGTAGCCAAGCTACACTGATTTAACTTTGAGTACAAAATGACAACAATTTCCACAAAAATATTGCATTATTTATATCTAATACTTAAAATAAATAATGGTGGCCTTCAGAGTAAGGGGCTGTGTACAAACCTAAGCTACACAAGAGCAGAGAAACTTTAGGATTAGGATTTCATTGTTTCATATTAAGGAACAATAAAATTATTTTCAGCTTACAAAAGACCAGAGAGCCAATAAATTTAGAATTTCTGAAACCACTTTCTGATCTTGAAAATTGTAAGGTGTTCAGAAAATTGACTTTTCCCTTTTAACTGAAGTTTAGAAATCTGGTTAATAGGACCTCCAGGACTACTTAGGAGCTACCTCCCGTTTAAACCAGAATTTTAGGAATATCTGCCTGCATCTATATTTCAGGCAGCTTTGAGATTTGACCTCAAGCTCATTGATGTCAAACCATTTACACTGTACCATCACATCCTTCTTTGCACATCACCTTCACAGCCCAGATTTCTTCTGGAAATGTGGCTCTTAACCACACAACCTCATGGAAATGCTGCTTTGCTCACTGGACTTCCTAGCACTTATTCCTAAGTCATTTATTCAATGTAAATCTACAATAAAATATTATAAAATATAATAATATAATATAATTAATATATAATATTAATAAATAATATAATCATTGTAAAATACTCTAAAGATTATAAATAAGTAAATAATAGTAGATTCAAACCTTCACTTATATTTGTAACTGAATGCTGAAACCTATTTGTCATGAGAAGTTTCCTCATGGCCCATTCTGCCTCATCTGAATCAGCTGAAGAATTTAACACCCAACCTTTGCCCAGAATGGATCCTCTCAATAAATGGGACCAAATTTGGAAAATAAAGAATTGAGGATAGTGCTTTTCTTACCTTTCATATTTTATTGCAAGGAGTTTGCATAATATATTCTATGTATAATCTATGTATAATTCTATGTATATTCTATGTATAAAAAATAATAATATGAGCCTGTGCAGTACATAGAAATTGAGGGATATTATGCAGAGATGCAATGCAGTATTTTCTACACAACAAATTGTATTCAATCTACATATTTTCTGGATCTCACCTCTCACTAAAACTCACAAATCTATTATCTGCTCATTTAGCAGTGTGATCAAATCTGTCCTCAGTGATTTATACATGATACATCATTATTAATATGTAGAGATAAAAATATACTCCTGTAGGAAGTGGAGGCAGGATAAAATCTGTCACTATTTTTCAGTTGCTTTTAACCTTTAGTTGTGAATTTTCTCTGTGGAATGGCATTATTTGTGGCCATCTCAAAATGAAACTCCCTCCTTACCAGGCATATTCAGAATAATTGTGGCTGCTCCATAATTGTCCATGCTGAAGTTGCCATGGGAACTCCCAACAGTCCCAGGTGCCTCCATGGACCCAAACGAGGAAATCTTCAAACTGCAGCATCTCCTCTTGGTTATGTACTTATTTCCTTCTTCCAGTACTTTTCTAGTCAAAGAAAAAAGCAGAATATTGAAATAATGCAACCTTCTGGTATTTTTTTCCTACCTGGTTGTGATTTGAGCTCTAAGATGCTTTTGCCATTTAGGGCATCATTCCTTTTTTCCTGAATTTGGGGGGAAAAATGTGCAAATTCTAAAACTTCTATTGTGGGAAATTATTTTAGTTTGGTCAAGCCCTTTTTATTTTTCCTGCTTAGTAAAGCACTTCTTGATACTTAAATATCACCTTAGAGTAATAATAGAGCAATACTGATTTAAAAATAGGCTGGTGAATTGTTTTATGATCTCTCCCTTTCTTTCCACATCACCAGCGCTGGGAAATGTTATTAAAAATAAAGCAGCTGTTATGGCCCATCTAAAGGATTTTTTTAATTAAACAAAGAACAGAGCAGCCATAATCCTTACCCATGGACACATTTAGTGAGCACGGGGTGTGTTGGTGATGGGAGCAGGCTCAGTCCCCACACCCAGCTGTGGCAATTGCAGTGATCCCAGCACATTGCTGTGAGGGAATGGGATTCTGCTCATAAAGTCCTCCTTTTAGAGCATCTCTGGGAAGACACACAGTGCTCCTCCTGGTGCACACTCTTCACATGTCAGATGTGTTCTTTTGTTCTAATTATTTCCTTCAGTGTAGCTCTCTGGGTGGCTTTGACAGAAACCAAACCCTTCCCTTAATTTCTGAGAGCTCTGGCTGCTGTCCCACCACAGGGACTGGCCCTGGAGCCTGGGAGGGGACAAACATCCACATCCACCTCCCTGGCTTTGAGTCCTGTTTGTGTGAGAGATTCCAGCTGCTTTGACCATGGAATTGCTGATGCAGTTCCTTTTTGCAGCCCAGAAAGGAGGAGAGGGAGCAGAGCTGAGAGCAGGGTGGATGTTGTGTCTGAGCACTGCAAGTGGTCAGTCAGTGGTGACATTTTGGTGACCTCTCATGCTTCCAAACAGAACTATCATTATGATCCTAAAGAAAATGTCTTCTAAAATGCCTTCTCATTATTGTGATCCTAAAGAAAATGTCTTCTGAAATACCTTTTCAGTTGAAGGATAACAGGACAGATGTGGAGCTTGGCCATCAGGCTCAGTGATAAATACCTGAAACCTCTTCAGTGATGCAGGATCTGAGAGATATTTCTGCTCCTGAGCTCCTCCAGGGTGCAGGGCAGGACTTTGTTTGACCAAACTTATGTGTTAATCCTTGTGCAGGTCCAAATTTCCAGCCCAGGAGCCTCAGGCTGATTATCTGTGCACACAGCTCGTGTGGATTTACAGCACCAGGCCTCTCCTTGTGGCAGCACAGCTGGTGTTAAACAGGACAGAAACTGTCCCCAGAGATCAAGGCACAACTAAAACTCTGATGAGTTTTGCTGCTGTTACAGTCTAATGCTGAAAAACCTTTCTTTTATTTATAATTTCTTCTCTGACCATCAGTACATCAGTTCAGATTGTTTCAATGCAGGCCCTGCATTTCTTAGCTCTCCACCACTCCTCTTAATGTTCTTAATCCATTTCTGTCTGCTTCATTAGAAAGGAGAAGGCCAGAACTTTCTTAATCTGGCATTTTTGTGATATTCACAAAACTTTAGGTTAGAAGTGCATTGTATTTCTTTCCTTTAATAGTGGCCAGGACATCCTGGAGCTGTCTTTATTCTGAGCTGGAGGCTGGGGGGAAATGTTGCAGTTGCATTGCCAGGGCCACAGCAGATACTCCAGGGACTGTTTCAGTGGCTTCTTAAGAGCCCAGTGAATTTTCTAATTTAATCTATTTTAATTCAGAAAATCCACTCCAAAAAAACAAACAAACAAACACACAACCACAAACCCCCCAAGTCAAACTGTAGAGGAGTTTGTGATTTTGTCAATTTATGATTTAAGTTCTTCCAGGTCTCTGTAAAGTGCTATAAGGGCTGGGAAGGAAACATTACTTGTACATCTTTTCCCCAGAGCTGTTACACTGCAGTTACTTTACTCTTTTTTTTTTTTAATAAATAAAAGATATGGTCTCTTCCATATCTGTCTCTAACCAATATTCATTCCCACTTTGAAGCTTCAGGCAGGTCAGCAAAGGGGACATGGAAAGAGCAATAACATTGCTGACACTTCAAATTGCAAATGACAAGATGAAATTTACTTTTCAGGAAACAGAAACTAAGCCACACTGAAATCATGACCAGCCAAAATATCACTGGCACATCAATCCACACTCATTATGCATAAAGAGATATAAAAAGAAGAGCTGCTTTTTTTGGCCATGGCACTCATTCCTATTTTTAAATTGTGCATATTTAATCATTAGAGAATAGTTTGCAGCATTATAGAGATGCTGTTAGATGACTCCATCTGTTCTGTACTATAGTTTGGCAGGGGGAATTCCCATATGCAGTTGTCTGGAGGTTTCCCATCCACTCACCACAGCTCAGACTGGAGAACTTGAAATTCCTTAACTAGATGGCACAAATCTCTGCTTTCAGTTTGCTGATTTCCTTAAGGCTTTTCTCACTGGGTTGTGAATTGAGGTGTAGAATATCAAAAATCACCTTGATGGCAGGGATTTCCACATCCTTTATATAAAGGTGAAATGTATGTTACAAAACAAGGCAAGGCCAAAAATCCCAAATCCCTGTGTTCTGTACTATAGTTTGGCAGGGGGAATTCCCATATGCAGTTGTCTGGAGGTTTCCCATCCACTCTTCACAGTTCAGACTAGAGAACTTGAAATTCCTTAACTAGGTGGCACAAATCTCTGCTTTCACTTTGCTGATTTCCTTAAGGCTTTTCTCACTGGGTTGTGAATTGAGGTGTAGAATATAAAAAATCACCTTGACAGCAGGGATTTCCACATCCCTTATATAAAGGTGAAATGTGTGTTACAAAACAAGGCAAGGCCAAAAATCCCAAATCCCTGTGTTCTGTACTATAGTTTGGCAGGGGGAATTCCCATATGCAGTTGTCTGGAGGTTTCCTGATTTCCTTAAGGCATTTCTTGGTGGGCTGTGAATTGAGGTGTAGAATATAAAAAATCACCTTGATGGCAGGGATTTCCACATCCCTTATATAAAGGTGAAATATGTATTGCAAAACAAGGCAAGGCCAAAAATCCCAAATCCCTGTGTTCTGTACTATAGTTTGGCAGGGGGAATTCCTGCCAAATTCCTGCCAATAATATGCAGTTGTCTGGAGGTTTCCCATCCACTCTCCACAGCTCAGACTGGAGAACTTGAAATTCCTTAACTAGATGACACAAATCTCTGCTTTCAGTTTGCTGATTTCCTTAAGGCTTTTCTCACTGGGCTGTGAATTGAGGTGTAGAATATAAAAAATCACTTTGATGGCAGGGATTTCCACATCCCTTATATAAAGGTGAAATGTGTGTTGCAAAACAAGGCAAGGCCAAAAATCCCAAATCCCTGTGTTCTGTACTATAGTTTGGCAGGGGGAATTCCCATATGCAGTTGTCTGGAGGTTTCCCATCCACTCTCCACAGCTCAGACTGGAGAACTTGAAATTCCTTAACTAGATGACACAAATCTCTGCTTTCACTTTGCTGATTTCCTTAAGGCTTTTCTCACTGGGTTGTGAATTGAGGTATAGAATATAAAAAATCACCTTGACAGCAGGGATTTCCACATCCCTTATATAAAGGTGAAATGTGTGTTGCAAAACAAGGCAAGGCCAAAAATCCCAAATCCCTGTGTGCTGTCACCCCTGTGTAGGGCTGGGGGCCCCAGTGCCCCTGGCCAGCTGTGCACAGCTGGAGCCTTTGCAGAGGCTGTTCCATGCATGGGCTGTGTGTTTGTGAGCAGGGGAGCAGCCCAGCCCTGCTGTGACCAAACCCTTGGATTTGTCCTGGGTTTTTCTGTGCTTTCCAGACGTGTCCATTTCTGTATTGCTGCTGCTGCTGTGTCTGTATTTGTTTATTTCTGCTGCTAATTGTGGTTGCTGTGCTGTGCCAGCCCGTTACTAACCACGCAGTGTTTCTCCCTCTGCTGTCTCTTCCAGGACTGTCATGTAAATATCCACTTCTTCAAGGTAGTTTTCTCCTTGCTGTTCTCCTACACACAACTTCCTTTACCAACATCTGAAGTTTATTCAGTTTAATTTCATTCTCACCGGTTTTTAAGGATGCACTTGGTTTTTTTTCCACTTGAAGCTTTTCTAATTGGTATTAAAAAATTTAAAAATTGAAGTATGATTTAAATAATTGAAGTATATATCAATAAATGATTGAAGTTATACTTCATAATATTTCATAAATATATATAATGAATATATATGAAATATATATAATACTATAGATATTTAATGTAATACTATATATAATACTTCATAACATTTCATAAATATATATAATGAATATATATGAAATATATATAATACTATAGATATTTAATATAATACTATATATAATACTTCATAATAATATTTAATATTAATGAAATATTGTGAAGTATAATTTTTTAATTTCTTTTAAAAAATCAGTATGAAGTATTCACAGTTTGTTCCATAATTTGTCATAAAGTGATCCCCAGATTAGAATTTTACTACCAAAAAAAAAGGTGATCAAACCTGAGCTCCATAATAATGATATTTCGTAATAATGATAC
The DNA here is from genome assembly GCA_024362935.1 of Setophaga petechia. Taxonomy (NCBI): domain Eukaryota; kingdom Metazoa; phylum Chordata; class Aves; order Passeriformes; family Parulidae; genus Setophaga; species Setophaga petechia. Next base: position 3,399,811 of record JANCRA010000057.1, on the reverse strand, counting down.
TTCATATTTTTGAAATATTATGAAGTATAATTTTTTTAATTTCTTTTAAAAAATCAGTATGAAGCATTCACAGTTTGTTCTGTAATTTGTCATAAAGTGATCCCAAGATTAGAATTTTACTACAAAAAAAGGTGATCAAACCTGAGCTTCATAATAATGATATTTCATAATAATAATATTTCATATTCATTAAATATTATGATGTATAATTTTTTAAAATTTATTTTTAAACAATTCAGAATGAAGTATTCACAATTTGTTCCATAATTTGTCATAAAGTGATCCCCAGATTAGAATTTTACTACAAAAAAAAAAAGTGATCAAACCTGAGCTTCATAATAATGATATTTCATATTCATGAATATTGTGATGTATTATTTTTTTTAATCTATTTTTTAAAAATTCAGTATGAAGTATTCACAATTTGTTCCATAATTTGTCATAAAATGATCCCCAGATTAGAATTTACTTTAAAAAAACCAAAAAAAGAGTGATCAAACCTGAGCAGGTGCATTGTGTCTTTTTTGGAGGAATTAGTTAAATGAGTGCCACCTTCTCATGGAAAATGGAAAAAGGTGCATCTTTAATTTTATTGACATTCATGGAACTTGCAGTAACTTTCACAGATGAAATAATGCTCATGGTCACTGTATATTGAAATAGATAAATGCAGAGCATGCATGTTTTATGATTTAACATAGTGCATCTCTTGCTGATGTTATTGTTATATTTAGGAGATATTTCCCATGTGCACAGGTGCTCTGATACCTGAAATACCAATTCACTTCCTTGGTTATTTCTCATTTTGCTCCTTTCACTACTCCCCACATCACTGAGTTACTGCCATCAAAGTTACATCTCAGCATTGAGAACTTACACGTGTTTTGTTGATATTTGCATGTATCTCTAACAAATTATCTTGCTTTATTAGGGCAAAGGCCACTGGCACAAACCACTTTCAGTTTCATGCATTGGTGAAGTTAAAATTTTGATCAAAATTTGAATCTCCTGTGCTGTAAACTGTGTTCTAAGAATCTTAAGTTGAAGCCATTATCATTTTCAAATAGTGTTTTTACAACTGAACCTGACCTGGAGCACTTTGCATTATCACTCAAGGCTTAAAATACTTCATTTAAAAATCAAACATTATTTTTAAAGAGTTGTTTATATTATTAATGCATGATTTTAACAAATGTTCTAACATTGAACCAGAACAATTAAACTAATCATTTTCCTTAACCTTGATTTTTTATCTCAGAAAAGCCTGTACAGAAGAGAGCTGCCCTTCCTCAATCCTTTACACCTCTTCATTTTGAAAATAAAATCACCTGGTGCTTTCATTGGTGAAACTTGTTTTCTGCTGGGAAGTTGGAAGTTTCTCTGCTTAAATGCTTTTTTAAACCAGAGCAAAAGTCACCCTGATAAAATGCATCTGGCAGAAACAGGAAGTTTTGTCACCTTAGTGTAAAATCCAGGCCTTGAAGAGCACTGATAGAAGCTGACAAAAGTCCTTGGTTAATTCATGTTTCCACCATAGGAGTGCACCCAAAAAAAGGAATTCATGGCAAATTCCATCTTTATTCCTGGTGGATTATAAACATGAATTCCATCAGGGCAAACTGGCATTCTGTTTTTATGGGGACACTCTGGAATTCAGGGTTTTTCATGGAAAAAATACTTCCTTGTTTATTTTCTGTCTTTTCTCAGTAAATCAGCACAAATCCCCTTCCCTGCTGCTGGCAGTGAGGCTGAGCCCTGAGCTCTGCCCATGGGCATTCCTGGGGGGATCCTGGTCCACGAGATCCCTGTGCCAGCAGATCGTGGTCCTAGAGATCATGGTCCAGGAGATCTCTGTGCCAGGAGATCCCTGTGCCAGGAGATCATGGCCCAGGAGATCATGGTCCAGGAGATCATGACCCAGGAGATTCCTGTGCCAGGAGTTCATGGTGCAGGAGATCCCTGTGCCAGGAGATCCCTGGTCCAGGAGGAGATCCTGGTCCAGGAGATCCCAGTCCAGGAGATCCCTGTGCAAGGAGATCATGGTCCAGGAGATCCCAGGTCCAGGAGATCATGGTCCATGAGATTCTGGTCCAGGAGATGCCTGTGCCAGGAGATCCGTGTGCAAGGAGATTATGGTCCAGGAGATCCTGGCCCAGGAGATCATGGTCCAGGAGATCCCTGTGCCAGGAGATCATGGTCCAGGAGATCATGGTCCACGAGATCCCTGTGCCAGGAGATTCCTGTGCCAGGAGTTCATGGTCCAGGAGATCTCTGTGCCAGGAGATCATGGTCCAGGAGATCATGGCTCAGGAGATCATGGCCCAGGGGATCCCTGTGCCAGGAGATCCCTGTGCCAGGAGATCATGGTCCCAGAGATCCTGGTCCATGAGATCCCAGTCCACGAGCTCCCTGTGCCAGGAGTTCATGGTGCAGGAGATCCCTGTGCCAGGAGATCATGGTCCAGGAGATCCCTGTGCCAGGAGATCATGGTCCAGGAGATCCCTGTGCCAGGAGATCCCTGTGCCAGAAGATCATGGTCCAGGAGATCCCTGGTCCAGGAGCATCTCTGGGGTGGACCTGTGGGACTCCCTTGGTGTGGGGCTGTTGGGGAGGTTCCATGCCCAGGTTTGCAGGGCTGGAACTGGAAGGAAGCAGCAGGAGCAAGTGAAGGAGGAAGGGCATCCTCAGCATTCCTGAGGATAACACAACAACTCTGAGCTAGGAATGAGCAAATGAACATAAATCAATTTATAATATCACAGCAAACAGGAGATATTGTCAATACTTGTGTATGGAATAATCAGACACTGGGAAGGGCCACACACCTATCCTGCTTTTGTCCCATTGCAAAGTGTGTGTTTAAACAGATTATTTCTCAACCTCATGCAGAAAACACCTTCATCTGTGTGTGTGAGAGATAAATCATTTCAGAGCACATTAAGATTCCCAAGGTTTTAAAATCAGTTCTGCTCTGCAGCTTTGAATGGCTGGTGGGATTTGATTGCAGGGATTTGCTCCAAGATCAGGGAGAACTGAAGTCCTTAAAAACTCTTTTTGAACAGAATTTTAATTTTCTTTTTCCCTTATTGAAATTATGCTTAAAAGCAAATTTCACACTCTAGGTTTTTTTATTATTGAAAACTAGCAGTAATTTGCATAATTAAAGAATGGAGGAGCATATAGTAAAGCAATTCTTCTTTTGACACTTAGGGGTTTGCTGTTGCAGCATCCTATTTGCTTTGGGGATTTTTATTACCACCACCACAGGATACTTCTGCAAGAATTCTTGAATATTATTCCTAGGCAGCCTCTTTAATTACATTTCATCTCGTTAGGCACTGCTCTGTTGCAGGGGAGAGAGTGTTTGGCAATAAAGGCAGGAAACAAAGTGGACTCAGGTGGCTGCAGGATTATTAAACAGATTAAACATGTTGACAGTGCCAAATGGGGAACTGGAAACTCTTTCCTCTCTGGATTTCACAGCTCACACAGACATTGTTGTCCAGGGCAGTATCCCCTGGAATTCCTGTCTGGGGATAGATCCATCCCTTTCCCAATGTCTCTCATAGTTCTTTGACTTTACTATCTTAATTTTCTAGGGAATATGGTTCCCTCCACCTTGTGCCTGGCACATTTGGGAATATTTTAGAAATTGTGTGTTCAGGTACTTCACACAGTTCTAACTTCTATCCAGCAGGACAAAAAAACGTTCAAGGAAAATAACTGAATAGGGAATGTTGTTACAAACCCCACAAAAAAGGTCTGTTGAGGAGCCCCATGATATATTAAACTCTTGTCTTGTCCTTTCAGATTCTCTTTTTTTTCTTTATCCCAAGTAAAGTTGAGGTTGAGAAAATAATTTCTCCTCAGAGTGAGAAACCACAAGAGGTCAGCAAAGAACAGGGAAAAGCTCCCAGAGCTGAGCTGGCTCCTGCAAAAGGCCTGAAAAGAAGGAAATCATCCTCAATCTTTGTGTATATATATCCTTAGAAAATACAAACCCGTTAATTTAATCCATAAAATTCAGTATAACATTTTTCACATAGCCCTTTATTCAAATTTGATAAGTGATGAGAATTATCCCTCTAATCAAAATATTTTATAATTGCAGGTGTAAAAGCAGGTTCTGCTCTGCTCACCTCGGGATTGCTCAGCCCTGCACTTTGGTGGCTTCAGGAGAGGGGTTCCCCTGGATTGGACATGCTTCCTGCAAAAGGCATTTTTAATCCTGTTCACATACAGCACAGTCACAGCACAAATATTTGTTGCAGGCAAATCCTTTAAATAAATTTACTATTAGTATTAACAGGGTAAATACAAAACAATTTTAAGAGGAGGAAATGAGGGGAAAAGTAAACTAAAGGCATGAAATAGTTGGTATTTAAGTCCCAGGTAGAGTTTTATCACCTACCTCATTTATATCTTTATGAAACATCCCATTTGCCCTCATGCCTTTTTGCTAGCAATGGGATTGCTATGATTTTTTCCCAGCTCTTTTTTCAATAACTATTTTAGCCATTGAAAGAAAAACACATCTTCATTTTGATATATTGTGGTTTTTACTAATTACATCCCAGTTCGCCATAGTGACACTGCCATCATGAAAATGAATCTCAGAGTGCTGATAAACAGCTTTTTGGTTATTTATATCTCTTCAGTGTTCCCCTTGCTGCAGAGAAATGTTGCTGCAGTGTAAATTCACCAAGGAGTGGCTGAAATCCGTGTGTGAGCCCCTGGAATCCTTGATGGTGTCCCTGTCCCAGGCACCTCCTGCCTTCCAGCAGAACTCTGCTGTGAGTTACAAAGTGCCCTTAGGTCATGGCATGAAGATTAAGCTCAGCCTGGTGAAGCATTAGGTCTTGCTGGGGCTTAGAAATGGACTCCTCTCATTTCAAATTCTCAGCATCCTGGTAATTAAGTTGTGGAAAGTAGGAAATTGATAGTCTATCATAACATCTCTAATTACGTGGAATTGGAAATGCAATAATGGAAGAAACAAGCTGCCACAATGACAGAGAACATTTCACTGGATGGGGGGGCTTTTCTTCCAGATTTTGACTTAAAATTTATTGGATTTATTTGCTTTATTAAAGGCTTGCTAATGGCTCAACACATTGATCAAAGTTCCCACTTCGTGTGTACATGACTGGAAACCTGAATGGGTCCTTCCTTGAGACTTGGATAAATCGTTATTATTTCAGTTTTCCCATCCTTAGTCTGAGCTTTGCTGGTTCTGTCAGTAACATCTGAGGTTTGTCTGAGTTCTGGGCTGCTCTGATGCTCCTTGTGCAGGGTCCTGGTAGCCACAGGCAGAACTGAGCATTCATTTCACACCTGCAGCCCCCTGGGCTGGAGTAGTGAAGCTGGAATTTTACTGTCCAGGCTGTTCCATCCTCACTTCTCACCATCCATTTTGCCATTTTTCTGAGTGATAGGAGAGTGTTACCTGCAATGGCTTTGGGCTGATTGAAGAATCAGGAGCAGAGAGGCTGGCTGCAGGTGTGGCAGTGTGAGGTGGCTGATTCCTTCACACAGGGACATCTGAGGAGCACCTGGGGCTCTGGCAAAGAACTGCTGAGAACTTCTTGCCATGTGAGAGGCAGGGATTTTGTTAGAAAATTTAGAGGGATTCAGTCATGGCAAGGAGACATTCCTGCTCCACAAATCTCAGTTCTTGGGTTGTCCAGAGCAGCTGTGGCTGCCCCTGGGTCCCTGGAAGTGCCCAAGGTCAGGTTGGACACTGGGGCTGGAGCAGCCTGGGATGGTGGAAGGTGTCCCTGCCATGAGGGTGGGATGAGATGATCTTCTAGGTCCATTCCAGACTGTTCAGTGGTTCTGTGACTCTGAGACAAACCCTGTGCAGTCACTCCTTGGCCTGCTGAGCCCTGTGCAGTCAGAGCTGTGGGTTTGGGCAGGCTCTTGTTCCATCATGCACTCATTTCTCAGCACAGGCAGAGCAGGGCTGGTGGGTGGAAGCTGGAGAGATGAGGAGGGAATGCTGGCATCCATGTGGGATCCAGAGCACTCAGCTGCTGGCAGCACAGCTCTGCATTTACCTCCCAGGTAAACCAGGTGCTGCTGGGGCCACTAAATAAAGGATGGACGCTGTTCATGTGGTGGGAATTCAGCATTGTTGGTAAATATTTTTTCATTTATCACTTTTTCCTCTTAAAAATGTGGTGCCAGGGATGATCCTGCTGGCATCTGGGAACTCTCTGGGAGTGAGTTTCCCTGACAACCGAGGAGCACCTCCTCTAGTGAGCTGCACACCAAGCTTTGTGTTGCCTTGGATGTCTGGCCATGGCAGAGGGGTGGGTTTGTCCCTCCTGAAGCTGTGCCTGGGGGGTGGGAGGGGATGGCTCTGAGTTTGGATCCTGGTGTTTGTTTCCCATGTGGGAGCAAAGCCAATCCCACCCAGCAGCAGAGAGAAGCAGTGGAGGAGAGCAGTGCAAGGTGTTAAAGCACTGACATCTGGGATGGAGACTCGTTACCCTAAAGAGATGAGAAGTATGAAAGGGAATTTTGTATTTTGTTATTTTTAATCCTCACAACTTTTATTTATTATTGGCTAATGTGGAAAATTACCAATTCAGTCTTTTAGCTCTGTAATTCCTAAGATTCTTTACTGCAGATATGCACAGAAGGCAGAAGAGCCAACATTCAGATTTATTGCTTTGTCCTATTCAATTTTCTTCGCAGGGGGAAAATCAGAAAGTTTTGAAAAGAATCATCAAGAATTACTGCAATTGCTGTAAAAAAAATGAAGAATTACTATTCCCTGAATCACTTCTGTTTCTTCTTTGCATCACACTTCTCATTAGATTTTGGATAACTTTTTTCCTATTTAATTAAAAGTACAATTGTTACTCTTAGATTAAAAAGAAATCCAAAGTGTTTTTACTGTGAAACCTGAGATACCTTATTCAAAAAGCTCCTACCAAATTCCCAGAGTCTCTCCAGGGTAGCACACTGTAATTTCTTAGCACTCAATGGAGAAGTGAGTTTGGGCTGAATATATAAGATGTGTCTCACCTGTGGTTTCAGGGTAAAAGAACTGGCCGAGATAAGGTGCGTCCAAAGCAGAGGAAGTAAGATGATGTGCATGTCTTGTTTTCTTTTTAGATTAACTTTCCTGCTCCCAGTGCAGACTAATTTATCTTTAACATTCTATTTTCCTGGCTGGTTTGCTGCAAGCTGGCTTGGTTGTAACAATACTGTGGTTTTATCTGAGATAATAAGCCAAGGAGTTGGAATGTGGATTGAAAATTAATCCAGGGCCTGGGATACTGTCTTCAACTTCAGCAAGTTTTAATATCCATAAAAAATAAAGGAGGGTTCAAATAGGATTCTGCGATTTTCAATTTTAGTCATGGTAGGAAAGGCAAAATATCAGTTTTTTCCAATAAGCTTTTAGGAATAATTTGAGTTTATGTCCCTTCTGTAGCTGCAGAATTGGTTTTGCTCTGGCAGTCGGGAAGAGGATATTGGCTGCATGGCATTTTCTGTCTGCTACAGCCAGGGTGTTTCAGATATAAAACTCATGATAGAGCTCAGTGAAATGTCTTGAAATCCTCACTCTATTTCCACTAGGACCTTAAGCCAAAAAGCACTAACAGGAATTCACATGCCAAATGTGAAAAAGGGGTTTTTGCATGCTTCTGAGAGGATGGTGGCTGGCCAGGGTGATGGGTTTTTGATAAGGTCATGATAATTTCTTGAGTTCCTGCCACTTTGGGGCTATGTGCTTCCTTTGAGTCAGTCTGGTTGTTCCCCAGCATTCCCTGGCTGCCCTGTCCCTGGTTTTTCCAGCTGGTTTCCAGCAGGGTTCTCTCTTCACCCTTCCCATGGCAGCTCAGCCAGGGGATGCCCAGGGTTGTCACCATCCCAGGTCACTCATCCATGAACTCCTGCCCTGGGTCAGGCAGCTCAGAGCCCACCTGAGCACACAGGAGGAATTTTTGTTCTCCTCAGAAATCTGCCATCTGCAAAAAGAGATTGTCAAACTCAGAGTGATGTCTAGCTTAAAAAAAGCTGAAAAATGGGACTGAGAGGAGCATGTCTGTTCCTCATTGAATCTAAGTGCTCAGAGGATGCAGAGAGGCCTTGGCTGGGTTCTCAAGTATTATTTTAAGACCCTGCCTTCAGATCCTGACAATTCTAGCCCATGTTGACTCTGAGTGAGTGCAGTGCCTCCAGCTCTGGAGCCAGCAGCAGGCACAGGAGCCTGCTGGTGAACCTGCCATGCTTTTTTATGGAAAAAGTGCTGGAAACTCCAGAGCCTGGGATTGCAGTGCTGCAGAGAACACTCCCTGCCTGCTTGACAGGTTTGTACCCAAAAAAAAAAAGGCTTTGGAACAAAATTTGATTTTTGTTTGGAATTACACATTTTTCAAACAAACTGCCAGCACCCTGCCCAGTGGGTTTAAAGGTGTGAGAAACAAAGCTGGTGCTGCCCATTCAGAGCCTGATTGGGATCTCCATTACACAGAGAAAAGGAGGATATTGAAATTGCTTTGTGCATGAGAAAAACAAGATCTTTATCTGAGATCCCATTTGTGGAACATCACAAAGGCATGGCCAGCAAAGCTGCTCCCTTGAGCCACATCTTTATCTTGTGCAATAACGGATATTGGGATTTTGGGGGGTTTTTTCCCCTTGTTTTGCTCATGGCTCAATCTTGTGTGGTCTCAGAGGAGCTTTGTGCTGCCAGAGAGCTCCAGCACAGATTTGTCCCAGCAGCCAGCCCTGCCCTGGGAACATCCCTTGGGATTTGAGCTGACATCCAGGACTGGCTCTCCCTAAATGTTTGCACAGCACCTGATCCTGATCAGCATCTCCAAGTGCTGCTTTCATGCAAACAAATAATAGCATTGCTGTGGAGGAAATTCCCCATTCTAAGCTGTATTGCAAGTTTTTTAATAAAGAGATCTGAACTTGCAAAATTCAGATCCCTGTGGCTGGCATAAGATTTTTCTGCACTTACAAAGTTGCAGGAAGAGTCAGCCAGGCTGGATATGGTTTTCAAGTGACAGGAGGTTATTTTGTCAGATGATTATCTGACATTACTGCAGGAGTAGATGGAGTCTGTGAGTCAAGTGCCTCAATTTTATGGTTTTACACCCCTCTGGGTAGGGGAAAATTTCTAACTCCCAGTTTCCAGTGCCAAAGGTGCAAGCCAGGCATGGCTTTTAAAGGGAGGTATTGTGTGACTTCGAATAAACCTCCATTTCTGTAATTTTCTTTATCTGTGAAAGAGGGATAATACACAAATATTGTCCTTTTGTGAAGCAGAGAGAAGAGTAGTTACCCTGAATTGTCAAACATACATCACTGGCAAAAAGTAAATCAACCATATTAGAAGTTATTAACCAGACCAACACACCAGACAGATGGGGACAGCACTTATATCCCAAAGAATTACTAAACCTTATTGGCTTTGCTTCTACTGGTATATGGGATTATTTTGAGAAAAAAAAAAATGGATATTATCTTGTAGCCTGCATTATCTTTTGGTGAGTCTTACTTTTTTTCTCTTGCATTAACTCTGAGATTTGAAATGCAGCTTACTTGAGCCATGCCATGGTGTCTCATGTGAAATTCTGAGACTTGCAGCCCCTGTAAAGCAGAGTGTCTGGTACAGCCCTTGTCTGTAATATTCCCCTTCCTCCCTTTTCCAGATCAACCCTTGATTGAAAATCAAAGTTGATTGTACTGCTGGTTTGAAAGTGGCCATGTTCATCTGCATTAATTCTCATGTGTTGTGGGATTTTTAATGCAGGTTTTTAGTGCATGTCAAAATCTCTTGCTATGCAATGACTTGAAGAATTCCATTTGAAAAGAGAATGTTTTGAGGTTGTTTATATCCTAAAATACCCAATGTACATTACAACATGGTATTTTTGGATAGCCTCTTTTTTTCTTTTTTTTTTGTCTTTCAGAACAAAAACAACATTTAATCTGCTTTTGGCCTGAAAGTAAATGATGATTTTTTTCATTTTGTTTCTGGGCATTGCTTTGGTTTTGCTCTTTTAACCAGATAAGTGTATCTGCTTCATCTGGTTATACATGAACACAGTTTTCCACTTTAATTCCTTCAATAATATCAAAAGTATTGCTGGAATGAGTCTTTGAAGGTGTGTCTGTGCATATTTTGTTATGCAGCCTGTCACCTGGGAATGCCACCTCAGACCTGGCCATTTCCAGCTCTGACTTCCCCCCAGAGATCCCCTGTGCCAGGAAATGGGCAGTTCTTCTCACTGTGCTGTTTTTGTGTGTGTATGTGTGTGTGTATGTTCTTCAGAAAGCCAAACTTGGGCCAGCTGGTAACAAAGTCATTACTTCAACAGAAGACAAGAACTCAAGTGTGCCATCCAACAATCTGGACAGGGTGAAGCTGACAGATTTCAACTTCCTCATGGTTCTTGGAAAGGGGAGCTTTGGGAAGGTAGGAATTCTTCAGAATTAATCCACTCACATTCCTTTTCTTTCTTTTTTTTTTTTTCCTTTATGAAGAATAAACAAACAGCTCTCTAAGAAGCAAAATCCAGAGTCAAAAGTGCATTTTTGAGGAAGGAATTTTTTGATTTCTTAACAGGAATAGGGTTATTCACCCTAAGGCTTAGCAGACTTTAGTCCTGATGGGCATATTGAAAAAATAAAAATAAATTTTAAAACTCAGACTGTTGGGCAAGATGGGAACTCATTGCTGACTTTCAGATCCTTGTTCTTGGCAGTTTCAAGGAAATTAATTCTGGCTTTAACACCTAGGTCACTCTGCCAGTCCTGGAAGTCACCAACATTGGTAAGGGTGAATATTGGAAAAAACCAGGCATAGTGTGTGTATGTATTAGAAATCCAATAGTTGAGAGAGCAGACTGCTATTTTCCTGCCTGTTTGAACAAAACTCAGGTGATGAAGTGCCCTTTGCTGAGAAACTCTCCTGGGACTTAACATTTTATCAGCCCTTCAGCAGTGAGCCCACAGCCAGCCGTGGGTTTGGGCACGGGCTGTCTGACCTGTACAAGGCTCGTGACTTTGGAGTTCTGATCAAATTTGTCTGTACAAATTAAAGGAAAAGCTGGCTTGCCATCTCCTAAATCTTCAGGCATCTGAGTGATCTTCCCTCCCTGGCCTGGGGTATCAGTTTCTTGAGGTCTGGATTGAAGGCACTTGAGACAGTAATTCATGCTCAGACTCAGGTGTTTATTATTTCTTATCAGTAAAACAGTCTCACAACCATGAGTTGGACAGTTTTCCTTAGCAAGGCACAAAATGGCCAACAGTCTCTTGGTACAAGGTCTTTTAAGACTAAACTCTCCAGTTTAGAACTGACACTTAGATTGTTTTCCCTTTTAACCCAAGAACTGATCACTCAAAGCCCCCAACGCAGACTTTTCTATCCAATTACAAAACATCATCCAAACCCATGAAGAAGAAGGACCAAGAAGGTAAAGAAGAACAACCTGCCTCCACCCTAAAACCTCCATCTTGCTTCATATTTATTTCTATATTCTAAAATCCCAAACTCTCAGCTTTCCACCCTGTGATATTACAGACTTCTAACCAATTACACACCCTTCATCCCAGTACTGTTAATCAATTTTGGAAGCCTTCTCCACAGCCTCAGGTCAATGCAGTGTTCTCTTGTGGGTCTGTGCCTGGAAGCACAGAAAGTTTAAAATTCTCAGCATCCAGGACTCCAGCACTGGGGGATTTTCACTCTGCTGTTTCTCTGCCCTGCAGGTGATGCTGGCAGACAGGAAGGGCACAGAGGAGCTCTATGCAGTCAAAATCCTGAAAAAAGATGTGGTGATCCAGGATGATGATGTGGAGTGCACCATGGTGGAGAAACGAGTCCTGGCACTGCAAGATAAGCCCCCATTCCTGACACAGCTGCACTCTTGTTTCCAGACAGTTGTAAGTGAGCTCTGATTTTCTTGCCACCCTGATGTTTTCCAGGCTGCCTGGTCATGGATTTTATCACTCCAGTAACATTTATTATCATCCAACCCATGTGTGGTAGCCTCTGCACGTAGAAAATGGTGAAGAAATCCCACATGTAATTGTATCTTATATATATAAAAATTGTATCTTACTCCTTGTATCTTAAATATAAAAAATAATTTTAAAGATTTTCCTTCGTGGAGTTATTGGAGCAGGCCAGCATGACAATTCCTGAATGTGTCTGCTTTGCTAAGTCAGAGCCTCAAGCCCAAATTCCCAAAGGTTCACAAATACTTTTAAACCTCTGAGGATACTACTTGAAAAGTCTTAATGGCTGTTCTTATATTGTGGGGTTATTAGTCATGAATCAGTGTTGGTGGATTTAATTTCATTTTCTGTGACTTCTTGGTGACACTGAGGGGCCTTTTTTTTTTCCTTATAAATATGTGTAGTGGATATTTGCCCATCACATTGCAGAACATCTCCCAGTGGCACATTTGAGGTTTGATCTGATGACCCAGTGTCACTGTGCCAGCCTCTTGGATGACATGGAATTATGGAATTACTGAGGCTGGGAAAGTCCTCTAAGATCACCAAGTCCAACCATCAGCCCACATTCCCCATGAAACCATGTCCTCAGGGGCCTCATCCTCACCATCTTCCAAAGGAAAACTTCTTAGCAGCAATTAAAAATGGCCTCAAAGCAATTTGGAATTTTTTACCATCTTTGATTTTTTTTTAAATTCATTTATTTTTAGAGACAGATTTTTCAGACTGAGCTATATTTGTATAATTCTTGAAACTGTTGGAGACAATCTGTAAAAGCATGGCACTAAAATTGGCAGAACTAGACAGATCTCATCAATCATTGACTCTTGAAGGTTGTACAAAACATTCCCCTTCCATTTCCTGATCTATAATTTTTTCCCTAATAATCCTAAAAGCTTTTTAATAACATGCTAGTGACTTTTTTTTTTCTTTTTGGCTGATCAATGAGTATCTCATCCTGTCTCTAATGTATTTCTGTGCCTCTTTAATCCTTTGTCCTAGGACCGGCTGTATTTTGTGATGGAGTATGTCAATGGTGGGGATCTCATGTATCACATCCAGCAAGTAGGAAAGTTTAAGGAGCCACAAGCAGTGTGAGTGTTGATGTATTTAAATCATGCATCATCTTGATGTTACACTCTAGGAGGATTTGGTTTCTTCTCCTTCCCAGGCTCAGGATGAAATTCAGTCTGGCCTTTGTTTGTTTTTAAGGCCCAAAATCTGAACTTTGTGTTGAAAAATGTTGTTTGAACACACAGACCAAAGGTAGCTGTGTATTTATTCAAAAATACAGCACAAACAAAGCCAAGAGAGGCTTATTGAAAAGTGACAAGAATTTGAGCAGGGCAGCAGGAAATTAAAGATGTTGCATCATTTTCTGATATTGTTTTTAAAAGCAAATATTAAAAAAACAGTGAGTAGAACACTTCAGTCTGAATTAGTGCCATAGAGAAAGGCAGTACAAATAGACTCAGCTCTGTAATACAAATTAGAGTTTATACAAGAGAAATTCAATGTATAGCTTGTAAGAATTTCTGTGATATATTTGTGAGGAATTAATAAGGAATTAGGAGTTGTTTATCTACATGATTCTTTTCAGGTAATTGTACATCTGGCACATGAGTAAGCCACTGAAAATTATCTGTAGCATATTTAAGAGTGAATAGATCCATCAGTACCATTTTAGCCATCCTTATAATACCTCTTCACCACTTGTTAGTGTTTCATAAATCATCTACTAATGAAACCTCAAAATCAAGGGTGACCAACTGCTTTAAGCATTCAGTTAAAATAATTTCTCATTTTGATTTAAGCTATCAGGGCTTGTTTAAACGAGAGGCCTTCTAAATAGAAGTGTTTCAGATGCAGACAAACATTTTAACAACTCAGGGAATCAAACCGAGCTGGTGTCAGATCATCCTTGACTCCAGCTAATGCAAATTGCCAGCACTTGGCAAAATCTGTGGTGCTTCATGACAGCTTTTGCCTGTGCTGCATCTTCACACGTGTTCACAAACACCTCTGATGGAGTGTTGCAGAGCTCAGTTGCTTCCTCTCCCTTGTGCTGAGCCTAAAAATTAATCTCATTTTTAAATAATCCTCTCGCTCATAATTCACACAGTTCCACAGCAACCAGCTTCAAACAGCCACCAGTATTCCATAGCTCTTAACTGCATTCAGCAATTATATTTTATATGGTAATCATTTTAATTAGCTTCGTGTAATTAATCCATTAACAGGCTGGATAAAGGAACACTATTTCTGCAAATTATTTCATGCCATGTGAATTGCAATGTACATTGAGCTGCATCCTGAATTCATCAGTCTGTGATTAGAGATAAGGACCTTTGCAGCAGAGTTAGTGTAAAAAAAGCTGTGCTCCAGCTGCACTGGTTTGTGTGGTCCAGGGAGCCATTTTCCATTTTTTTTAAGGTTGTGCATTATTTTATCATCAAATACTTAAAATGTATCTGTTAAGGTCCAGCTGAAGTGATTTGTCTTTGGTGTCACCTGTATACATACAATATAAATCACATAGTTCACATGCTACTATATTGTCATCCTTTACCATGATTCATTTGCAATTTATTTTGCCAGAAGAAAATCAGGAGGCAATAAGAAATCTGTTGATTTTTTTTCTCCCCCCACACAGGTTCTATGCAGCTGAGATCTCTATTGGATTATTCTTTCTCCATAACAGAGGGATTATTTATAGGTGAGTATGATCTGACATAAGTAATTTCTGAACTATTTTTAAAATCCCCAAATGATGAGTTTTTTTAACATCTCAGTGTATTTTTAAAACAGAAAGCCATCAGTGCAGAGCTCTTTTTGTTGTGTTGCTGCTGGTGAGGTGGAAACCCAAGCCCTGCTGTACCTGACCTTTCTGACACCTGTGCTCTGCCCCACTCAAATAAAACCTTGAAAATGGACAACTCTATGTTTTGTATTTCTGGGTGATGTTTAACAACATTACACGTCCCAAAGTCTCAGGTGAGGGGTCAGACACAGCCACCTCTTCATTCCTTGTCCAGCCCAGAGCAGCTGGGGCTGCCCCTGGATCCCTGGAATGTCCCAGGCCAGGTTGGACAGGGCTTGGAGCAGCCTGGGACAGTGGAAGTGTCCCTGCCATGGCAGGGGTGGCACTGGATGGGCTTTGAGGTCCCTTCCAACCCATTCCAGGATTTTAAGGCCATTCTGAGATGTCTGCCCAGCTCCCTCCAGGCTGAGCCAGCCCCACGTGTGCACCCTGAACCTCCACCCCCAAAGAGCTGCAAATATTCCTCACCCAGAATAAGCTCACCCCAGCTGATCCCAAACATTAACCTTACATTACTGTGATTCTCCTCAGAGATCTGAAATTGGATAATGTGATGTTGGATTTAGAAGGACACATTAAGATTGCTGATTTTGGGATGTGCAAGGAGCACATGTTGGATGGAGTAACAACCAGGACCTTCTGTGGCACTCCAGACTACATTGCACCAGAGGTAAACACTGACCCTCTCAAGAACCTTTTAGTCCCTTAAAGGAAATTGTCTCTCCACATTTTATACCACTGGCTTTGGATGGCTCTAACTCCATGGATGGCACCATTTAACTTCTGCAGGTATATTGGTATATTTGTGAGTTAATGCAGTGTAATCAATAGGACTATTCACTATTTTAACAAATACCTAGTTAACTGAAAAACGAACTTTTTATGAGATAAGATTTTGCTCATTCTAGCAAAAAACTTTAAAAAACCAGGCTCACAATGTTACCATTTAAGATCATAATCTTGTGATTTTAAGATCACAATCTCTGATGTTAAATTTGTAGCCTGGAAATATTATTACAGTAAACTTTGCAATTTGTGAAGTTACACAAACGTGGGTGTTGCTGAGATCACTAAATATTTCACTGGGAGCAAACAATGCTGCTTTAATCCACTCCTCCATAGGTTCACCAGATGCCTGCACACATTTATTCCAAGGATTATTTGGCATTGTTAGGAAACCACAAATCATTCACTGGTTTTTGGGAAGGGACTCAGGAGGTCCTGAAGCTTTTTGCTGACCTCTCTGTAAAACCACTCTGGTGTCCTCTGGGCCATGTCCTGCAAGTGCTGCACAGGTGCCACAAGGTGCTGCTCCTCACCTCAGGAGAGCTCCTGCCATTGAAATCCTCTTCCAAAAGCTGAGAGATCCAGCCTGGAGTGGAGTTGTTGTAATAAATCCATAATTTGCCTTGAGTTTTCCATGACTTGGCCATACCTGTGCAGCTTTCAAGCCACTGAAAATGACATTGAGGCCTGAACCAACTGCAGTGGGTCTGAAATGAAAATATGATCATGAGAAGCCCAGTTGTGCTTTAAGGCACTGGGATAGACATGAGCTTAGAGTTAAGTCTGGATATGATTTGTATTTCAGTAGTTGAGGTCTAAAGAATTGAAAACAAGCACATGTGGTGATTTGGATATAATTCAAATATATGAATATTAAAATCTGGTCTTTGTGCATACTGAGCTTTCAGGAGTCTTGATTTGTTTGGCAGCAGATTTGATGCAAGAGGCTGGATCCTGGTCCAAGAGCCTCAGTTGTTCTCTGGCTACTGAGCAAGAGGCAGCTCTGGCTGGAGCATTTCTGGCTGTAATTGAATGTTTGTTGGAATGGGGGAGATTTATACACAGACAAGTAAATTAGTGTCTAAGGTGAATTTTGTCATCTCTGAAATTGGAATGAAAAATAGTTTGTTTTTTTCCCCACTTGCTAATTCATGCTTTTTAGAGTGAAATATTGTGTATTCTACACCCTTGTTTTTTTCCCATTTGCTGTTGCTTGCAGCAGGATATCAGAACAACCAGAGTAGTATTTCATTTTCTTCTGTCAAAACATAAATGAAGCCAATATTACAAATTAAAGTGTCCTTTCTGTGGCAAGTGTCTTGTGCCAGTTAATGCCAAAGAACATTTTGTCAATACCAGAATGCTCAGTGTGGCTCAATGCTGGAGCGAATTATTTTACTTTATTTGGAAATTTCATATAAGGAAATAAGCCTTTTACCAAAACATCCAGTAAGTGAGAGGAAATTAGTCTGTTATCTTAAAAACACATTTGCTTTTATTTTGTTTAATTGGCTGATTTGTTTCTGGGGACATTATTGTGACTGATAGTTTGCTAACTGGTTCTGTGTTGAACTTCAAAGGAAGGTTCCTGTTCCACTTGCAGGGGTGTTTCAGCCCATGTTTCCATGGGCTAAAATTTAGAAATTTCTAATAGATTTTAATGAGAATTCATTTGCACTATCACATCCCTGCTGGGTGGAGATAAAGGAGCTAAATCTAAATAAACTCTTGAAGGTATCTGGAGTAGAATCCTGTGAGTGGGCTGCACTCCAGCCTGCAGAATGAGCTCTTCTCAGCAGCATTTGGGGAAGAATGTGGTGACTCCTGTGGGGCCTGAGGGAGCCCACGCTGCCCCTGCAGGACCTGCCCACAGATGGATCAGAGAACACACAGCTGCAAGGACCCTGCAGGGACAGCTCAGCTGGTGTCCCCTGCCCCAGCTCTGCCTGGAAAAGCAGGGGAATGCAGTGCTGCCTTCAGCAAAGGCAACCCCCCAATTTGGTGTGCTGCAAAATAATGTTTTTCCCTTTCCTCTGAGTGGGAAAGTTGCCACTTGCTGTTACCTGGGTGTATAATGGGCTGGAATTATTGTTAATTTTCTTGTGCTGCACAATTTGAGGAGTGTGCAGAGGTTAAACTGGTGGGATCCCAGGTCTGACAGCTTCTCTCAGGCAGAAAGTGGTTATCTTGTACAGAGTATTTCCTGATGTGCTGAACTTAAATATTTATGGTCAGAGTGGTGAAATAGCTGTGAAATCAATTAGTACTTTGTGTTTCCTTGACCAGTCAAGAGAGACAGGAGGAGATGGATGTCAAGAGGATTAGGGGGAAGGGATTCTGCCAGCACAGAACCCCACCATCAGCATCCCTGCAGCAGCCACTGTGCTGATTCTGAATTTCAGAGGAATTCAAATTAGAAACTCCATTTCCCTTCTCTTCCATCTCACAGCTTCAGAACCTTCAGTTCCAGCCTTGAATTTGCCAGGATTGTGGGAGGCAAATAGGTATTACAAAGGTTTGGAAAGTGCATTTGACTGTTTCCTGTGATAGTAATATTTATTTCTTTTAATAACTGAGTTTTAACTTTTCCAGCAGACATCATATATGCTCACAAAAGATTTCCTCTTGCCTCTGGGATATAATCTTTTCATCCCAACTGGCTACTAGCTGCAATGATCTAAACATTCCTACAAATTGCTGATATTAATCTCTGTGTCCTGCCTTTAACTGTGCCTTCCTTGGAGGCAAAATAGAGAAAAAAAGAAAAAAAAGCAACTCCTTCTGCCAGTTTTGCTTGATGAGAGAAATTCCTGAGCTCTTTCTGAGTGCTCAAATGCACAGAATCTGGAAAGGCAGAAGCTCTTAATGCATGGCAATAGATGGGTATAATGGGACATTTGAAATGCAAAAGGACATGAAAAAGGCAATCATTTAAATTAATGATGGAAAAGGAGGGGAAGAGAATGAACCCATCAACTTTCCACTGCTGCCTGACCAATGAAAATCAGAAATCATAGGTGCAGGAGGGTGCAGTTCTTCATTTCTAGGGTCAGGAGCTCCCTGGCTGCTGTGGGTGTGCTGTGCACACTGTGGGGAGGCAGGACAGGCTCACATGCCCCGGCTGCTCTGACAGACACCAGAGCCTGTCCGTGCAGGTAGGACACAGTGATTTAGCAGCTGCTGCAGGGCAGGCAGGGGTGGCTCTGAGTGCAGCAGCTGGGAGGTGCCCTCGATGAGTTCTGGGTGGTGGGGAGGGAGCTGCTGAAAACACAACATTTACAACTTGCTGACTTCATACCTGCCCGACCCGGCTGCTGTCCCTGCTCGGGGACGCGCAGGAGGGTTCGGGGCAGCCGCGGGTCAAAGGACGAGTCTGGACTCCTCGACATTTCACTCTTCAGATTGTTTATTATTTCTTATCTTACAAAGTTTTCCTCTCTGCCAGCCGGGATCTGACCCACAAGGCAGCCAAGGGCACTCTGACCACCCCCGGGGAGGTCGTGTCTTTTTATAATAAAAACTATGTACATCATATTTATCTTTTATCCCCAATACCTTTCACCCTTGTTAACAAGTGCACCTTCACCACAAACCAATCCCCAAGTGCCAGCACCACCACAGAAGATGGACGACAAGAAGAAGAAAGAAGAAGCATGAGACACGCCCCGATTCCTCCATCTTGTCTCCATAACCCCCCTGTACCAAAATCCCAAAATGCATATTTCACCCTGTAAGTGCATGATCCCTCCACCACTCAAACTCCAGTGACTCCCATGTCCTCACACACATTCCTAGAAGGGTCAAAGTGCAGCCACCAAGAATGTCTGGCAACATTGCAGGACCTCCGAGCCCCCCAAGGGTTCTCCCAGTGACTCTGGGACATTCAGAGTGATGTGCTGAGCTCCCACACATACCAGTGCATGTTTGACTGCACATTGAAGGCTCATCTGTTTCCTCCCACATGTGATTCCTCCCTTGAAGTGAGCATTCTTCCCTCTGGCTTGCACTTCCCAGTTGGTGCTGGGTGCAGCTCCCAGTCCAAGGAGCTCATCCATGGGTTCCACACGTGCCAAAGGGCTGGTCTGGCTTTCCCTGAGCCACAGCCTCCCCAGGACCCAGCTGCTGATTCAAACTGGGGTATTCAGATGGGATTAAAGGGAGAAAACTCCCCATGTGCAGCAGCAGACAGTGACAGCAGCACCTTTTCTACATGGAAGTAATTCAGTGGAAAAGGTGTTGTCGTTCATTTGCAGTGGGACTCTTGCAGCCTTGCTGGCTGTATTTGTGTTTGTGTCTCAATTCCCACTCTTCCATCCAGGCCAGGGAGGTGTGTGCCAGCTCAGGGGGGCACTGCTCTGCTCAAACAGCAGAAAAACTGGAGTGATTCTGAGCATCCACTGGAGCTTTCTCCATGTTAGTTCTGCCTCTCCTGATTCTGTTTGATAGTCTCTCCCAAAGGCAGATTTCACAGGGGAGGTTGCAGTTCCTTAGGGGAATGCTGTTTAGAGGAGAACCCAGCCTTGACTCACCCCTTGCTGGATAAAAATCAGCATTGTTGGGTGCCTTGGTACAGCTTGCACTGTAGGACATGGCACTGCAGCATTAAAGTCATTTCCTCCTCTCAGCAATCCCATCATACTCCTTCACACCAGGGACAGAAGTGAGCTGTGGGCTCCTGGACAGACCTGGCTGCCAGGTACAGAACCTTGGCAGGGTGGCAGCATTCTCTTTCTCACTGCTGTGGATCCATTTTTGCTCATTTGCTAATTAAAAGAAGCTGTTCCTCCCAAAACCACATACCTGGACTGCACTTGTTGTACAAAACGTTCTGCCCTTGCAAAACAATGACCTGAAAGATATCTCCTTTTTTTATAAAATATTCTGTTCCATAAGGCTGGAAGACATTGTCAGAGAAGGACTGAGGATGAAATGTTTTGTCATTTTCTGTGTGTAAAGGCCAGTATTTTTCCTGGATGAAACTTTGAAAGTGTTTGGTGTTTTAAAAGGCAATATTGATTTAATAAATCAAAAGGCAGGAACTTACTGGTGATGGAAATGAAGGGAGAGTAACCAAGTATGTCACTGTAAGATGAAATGAATGTCCCAAATAAATATTTTTAAGCCCATATTACTGCTAAGAGACAACTAATATGCACTGCCTTTATGTAGGGTCTTCCAGATGAGAATCTTGTTATTATCTCTGCTTGTCTAATACATTCCAAAGCACAATTGATTTTGAAATCCTTGGGTTAGAAACATTGCAGTAATTTTTAAATTATGTGCTGCTGTATCTCAGGCAAGGACATATATCCACACAGAGACTGTAATTTTCTTTAGTAGCCAGGCAGTCCTGCTTTATTGCACTGGTGACTCACTATTTTCCTGAGCAACTACAGAACTTGGCAGTTCAACTTCTCTTTCAGACTACTAAAAAATTTAGGATGTGTGATGTGTACTTGACTGGGCAATTTATTTCACAAAGAATAAGAACACGAGCAAACAGGAGAATGAAATGCAAACCCCTCTGGAGCTGTGGCTGCCTCAGCTCCCTGCTCCTTCCAGAGCAGAAGAGAGGTTGGAGTCTGAGGCTCTGATGCTGCTTCAGTGGGGATGGGCAGGGACTGGGCTGTCCTCCATCCCTTCCCAACTCACAGAATCCCTTCACAGTTGTTTAGAAAGATCTGAGGAGCACCTGCACCTCCAAACTCCTCCACACCATCAGCAAATGCAGCTCTTAAATCAGTGACCTCTGACCTCTGAGGAGGCCCTGATTGAGGAGGATGATGCAGGGCTGACCTGAGTGCTGCTGGCTCTTGCAGCCTTTCCCTGTGTCACAACTCAATTTGTTCTGCTCTCTGAGTCACATGTGAACCCAGAGCATGGAAATACTTGACATTTCCATCAGTCTGAACAGCAGAGCCCCCTTTCTTTTTGGTGTAGTTGGTACTTCATCCTGAGTATCACAATCATGCAGCTTGGGAAAACTTAACTGAGGTTTTTCAAGTTTTGCTCTTTTCCTAAGTTTTGATTCCTTTTACAGCAGAAAAAAATTACAAATATTGAAAGTAAATTATCGAAATATTTAATTATTGATAGTCCATAAGTTAAGTGAGCCTCATGATTTTAGACTTTGACACAAGCAGTTGGGATAATGGTTTTGCCTTTTCTCCTACACTGTGCTGCCATGCTTCCTCCTTTGCCCTCACATGCACATCCCAGGAAGTCTGAGCTGTATTTTCCAAGATATCAGGGTACCCAAGGGCGTGGGTGGGTTTAGCCTAACACTTGCAAAACAATCCAACTCCCACTGAACCCCGTGATCAGCTGGAGTGAGGATTACAGGATTGTCTTTCTGGCCCTTTTCAAGGAAATCTCTCCTCCTCTGCATGTCACACATGTACCTAGTGCTGGGGTGAGTTAACACAGGGATTTTTCCTTTGCTTTTTTTTGTGATTATGCAGATTATTGCTTACCAGCCCTATGGGAAGTCTGTGGATTGGTGGGCATATGGTGTGCTGCTCTATGAGATGTTGGCTGGCCAGGTAAGATTCCCCCTCCCGTGCTCTGTGACCTCCTCCTCCCCTCCAAGGCTGCTCTGATTCAAGGCTCCCTAAAGGTTTAGACCATTACAGGATAGGATTGAAGCCTTTCATTCTGCTTTATCTCCTTGTACTCTTGACTGACTCAACTGAGAATGTATTTAGGCTTTAAGCTCTTTATGTTGCACCCACATAATCAAGCTCTGCCTTTGAATACAGCTCCTTTGTACTGCAATAATGTTATAAATAGCCATCTTCAGGATTGAAAGGGAGACACTTGAGCAGGAAAATGCATGTCAAGTGGAAGAAATACCATTTAGGAATTTGAAACCACAGGGAAGCATAATAAGAGTGTGTATAAGCTCTGCATTGCAGTTAAGTCCCAAGAATACAGTTTTTGTACTGTATGTCCTGGGGGTAAAATATGGGTGTGAGCACTTGGAAATGTGCTCAGTTACAGACCCCTCATTCTGCACAGTTAATGAGAGGCTGCTCTGAGTCACTGGGGTGGGGAAGCAGGGCTGTGCTGCAAGAAATGGCAGAAAAGCACCAGCCTGAAGGAACTCTCTTAGTCTTGAGTTGAAAGATCCCTGCAAATGGCTTTCAGGGAGTGTTGGGTAAAGGCAGGCACTTCCAAGCTTAAAACATACAGATGTAAGAAACACCTTTAAGAGTTCCTCTGCAAAATTCCAGTGGACATTTAAAAGTTTTAGTGTGTAGCAACTGCAGCTGTTAACATTTGCTGGCTGCATTGCAAATATTGCCCATCTGAATGCTTTGTGAGAAAGGAGATTTGCCATTAGCTGGGCTTGCACAGGGCCTGTATCCTGGGGGTTTATCCATGGGCACTTTCCCACCCCTGTATTTTAAAATACAGTGCAGCCCTTTCTTGTGATAGTCTCAGCAGCAGAATCCACAGCCAGGACATAAAACAAAGTGGAGTCCAGCTGGAATTAAGTGAGGAAAGGATGTACCTTAGCACAAGGTGACTGAAAGTTATTCTCCAAACTTCAGCCTTTGAAGTATTTTGCCTGTCTGGTTCACAGTAGCTTTAAAAACTGATTAAAGCTGATCACAAAGATAATCCTGCACACATTTCATTAACCTGGCTGCCATTCTGGGGACAGAAATGAACATTTCTCCTTGATTTAGATCTGAGACTGTCAAACACTAAGCTTCTGGGTCAGCAGATATCCAGGCTGCAGATTGCTGTGGGTTTGGGGGTGTTCCTGGACCAGGAGCACTGCTGTATATGGATGGTTTTGGGCATGGTGTTGTCATTCCATTTCATAAAACATGGAGAATTTAAAAGCACAAAAAGGAAAACCCAGTGAGTTACTCACCTGTCATTTATTTTCAACAGCCTCCATTTGATGGGGAAGATGAAGATGAACTATTCCAGTCCATAATGGAGCATAATGTTTCCTACCCAAAATCACTGTCCAAAGAAGCAGTCTCCATCTGCAAGGGGGTGAGTTAAAATGTTATTTATCATTGAGTTCCTTTTGGCAGTCCTTGTGAGTCACTGGGTTTGCCTGGCTCTGACACAGCACTGTAGTATTTTAAAGTGCAGCTTCAGTCAGGCAGTGCTGAGCTGTGTTGTCACTTGGTGTCACTGGTAAGTGCTGGGCTCTTCCCACTGTGCCTGTTTGTTTTATGGAAAGAACAAATGTCAGAATCAGTGGCTGCCAAATGCAGAGCAGAATTTATAAACAGGACCATGGTGTGAAGGGTCTCCCCCTGCTTTGCCTCTCGACCCAAGGCTGCACAGCCCCAGTTCTGCAGGGTGAGATTTCTCAGCTTGGCTGGAGATACTCCAGCCAGTCCTCAGCCCAGAATGCCTAATGGCAGGATCAGAGCTCAGGAGTTGAGGAGAATAAAATTTAAATGTAGGTGAAGATGAGCTTATGAGAACATCTTTAGCATAAATGCAAGGAAACCATAGGGAAATTCTGACCCAGTGGTACCTGTGTGGCCTAAAATTGGTCTTAGATATGAAATTAATTTTTTTTTTTTTACTTTTGAGGAAAATAATAGGTTTGGCTTCAGGGGATTAGCTTAGGAAAAAAGAATTCATTTGACTTTCCTTTGATTCCATGTGATTCTCCAGAGCACCATCAGTCTGCAGCTTTTCCAATCCACTGCCTGTAATGGGTTATTTGATGTCTGACTTACACTGATAAAACACCACTGCACTTAGTTAATTTGGTATTTACATTCTTCCTATCCTTTTCAACCATTTATGAAGTATTATACATGAGCTGGATATTAGTCCATTAAAGAAAATCATCAAGGAAAAAGTGTTTGGAACAAAGAAGGTAAAATGAAAGACCATGCTAATTTTGGAGCTTATCCCAGTGTAGATGTGCTGGCCAACAAAAAATAAACATGATGTATTTTTGTAAAGTACATTCAGATTGCTGCCTTGTCGTGACAATCACATATTCAAACAGCACAGCCTGAACCTGATGAAATTGCCCTGTTTTCAGCTCCCCTGTTTGCTGCTTCTGTGTGCTCATGTCAAGGGAGGGCAGAAAGCTAAAATTACCCTGCACCTTGAGATTTTGAGCAAGTCTCTGTGATTCTGACATGTTCTTCATCTGCTAAACTGACAAATTGATCTCAGGTTTCAGTGGGAGTTTTTCCTGAGCTGAGAAGTCAATATGAGAAAGTTTCTGACCCTTGCAGTCAGTGGTAGCTCAGCAATCCCAGGACTGGGCACCACTGGGCAAGACAAACGTGCCCACTCTGCTCTTGGAATTGATTTGTCTGCTTGACTTCCATTCCACTGATTGAGAGTTTGTTGGTTTTGGTAAATGCAGCAACTTTGGAAAGAATTAAAGCTACTGGAATCAATACTCTCATTTTCTTTTATCACCTACTGTTAAAGCAAGGGGTTTGGAAAAGGTAACAAAAATGGGAATGTTGCTGTTAATCTTGAAGAAGGCTGTGATTCCTGCCCAGTGCACAGCTGCTTCCCAAACCTGCTTAGAGTCACTTTCATTTTAGGTTCAAAATTGGAATCAGATCAACTCAACATTTGGAAGGAGACTAAAGTGGTACTGGGGTTTGAAGAAGATCTGTTGAGGTGTCACCCCCAGCAGTACATTAATCATATATAATTTGTAAAAGAGCTTTAGAAAGTCCCCACGAAACTGGAGGTGAGGGTTTAAGGCTACACTTTACAATTCCCAGTGTACACACCAATTGGAAAATGCTGAGGAACTTGTTAATTAGGGAGCACATTCTAATTTCTCATCACGCCAGGCTGGTGGATTTGGGGCTGGTTTGTTTCCCCAGGTCTGTTTAATCTCTGTAACTGGGTATGGTATTGACCAGGATGTCATTAAGAATGCAAGGGAGGAAACACAGATTAGATGTTGTCAGCTGGGTGCCAAAGAATTGGAGACTCTGTAATGAGATGTCTTGAACAAGCCCCAGAAAAATGAAATGGGAGTGTGGGAGGGGTTGGACTTCATGGAGCTTTAGTGCATTGGAATTTATGATGTTTAATTGATTGTGGAGATAGGGCAGGAGCTGTTCTGGAGATCTGTAAGGCTGAGCTGAGAGACTGGAGGTGAAATTCAGGAGTGAGTTGTGAGGCAGCAGGGATGGCAGCGTGTCTGGGCACCACCTGCACCTCCAGCACCAACCTCTGCCCAGTGGGAAAAACCTCCCCATGCAGCCCCTAATTTTGCTCTTGATTTGCTGTCTCCAGTGATGAAGCAAGAAAATTCTTCCAAAATTCATTTTAGCTTTTCAAAACAATTTTATTAACAGTATGTATCTTCAGGAGAGGAGCAAGAGCCTTGCAGGTAGGGGGAAGTCCTCTCACTTTCCTTCCAGCATTAAACTGAATAGTTTGGTGTGTTCTCCCCAACAGCTGATGACTAAACATCCTGCAAAACGCCTTGGCTGTGGCCTGGAAGGTGAAAGAGACATCAGGGAACATGCTTTCTTCAGGAGAATTGACTGGGAGAAATTGGAGAACAGAGAGATTCAGCCACCTTTCAAACCTAAAGTGGTGAGTGAGATGCCAGAGGTCCAGGTGCCTCACTGTCCCCTCTGGGTCACCAGAGCTGATGCCTTAAGGGGAATAAAGAGGATATTTACTGAAGAGCCTTCAAAGGCCACACCCTGGCAGTACCAGAGCCACAGTCATGGCTCTGCCTGCATGGCTCCAACAAGCAAAAGAGAGCTTGGTCACAAGATCTCACATTTTTATAAGTTCTGCTCCATTTGCATCTTGCAGTTCATTGTCCCATCCCAGCTTTAGCCCATCCAGTCCCACCCTGCTTGTTTTTCTCTCTCCAGCCCACGCTGTTTGTGCTGCTGGGCTGAGATTTGGATCATTTGTCCTTGGTGCCCAGCTGGAGCAGGAATTGTTTTGTGTCCCTGCTCTGTGCACAGAGCTCAGCATCCCCTGATGTCAGCCCAGCCCCACACACTAAAGTAGCACAGAACCTGAAAAAGAGAAAAAGTTCAAACCTGAGGCATCAATTCCCTCTCAGGCTGTGGCTGCTGCCCTGCTCCCCGTGGGTGGGGTTGCTGCTGCAGATCTGGGGCATGGCTGAAATGAGGCCATTTGGTGAGGGCAGAGCTGTCTGTGAGCCTGTCTGTGTTTGGGTGCAACCTGGGGAACTTTGTGCCTTGCAAAAACACCTCAGAGTGGTTTGAGCCCTGCCTGGATGGTCACACACCACGTGAGGAGCTGAGCACAGGGAAAATTGGCACATCCACAGCAGCCACTTGAGACTGGTCATAAATGAGGTTAACAACTGTCTCCTCTGAGCAACATGTAAAGTCAGGGTCTGACTGAGGGGTTTGGATTAGAGGGGTGAATTTCTCCATGGTTGGCTCCCCAGCACAGGGGGTTTTATTCCCCATCCTACATCAGTGTCTGCTCTGTTTGCAAGATTCATCCCTGGTTTATTTTCCATGTTGATTACTGGTTTGCACACATGTGTCTACATTTTAGAAATCCAAGCTAGTGGAAAGATGTGCTTACCTGAGAGCTGTTTGCATAATAGAATTGGAAGAGCTTTGTTTGTTGAGCCAGAATTTCTTTCAGCATGTACTGTGCTTCATTGACAGGCAAAGAGAAGAGTTTGCACACAAGAACACAAGCTTTAAGGAACAGCTGTAAATTGTTATGTCCTAACATTGAACCTTTCTTCTCTAACACTTTTATTTTTCAGCAGAGAATCCTGGCTGCCTTTAGCATTTCAGGTGTAGGATGACTGCTCTTACACTGATTTATTTGCCAATACAGACACATCAGTGTCTGTCACAAAATCATGAACAGAGGTACACCAATACCTGAATTATTCTTCACTTTTTTCATACAAATGACTTGGAGGACAGTTGAAGCTGAGAAGGGTGTTTATTGCTAAAGGAAATACTTTTTTGCTATGGTGTGGATTTTGCAGGCAGGGAAGGGTGTAAATAAGTGAAGAACTTGTGTGGTGCTGCCAGCCAACCTTCCCCAGAGCTGGCTGAGCAAAGGGGACCTCTTAGAGCTTATTTTATTTGAGATTTTCATTACATGCTTCTCAAGTCACATTTAAAGCTGATCATAAAGCAGACCTACCTTCACCTCTGTAAGTTTTATTAGCTCAGGAGTGCTCAGACTCTCCTTGAAGTTGAAAGTAACACCAGCAGGAAGGTGCTAAAAGCTTCAAGTGTGGTTTGGTTCCATCAGAGCTTCCTGGCAGGTCCTGGCTCCTCCTCAGAGCAGCCTTGCTGTGTCTCCCTGGTTATCATGACCTGGTTTGTTTGCACAGGCTGCTATTAAAACACACCGGGGCGGACTCACACCGAGCCCGACTCTCCTGGACAAAAATAACTTCAAATCCAAGTCCAGTATTTGCATACCCTGTGCACAACTCATTCTGATTCTATTTGTATCAGTATCATACAGTTATAGAATTGTTTAGGTTGGAAAAGACCTTTAAATACATCGAGTTTCAACCATTATCCCAGAGCTGCCAAGCCCACCACTAACCCAGTCCCTAAACACATCTACACAGGTTTGAAATCCCTCCAGGGATGGATATTGATTTTAGAAAGCAAAAAACACACAACCCTTAATCTGTTTGAAGATATGGGTGTGTTTATAGGCTTTGTTTGGGGTGATATTTTTTGGGAAACCTCTGTAGGTGCATCTTCTCTAGGAAGTGCTTTCCTGCAGGAGTAATCCTGCTGCTTCCACTGTCCTCACTCAAACACAGAGCTGCAGATTTTGGGTCAGCAGTTGGGTGCTGTAAATAACATGTTCCCTTCCAGATTGACATTTCACAGGTAATAGGCATAGACTGATTTTTTGGCAAGGACATTTTACTCTTATTTCCAAGTTTAGGGGTTTGAGGCGTTCTGTGATTTCAGTTGTACTTTAATAATGCTTTAAGGTTCAATGCTACTCTTTTATGTGAAGACAAATATGTCATTGAAGATACAAATTTATTTATAAGTTACTCTATTTGCACCCAAAATATACCCACATTTCATGTGATTTATTTCTTAGCCTCTACTAACCTAAGCAATGTGAGAGACCTAATGGTCTCAGGAACTTCGGGTTCAATGTCCAGCTTGTTTGAATACTTTCCATTTGCTGAAAAAAAGAAGAGGAAAAAAAATTTAAAAATAAAAAAAATAGAATGTTTTTTATTGCAGGATGATGCTTACCTGTAGAACATCTTTTTTAGCAAAAATTTCCTTCTTAGCAATAAAAAAAGTCTCCTTTTGTGGCTGGTTGTTGTGCCTCTAAATTAATTCGAATTAATTTGGGGCTCCATGCCAATAATTCAGAGGTTTTCTCCTTGTCAGAGTTCAGCTCTTTCCATTCTTGTTTTCCAGAGATTCTGTCCCAAAGTGCAGAGGCTCAGTGGGCACCAGGGCATTCCATGAGTGGTGCAGAGCCCTGGGTGGGGAAGGCAGAGCCCCATTAGCTTTGTCCCAGTGCAGTGTCCCTGGGCTCTGGCCAAGTGTCCTCTGTGAGCAGGGGCTCCAGCACCTGAGCTCGTGCTCTGGAGTAGGAGCCAGGGTGTGCCCGAGGCAGAAGAAGTTCTTGAGAGCTGAGCTCAGGTGGCAGGGCCAGCCCAGCACCTGCCAGGTGCTCTGTGGGGAGGTTGGAAACTCTGCCTGGGCTGGTCCCAAACCTCTCACTCTGAATGCCCTCAGTGGCCCCTCTCCAGTGCACCCTCCTACAAATGCACAGATTAACCCATCTTGCATTAATTCAGGAAAAAATCAATAGGAGCCATATTCTGTCCTTTCCAAGTTATCCTCTGAGGCTGAAGATAATAATGGAATTTTACCCTTTATATCCACATGCAGGGATGTTGAAGGGATGGATAGAGAGGAAAGGGTGAGGAGCAATGGGAAGAAATATTCACTTCTTTATCCCACACCTGCTTTGTCCAAAGATCTGTTACAGTAGTTTTGAGATGAGCACATTTACCAGCTTCCTCCTCACCTCTCCACAATATTCAATGCCTCATTTTCCTCAAATAGACTTTTTTTTTTCCTTGCACACAAGCTAATTTCATTCTGGTACCATCTTTCTATTTTTTAGCATGTGTCTGATCATACTTCCCTGCTTATCAAGTCTTTTCTGCATTCCTCCAAACTCTTCTTTCTACAAACCTGGTTTCTTTTGTTTTCTGTTCTGAAGGAGTTGTGCTCAGGCTGTAGCTGTATTTAACCCCTTTCTTGGCTGGACTTTGCCCCAAAATGAGTCTCTTAAGAAAATAAAGGAGGAAACCTGTGATAGCAAGTTTTGGAACAAGGACCTGTCCCAGGATGTGCTCCTGCCATCCCAAGGACTGAGGCCCTGCTATCATTCATGAATTTATAGGAGTTCAGTGAATTTATAGGAATCTATGAATTTCCAAATTTATAAATAAAAATAAATCTATGAATTATAGGAATTCAGGAGTTTAAAGCCTGTTCAGTGAAGACTGCACATAAATGAATTGCATCAAGCTTTTTGCAGATCGTGAAGGAAACAGAGACTAACAGGAAAAATTTAATTTTGTACGATAAGACTTTTAAAAAGAATGAAACAACTTGACAAAGAAAGTATCTCTTGCCAACATATGTTTATCAAAATATTTCTTTTTTCCTTTTGTAATCCAGTAATGCTGAATATTTAAGCCTCTTTATCTCGTCACCTCGTGCTGATGGATGAAAACCTTTCTGACTGCTTTTTATCAGGATTCAGCTATTAAAACTTCACTGTTTGTCTGGGATTTTTTTGTCAAAATACCTGAAAAGAAAATTTTCCCTCAGCTACTCATAAGAAACATGCCTTGCTTGTATCCTGACAACTCTGCTGTTGTATTGCTGACTTTTTTCAGCCTTGTTTTCTGCTTTTCTCTCTCCTTGCAGTGCGGCAAAGGGGCTGAAAACTTTGATAAGTTCTTCACACGAGGACAGCCGGTGTTGACACCTCCAGATCAGCTGGTCATTGCCAACATAGACCAAACAGATTTTGAAGGGTTCTCTTATGTCAACCCCCAGTTTGTGCACCCCGTTGTAGAAAATGTAGCATGAAAAACAGCAGAACAAATCCCGCCGTGGGGAGCAGGTGTAACCCTACAATTTTTAGGCTTTTGCCTCGTTGATTCCATTTGGGCCTGGAAATTGTAGGGTTAGAGGGTGGAAGATGAGGGAAGGGCCACTTTAGTGAGGATTTGGGCTTTGCAGCAGCAGTGTTGTCTTAACAGGAGGTAAATCAGTGTATGGTGCCCCCTTTTTCTTCTGGAAGTCGCCACTGACTTGTCAAAACTTACCCATGTTTTGGTACGTTCTCTATTTTGTAACTTCCCACTGTCCTTTTCCTCCCTTTTCCACTCCCTTGTGTTGGAAAAACACCTGACACGTGGTCTGAATGAGAAACCACCTCGAGTATTTATTCCTTGGGGGTGGATGCTGGGAGCTGGGAGCTCCTCCCTGGAGACCTCAAGGCAGCACCAGAGACTGAGCAGGGTCAGCACCAGGGGAGAGGCACTGCAAAAAACAGCACTGGAAGGGTTTGAAAAATATGGCAGGGAAAAGAAAATAATTGGGAATGGGTGGGAGGGGGGATGAAATCAAATTAGACCCTGAGGCTTGGTGAACTGATCCTGTAAAATCCCAAATAAAAGCACTGGGGTGGTGGCCACGTCTCTAGGATTTGTGCTATGAGTAGCATGTGATAAACTCGAGGGTGAAATTTTGTCTTTAATAATAATAATAATAATGATGATAATAGTAATAATTTTAATAATACTTTTGTGAATTTTTAATCTCCATGAGATTATTCTGTGATCCAGGGTGCCATTGTCTGTTCAGTTGGTTTCATTTACACCACTCCTCAAGTTTACTGTTAACTGGTTCTAATACCAATATTTTACTATGAAATTTATTAACCTGGAATGTAAAACAAAACTGTAATTCCTTTTATCTTATTTACATGTGTTTATTTATAGTCTGCAGTGTAGGACAGTAAATTGAAGAAAGCATTCTGTATACTAAATTAACAAAAAATGCAGCCCCAAGTGACTTCCTGATTTCTCCAGAATAACTCATGAAAATCAAGTGAGATTTAGTCTTAAATAATCAGTTTTAATTCAGAAAACTTTGGGCTGTAGAATAATCAAGCCTGAAAAAAGCAGCACCTAAAACTGGTTTTATTGATAGAATGGAATTTAATACGTTTTACATATGCTTCATGCAATGAATTTTGCATGTTTAGTAATAACTCTTAATAATAAGGGTTAATAATAAGCAGATCTGTATTATTGACATAATCGTATCAAGCATAAAGAGTATTATAAAAATTTTATAAAACAACTTGTGCTTTATTTGTGAAAGTTCTTGTTCTGAATGACACCATTTAGATTTAGCTAAATGTTTTCTTGCTATTGTTTTGATTTTTACTTTAGGTTTTGAATATTGTTACTGGCTTAGGGTATAATCTCTTTTTTTTAAAGTAGATATACTTTTAAATAATAATTGCTACCTGCAGGTTTTATACGAGGTTCAATTAGGCTTTCATTTCACATCTGCTTATTACTTGCAGAGAAGGAAATAGACTTTATTTGCAATGATGAACACTGTAATTAATGCAATCTTCTCCTCTCCTATCACTTAGATAAAAAATTTTGATATTTCCTCTTACTACTTACCAGAAGATATTAACTCAAATATCAGTAAATAATGTTTTGTGCATATTTTGGTTTTGTTACAGCATGTAAAATAGTAGTTGGTGCATTTCCCTTTTTTTTCCTCTCCTGCCTTGATCCCATTAGCAGCCACAGGCACTTTCTGTCTGTCAGATGTGCATGATGATGCCAGAAGCATGATGTCTCTGTTGCTGCATGCAGACTGATTACAATTTTTCCAGCATGTAAACATATTCAAAAAAGTAAGATATTTGCCATAAAATACTTCAATTTATACTAGAATATGTAATGGGGTGGGGTGGGAGGGGAAACCTACTTTCTAACCATCTTTTATGACAATAAAACATGGAACCTGTGCCAAAGATTCTGTCAGAAAGATCCAGTCCTGCCAGGTGGGAGCCAGAGGGGAGGGTTGGGCTGGGGGAGCCTGGGGGAGCTGGGCAGTGTTGAGGGGGAGTGGTTGGGTGTGAGGGGTGACAGTGTGGAGCCTCTGCCCCTGCAGGGCCCTTGGGAAACGTGGCTTTGGGGCCAGGGTGTGCAGTTTCCACACCCCACAAGTCCAATTGTTGCCCTGTCTCAGTCCTTTTGTACCCCAGAGCATCTTGGAGTGAGCAAAGCCTGGCATTCCAAGGTGTGGCTCACGAGGGGCATTGGCCAACTGACAGCAACTCAGATCATTGCCTAAACAAACAGGACTCCAAACTTTTCAGACATTTCAGGAGTAAAATTTTTAACTGTTCTGTGTCAAATATATTGTCATCCAAGATTGGGAGTTCATTTTCTCCTTTGTGTATTATGTGCTTCAAAAATGATGGTATTCACCATAAAGCATGTGGCCTAATGCAGCATTCATGACTTCTTTTCTTTTTTTTCCTGAATAGTATTAGCCTGGCAATGTTTAGTAAAATGCTGTAGAAGACAATAGGTTGAATTAAGATAACAGATTACTGAGTCTCAGATTTTAATCAAGAAGGGGCTGTCAGCTATGCCAGTCTGCCAAGAGGTGCCATTGTGCTTGTTTATAAAATGTGAAGTAAAAAAGACACTGTGGAAAAAGGAAAATATGGGGAGAAAAATACCAGCATACAGGTTTGGGGAGTAAGCAAAGCAGAACAGGGGCAGAACTGAACCAAGCCAGAAACCAGGCAGGAGCTCCCTTGCGTAGATGTTCCCACAGTTCTGTTTTCCTGATGAAATCTGAATTGTCCAAGGAAGTCCCATTGCTGGTGCAGTTGTGACAGTCGGTGCTGCTCACAGCAGGACAGCATCACAGGGCTGGTTTAGCACTGGGACAGAGCTGGTTTAACATTGGGACAGGGCTGGTTTAACATTGGGACAGAGCTGGTTTAACATTGGGACAGAGCTGCTCTGACACTGGGACAGAGCTGGTTTAACACTGGGACAGGGCTGGTTTAACATTGGGACAGAGCTGGTTTAACATTGGGACAGAGCTGGTTTAACATTGGGACAGAGCTGGTTTAACCCTGGGACAGAGCTGGTTTAACCCTGGGACAGGGCTGGTTTAACACTGAGACAGAGCTGGTTTAACAGTGGGACAGGGCTGGTTTAACCCTGGGACAGGGCTGGTTTAACCCTGGGACAGGGCTGGTTTAACCCTGGGACAGGGCTGGTTTAACATTGGGATAGAGCTGGTTTAACCCTGGGACAGGGCTGGTTTAATACTGGGACAGAGCTGGTTTAACCCTGGGACAGGGCTGGTTTAACACTGGGATAGAGCTGGTTTAACCCTGGGACAGAGCTGGTTTAACCCTGGGACAAGGCTGGTTTAGCACTGGGACAGAGCTGGTTTAACCCTGGGACAGGGCTGTCATTTTCTGGCTACTTCTCATACCCAGTTTCTTCAGCCCTTGTGTTTATCTCCCAGTTTTTCTGGTGTAGAGGCAGAAATTCCTCTTTAGTGTTGTTACCTCAGGTCCCCAGGCTTGTGCCAGACTTGCTGTGTTCTGGAGGTTCCTGAAACACTTGGGAGAAGATACTGAGGTACTGTGAGCTCCTGGATCCTGCAGGAGCAAGGCAGGGTTGGGTAAAGCAGGGATTAGTTGTGTTACCCCTCACTGCTCTCCTGATGCCCTCACCTGCTCTGACCTTTCCTGAGAACTCCCCCTGCCTGCTCAGAATCCAGAAACTTACCATGGCAAGGAAAACCTGAAGAATCCAGCCAGAACTTTCATATCTTTTCAGAAACAGATGTTATTTATATCATATTTTTCACAAGATTTGGTTTTCTAGAGAACATGAATCAACAGAAGGAGAGGCATTAGAGCTGCTTCTCTTTCACTTGTGGTTGATAGCAAGTGTAATACCAACACCCACATTGCCACCAAGATTCCCAAAAGGCAAATTGAAAATTGTCCTGAAGCTGGGGTAGAAGTTTTGGGAGCTATAATTAAATATTGTCCTGCCCTGAAGCTGGGGTGGAAGTTTTGGGAGCTGAAATTGAAAATTGTCCTGCCCTGAAGCTGGGGTGGAAGTTTTGGGAGCTGTAGTTGAAAATTGTCCTGCCCTGAAGCTGGGGTGGAAGTTTTGGGAGCTGTTATTGAAAATTCGACTGACCTGAGGCTGGGGTGGAAGTTTTGGGAGCTATAATTAAAAATTGTCCTGCCCTGAAGCTGGGGTAGAAGTTTTGGGAGCTGTAATTGAAAATTCAACTGCCCTGAGGCTGGGGTGGAAGTTTTGGGAGCTGTTGTTGAAAATTGTCCTGCCCTGAAGCTGGGGTGGAAGTCTTGGGAGCTGTAATTGAAAATTGTCCTGCCCTGAAGCTGGGGTGGAAGTTTTGGGAGCTGAAATTGAAAATTGTCCTGCCCTGAAGCTGGGCTGGAAGTTTTGGGAGCTGAAATTGAAAATTGTCCTGCCCTGAAGCTGGGTGGAAGTTTTGGGAGCTGTAGTTGAAAATTGTCCTGCCCTGAAGCTGGGGTGGAAGTTTTGGGAGCTGTTATTGAAAATTCGACTGCCCTGAGGCTGGGGTGGAAGTTTTGGGAGCTGTTGTTGAAAATTGTCCTGCCCTGAAACTGGGGTGGAAGTTTTGGGAGCTGTAATTGAAAATTGTCCTGCCCTGAAGCTGGGGTGGAAGTTTTGGGAGCTATAATTAAAAATTGTCCTGCCCTGAAGCTGGGCTGGAAGTTTTGGGAGCTGTTATTGAAAATTCGACTGACCTGAGGCTGGGGTGGAAGTTTTGGGAGCTGTTGTTGAAAATTGTCCTGCCCTGAAGCTGGGGTGGAAGTTTTGGGAGCTATAATTGAAAATTGTCCTGTCCTGAAGCTGGGGTGGAAGTTTTGGGAGCTGTAGTTGAAAATTGTCCTGCCCTGAAGCTGGGGTGGAACTTTTGGGAGCTGTAGTTGAAAATTGTCCTGTCCTGAAGCTGGGGTGGAAGTTTTGGGAGCTGTAATTGAAAATTGTCCTGCCCTGAGGCTGGGGTGGAAGTTTTGGGAGCTGAAATGTAAAATTGTCCTGCCCTGAAGCTGGGTGGAAGTTTTGGGAGCTGTAGTTGAAAATTGTCCTGCCCTGAAGCTGGGTGGAAGTTTTGGGAGCTGAAATTGAAAATTGTCCTGCCCTGAAGCTGGGTGAAAGTTTTGGGAGCTGTTATTGAAAATTGTCCTGCCCTGAAGCTGGGTGGAACTTTTGGGAGCTGTGTTTCCATCCCTGTGCTGAGTCCCAGGTGGTTCCAGGGCAGCCCCATTCCTGCTGGGAGGGGCACAGGTTTGCCATGTAAAACTTCCAAGGGGTTTTCAGGGGTCAGATGGGACTTAACTGGCTCCTAGGCAAATTCTGTCATTATTCAGGCATCTGGATGCTTTTGTGCACCTTTGAGTGACCAGGGCAGGGTGGTGGGATTCCAACACAACCATTTTATCCACCAGCCAGGCTCAGTGCTCTTAGCAAGACCAGCACATATGTGAGAAGGAGAGAGCACATTCATATGATAAAATAGTCCTTAATCCAGTTTGGAGGAGGAATCCAATTTAGTTTTCTGATTTTTCATTCTTTCCAAAAATACAATTGAATTTCCTTTTACAAACTGAAGAAAGTTCTTCTGGAAATCAGCTGTTAGTTTAAAAAAAACTCATCACGTCTGAATGCTGCTGGCCTTTGAAATCCATCCTGACTCTTGGGGTGGATCCAATTCAGTAATTCTGGGCTTCTATAAAATTAATAAGGTCGAGCAAGAGAGGAACTTGTCTTCTAGCTGGAAAGATGACACATCCAAGGGTGGAGTGGTACCAGTTGGGAAGTGTTTTCTGAGCCAGTGCCTCTGGATGCCATCCCAGTGAAATGCCATAGGAGACACATGCAGTGAGCAGGGGGGGCAGATCCTCCTTATTGGGCAAAGCACAGCATTGGAAAAAATTATTAATAATAATAATAATCCAATAATAAAGCTTGGATGCCAGTAGGAAGCATATCTACAGTATATTGAGTTTACAGTAGGCTTTTGGACCTGCCAGGAAATTTCTGGAAATATTTTAATGTGATTGATTTCAGTTCTTTTAGTCATTAGCATAAGTTATTGTACATAGGGGTTTTTTGTCTTTGCAAATGTGTGGGCTGTGTTTATGTGTCCCCTCTGTAGGTGGGCACTGAGCTGCCAAGTAGTCCAAAGGCAGACAAGCTAAAAAGCTAAAAAGCACTTTTATCCCTCAGCCCCTCACTCACAGACGGGATCTGAAATAGCTGAGTTGCAGAAATAGGTAAGATTTGACTCCACAAACATGCATGACTCCCTCACTGTGCCAGTAACAATTGGGAATTCAGTAGCCTTACCTTGAATAATGACCCTGCCCCAGAGCCCTCCTGCTCCAGGAAACCCTTGAGAGGGAGAGGCCCCTGGTCAGCCCCTCTGCCTCACTCCCTCACCTGCAGAAATGATCAATATCAATACTATATCAATAAATATCAATACTCACTGACCCCACAGGGAGGGCTGAGGGCTTCTTAGGCAACGTTTCTAACTCACTTTTAACCTGACAAGAGTTGTGTAAGTATTATTCTAATTTTTACTATTAAATCAGCTTCTTGGATTCACATGGTACTGCTGGCTATACCATGCTGTTTCTACTTTTTTATAGAACTTTAGTAACTCTGCTGAAACCGTTTGAAGAGAAATAAAATCAGATCTGAGATGTTTCTTACAGAATCTGGAGTGCAGCTTTTGTACCTGCAGTCGGGGTGTGATGGGGAGTGATGCTTGCTGATTGTGTGGGTCAGCTGCACTTTCCTCTTTTCCAGCTACTGAGATTTTTATGTGCAATTTTAAAATTCCATGTGGATGGAAGTCTTAGCAGAACTGATAATTGGAGGGGGAGATTCCCTTTGGGTAAATAAAGTCAGCACAGCTGTTTTCTAGCACTGTTTTTACCGACTCCTGCTGAAGGAGGAGCTCTGTTCTTTGTGCAGCTGGTTTGTCCATGACAGGCTGATATTTTCTGTTGATATTTTAATGTATTTCTGTGTTGTAAATGTGTCTTTGTGCTTCTTTTTTTTTTTTTTCCTTGCCTGTGACACCGTAGTTCAGATTTAAAAGAAAACTGCTCCAGAAGCTGGGTTTTTTTCTTCCACTGATGTCAGTTGACCTAAATAAATTAATTAATTCTGTTACATGATTTGAAACAGTGCAGGATGAGTAGCAGCAACATTGACACAGCTGCCATTGAAGCTCATTTCTCACTGGTTACATTGGACACTCTGCAGCTGGTGTTTC
The DNA here is from genome assembly GCA_024362935.1 of Setophaga petechia. Lineage (NCBI taxonomy): Eukaryota > Metazoa > Chordata > Aves > Passeriformes > Parulidae > Setophaga > Setophaga petechia. The sequence continues at coordinate 3,361,792 of JANCRA010000057.1, read as the reverse complement.
ATTAGTTTTATAATTAATAATGACAGGAACGTTTTAATAGAAAGGAAAATGATGTTCATGATCTTTACAAACATTTTGCTGAGAACTGTTTGAATTTCTTTTCCTTCTCTCTGAACCCCTTGGGGTGACACTGCCAAGGGTTCCTTCCAGAGATTCACACACTCCTGGCTTAAAAATCTTCAAATTACAAACCAAAACCCCACTACAGCTTCCAAGGCACCCAGGGAACCACAGAGCTCCCTGAGTGCTTGGCCAACTGCCCCAATTCATTGAAAATATTATTTTATGTGTTATACCCACTGTTGGCCTTGGAGTATAAAAACAATGCTCTTGCAGGGATAATAAAAATTTAATCTATGGCTCATTCCCCAAACCTTTCATTTGTTCTCTCCCATGTTATCAAAATGTATGTTAAAAAAAAAATAAATTTTGACAAAATGAAGCTCATTGGCTCTTTCTAAAATGTCCATTTCTCAACACTCTGGTTTTGCACAACAACACAGAGAACACCTGGAACTTCTCAAATGACTGTATGCTACTTAATTTTTTTAAACATTGATGAACTCATCAATATTTTAATATTATTTTTAAATTATTTTAAGACCCAAATGTTGTATTTATATAGAGGAGAACATTATTTATTTTCATATCATTTATCTGCAAGATGCTACCAGAAAATTCAGAGAGGCCATTCATTTTTCAAAAGATTTTTTAAAAATCCCAACCATTGGAAGTGTAGTGGGCAAGACTGATGTACAAATTACAGCATCTTCTTTTTTGTTTGTTTGTTTCGTAATTCACAGGATCTTCAATCTTTGTTTGCATGAAATGCTTTTGTTAAGTATTAATTGTAGTTTCAAAGCAAGTGTGTATGAATAAAAATACTGATCATTACTTTTGTGAGAGTTTGGTCTGCCTTGATGAAATTTCCTTTCAAAATTGCCTCTCCCAGGGCCAGAGGCTGCAGAGAGGTTGGTGTGAGCAGCCACAGAAATTGCCCAGTCTGGGCTTGGGTTCTTCAGAGTTTTAACCCGGGTTTATGTTTTTAATTCTGGATAATGAATTACCTAGAAAAGGTGGGTCTGGAAGAGGATTTCTGTGTGCTGACCTCGGTGCTGCTGGGCTGCTCCAGGTATGGACAGAGCCAAAGGGAAAAAACAGCCCCAGGAGCCAAAGGAGGTCTCAGATTGGAGGGTTTGGTTCAAAACTCACTGTGGGACTTGGTGCTGGTGGATTTGTCCTCGTTGGGAGCAGCCAGACCCAAAAAACTCAAATTCAATTTGTCTCGTGAGTGTGGGAGCCCTGGGTGCTTCATTCCACCTTCTGCTGCTTCCTCCTGGGAGCAGGGGCTGCTTCAGTGATTGATGGCCTAAAATTCTCAGCACCCAGAGCTCCAGCAGGCAAAATTAAAGGAAAATCCTTTCAATTTGATCACTGATGACCCTCAGGGCCCCACCTGTGTGATGAAACACCTGATTTAGCACTCCTGGATTTCCCTTGGGCTCCTGGGCACCGGACAGGAGCTCCCAGTCCCACCAGCCCCGTCCACCCCCGTCCCCATCCTGGTTCACACTGACATCACTGGTTTTCAAAACTTGAAAGCAATGTCCAAATATTGTGACAGCTTGACAGACAGCTCCCTTTCCTGCCTGCTTTCACAGGATTGAAGCTCAAGCTGATTCAGTTACTGGGTTTGTTGGCTGAGTTTGCCCTGAGGAATTGTTGAAATTCTGGGTTTTTTTCCAAAGAGTGTTTCCAGGCTACTTCACATCTGCCATCCAGCACGCTCAGCTTCTGAAAGCCACGAACACATCTCAGACCTTGGGAGCTTTCTGCAGAGCAGAACAGGGAGTCTGGGGACACATCCCTGCCCTGAGCTTGTGGACACAGAGTTGGTGCCTCCAGGTGTCCAGGTTTAGAGTAAATTTGTGGAAAAAATTCCCCAAGTAGCTCCAGTGAGAAAACAGATCCAATCGGCCCCTTCCCCCCCTCAGCTGGTCCGGGAGGAAAACAATACCTCCTTGGAGAAAGGTGGAAAAAAACCCTGTTTATTAAACAATAAAACTAAAACAATATCAAACAATGAGACCTTTTGTCACTCTAAAAAAAATGACAAACTGAGCAAACCCCCTCCCCGGGTTGCAGCTCACTGTCTCCAATCAGTCCCTCTGGTGTTGGGATTGTCGCAGGCCGGGCCCGGCCCGGTGGGCCAGAAATGTGAGCTGCCAGTGCTGCCCTGGGTGTTCAGGCCAGAGCAGGTTTCAAGAGGTCCAAAGAAAAAGGAAAAAAAACCCCACAGTCCAGGGAACTTCTTTGCCTCAGCCAGCTGACACTAACTAAAAAGCAAAAGAAGAGCTCTGTCCACTGTCTTTCTGCAGACAACAACAGTCCAGGAGAGGGAATGTGGGGGAGTGACAGGAGTATCTGGAGGAAAAAAACCCTGCATTTTCTCTCCCCCTTCACTCTCTGCAATAAGTCTTAAAGGTGCAAAACTTACTATTCAGCATGAACAGAACAAGACGATTGGGGATAAAAGCATCATACAGCCAACCCAGGACACCAGGGCAGGAGGAAGGGGGTCCTGAGCTCTCCATTCTGCCAGAGCTGCACTCCAGCCAGGCTGGCCAGGATTTGTGGCCAAAGCACCACAAAGGCTGGTTGTGGGGCTGTTGGCTTTGGGGTGACAGCTTGGACATGAGTTTCTGAACTCTCTCCTTGGGGAAAGACAAGCTTGGCAGAGCAGTGGGTGCTGGACATGGACTCACAGGGGTGGGAGGGCTGCTGGATACCCCATGGGCACACTCTGCACCCTCCCACCTCGGACTGGGGGTCTCATGGGCAGGACAATCCCCCAGCTCACAGTAGGATGGAGCCTGTGTGGGCTGCCTTGGTGTGAAAGGGGAAAATGCCTGCAACGCTGCATCTCTGGCTCTTTCTAAGCAGGCAAGATCAAGCTGGTGGTTCTGGGCAAAATGAAGTGTTCAAAGCTCCTGCAGGAGAGGCTGAAGCTCTCCATGCCTGCCACAGCAGAGCATCTCCATCAGGAATGTTCCCAGCACCATAAATCACACCAAGTGTTCGTGCCTGCCTCCCCCAGCCCCAGCCTCTCTTCAGAGATTTGGGTATTTGATTCAGAAATCTCAGAATATTTTTGCAGAGCTGGTGTGTGAGCTACAAATAAAACCAGCTCCTCTGAGAACTGCTTGGGTAGCTGAAATGATGGCTGCATTAATTACCACGAGGTAATTATAATCCCACCTGCTCCCTGGGGAGCTGTGCTAAAGCAAAGGCAAATCAATCAGGGCCCCAAATCAGGACAGCTTTGCCATGTGTGGATGCCTTGTCCTCAAAGGATGTTTTCCCTGTCTGTCACTTGTCCCCTTCCCAAAGTGCTGCTGCACCCAGGGAAATGGGGATGGGATGAGGACACCAGGGCTGGACCCACAGAGTTACCTGCAAAGGTGGTTTTAATTCCCTTTTTCTCCCTCTTTCCCAAAAGAAGGGCACGGGGTGAGGCAGATCTCATGGGAAATGAGTCAAGGCTGTCTCCTTCTCCGGGGACTTGCTGCATTTGCTGCCAGGGTGACAGTGTCAGACACAGCTGCCACTTCCAGTGCTCATTACTGGTCCCTGAGTCAGTGCCTGACATCCCAGCAGAGGTTGTTGCACAGTCTGATGAGGGACAGGAAATAATTCCAAAGCCAATTTAAAGCACCCTACCTGGGTGAGGAAAAAAAAAAAAAGCCAAGCAAACAACCCCACAGTGGAAGTTTGCTTAGAAATATTTTAGATCTTACTCTTGCCCATCAAAGGTGGCAAAAATCACTTGTCTCTTTCCATGCTGGGAATGAATTTTGTGTCTGTGTCTGAGAGAGAGAGTTTGCTCCGCATCTGTCCTATCTTCCCTATCTGGGGCCTTGATCCATCCCCCCTTACCTTGCTCCTCTATTCAGAACACTTCATAAAACTCAGTACCCATAACAGGGAGGCTTCCTAATCCACATAAAACATTCTGCAACAATTTATATATAAAACCTCATTAAAGCTTCAACATTTCCAGGGACACCTCCAGAAAAACACTTTTTTAACAGGATGCATTTGCCTCTCCAAGTGTGGCTGTGTCTGGGACACTGATTAGGTGTGATTTCAGAGAAAATCCACCAGAAACAGCTGTAAAAGCAACCAGCAAAGGCAGAAGGAAGGAAAGGCCAGCACTGAGAGCATCCCAAATCCCCTTGGATCATTTCCTGGTCCTTTTGGGATAAGTCATTTAGCATTCCTGTGCCTGATTGACACTAACATCATTAAGGTTGGTAATGAATTTCAGTGCTATATAAATCACACGGAAAACTATTACCCTTAATCCCAGCCTTACGAGGCTTTAATAATTAATGTCATCTGAACCTGTTTCCAAAACATGACCTTTGAAATCAGATTGCTGTGGCCAGAGCCATCCCTCATGCTGCAGGCAGCTGTTTCCAGCCAGCCTGGTGGCTGCAGAGGGGCTGTGGGTGGGTCAGAGCCAGGAGCAGCTCCCAGAGGGAACCTGTGCTGGTGGAAGCTCCACTCCTGTGCTGCAGGATCACAGAAAACACCAGGAGTGGGGAAAAGCACTGCCAGCATCAATTCCAGCTTGTCTCATTGCAGAGCACTGCTCTGAAGGGTGAAAGGGCAAAATGTGGGCACCCCCTGCTCTTTCAGACTCCTCTCCCATGTGGGGATGCTCAGATCCCTGGGCAGCCTGGGGCGCTGGTGCCTGCCAGCCCTGGAGCACCAAAGGCTGCACCTGGAAACCTCCTGAACTGGCCCATCCTCCTCTGTTATCAGCTCAGTTTAGCCCCAAATGATGACAGAGGGTATTTTATTTTAAATAAAATCTCTAGCTTCCATTCACACGTGTGCCTTTGTTGTTCTGTGAGTCAGAGCTGCTCGGGGAGGCTGAGAAAGGCTCCACACATTTATTTTTTTTCAGGCTTTCACACAGCATGTGGGTGCTGGGTTAAAAATAATGTGGCACCTCTCCTTGAGCTTCCTCCCAAGCAGCAGATCCAGGCAGAGGGATGTGCAGGGGAAACAGCAAATGGAGCTGCAGCTCCAACAGCCCACAGAGTTAATTCCTTTAATTTAGTCATGGTGCAAGCAGGATGTGAAAACCCTCCCAGGGAGAGGGGAAGGGCTGCTGTTCTTTGGTGCTGTGAGTTTTACGTCTTTCCCTGTTTTCAGTGCTTGAAAAATAAAGCAACAACACTGCTGGGATAAGGAGCAGAAGTTGTGCTGAACTCCTTCCACACACAGTAAGACAAAGTAAAAATTCTCCAGAGTAGAAATCCATTTTGATTTAAGTGAAATGTACATCTTTGAGTCTGTAGTTAGAAAACATGGCTATGTAGCCTGACTGCAAAGCCCAGGCTCAGAGAAACTGATTCAATGAAAGACAGGGATGGGGGGAGAGAGAGGGTGATAAAGAGAGACAGAGAGACTGCTGTGAGAGCAGGTCAGCCTGACCTGGGAACTCTTTCTGATAAAGAAGAACTAGAGGTAAATGTCACGCAAAATTCATAAAAATGAATATGTATGAACCTATTGTGAAATTGCATGCATATGTATTTGAGAGACAAATTCAAAAAGACCTGAATTCCCAGAGGTACACGTGTCATTTTAGGGAAACGAGTCCCACATGTGTCCAGCCCTGCAATAAACATACCAGCCTTACAACTTCCACAAAATTGTGGAGTTTTGTTCATCTCCACAAAACAACAGAACCTGGTGTGCCCACCCCACTGCCCAGGGCTGGGAGTGCTCAGGTGTGCCCACCCCACCTACACAGGGCTGGGAGTGCTCAGGTGTGCCCACCCCACCTGTAAAGGGCAGAGAGTGCTCAGGTGTGCCCATCCCACCTGCACAGGGCAGGGAGTGCTCAGGTGTGCCCACCCCACCTGTAAAGGGCAGAGAGTGCTCAGGTGTGCCCACCCCACCTGCCCAGGGCTGGGAGTGCTCAAGTGTGCCCACCCCACCTGCCCAGGGCTGGGAGTGCTCAGGTGTGCCCACCCCACTGCCCAGGGCTGGGAGTGCTCAGGTGTGCCCACCTGCAGAGTTCTGGGAGTGCTCAGGTGTGCCCACCCCACTGCCCAGGGCTGGGAGTGCTCAGGTGTGCCCACCTGCAGAGTGCAGGGAGTGCTCAGGTGTGCAGCCCAAAGCCAAGCTGCCAGTGCCAGTTTTGCTGCCTGTAGGAGGACACAGGATGGGTGAATGAAGATGGTACAGAATGTAATAATATCCCCTAAAGAGCTGCAGCTGAACCAATTACCAGAGATTAGGAGCAGTCCTGATGTTAACAGGCCACACCTGTAGCAAATGAGAACAGTGTTATAAAAGAGTGGATTGGTGGGAACTGGAGTCAGCTGGCTGCTGCAAGGACCAGGAACAGTCAGTGCTTGGAGGAGCTGCCTATGAGAAACATCGAGGTGTGAAACTCTGGGGATATGGAATCCCTGCACTATAATGATAATAGACCTCTCAATATGCAAGACAACAGCTGCCCAGTGTGAAATACCCCACAAACACCATCCAAGAGAAACAAAAATCTCCAAAGTCCCCTTTAGGAAGTGGTTCCAGCCCCTGGGGCTGCCCTTGGGTTTCCCTGGGTGTGCTGCTGGGGCTGCTGCTCCCCTGCCCATCCAGTGCCCCCCGAGCCTCCCCCCAGCCCTGCTGCCCACGAAATGACAAAAAACAGCAAGAGCTGAACAGCTGGCACAGAGCATCCTTCACCTCCCACACAAGGCACAGCAGCTCCAGCATCCCAGCCTGGTGCATTCACTGCTCACTCTCCTCTTTGCTTGGGCAAACACTGAAACCCCTGGCTGAGGCTGAGCTCCCTCCCCGTGCCCAAAATGCTTCTCCCAGCCTGGTGTGCAGGTAAAATTGCTCAGCAGCTGTTGTCTGACACCAGATCAGAGCCATGGGTGGGCTCAGGGGTGGCTGCCCTTTGCTGGGTGGATTTGCTGTCCAAATAATTCAGCACAGAGCAAATTTGAGGGAGCAGGAGGGGAGGCAAAGCTGAGGTTTCATAGCAGCTGGTGGCCCAGGCTGACAGGACCAGACCTCTTATTTCATAATAACCTGAGTGCCTTCAAGGCAGCTTCTGCTGAAAGGGAAAAAACCAGGAAAAAGCATTCCTGCAGATGTCACCTGTCAGCATCAAACCCTTGTAGCTGAAATGAGACGTGCCCACCACCCCCAGTGCACTGCTGCCAGCCCAGGGAGAGCTGCTGTAACAAATCACTTCTGTTCTGAGCCTCTAATGAAGCTCAAATCCCTCCTCAGTAATAAGGTTTGACCTTGGGTGCATCCTAAAAGCTGCTGCTGAGGTGTCCATGGAGCTTCAAGCTTCCACACTGATTAAAGGGTGCTACAAAAGGCAGCTGCAGTGCCAAGGGCTGGCAGAGCCCAGCCCTGCAGGGTCTGGCACAGCTGTGAGACATCCTGACCTGGGCAAGGGCCCACCCAGCTTCACTGGCCCCACATGTGGCTGTGGAGGAGGATCCACAGGAGGAAATAGCCCAGAATGAGCAGTGAAAAGTGGGGAAGGGAGAATGATGCTGCCAGCTGGTGTTATGTGAAACAATTAACTGAATCCAGCTATTGCAGGACCTGGCAAAGTCCTGCCCCAAGGCTTGGGGGGATGCTGAGAAGATGCAAAGTGCTGATTGTCCTGTCTGGGACAGCCATGCCAAGCTTCTGTCCAAGACAAGGATTTTCCACCTCGCTGGTTTTTCCCATCATCAGGGAAGTTCATGTCATGGGGAGGAATTCTGGAGAGCTGCTAATGAGGTGGGAGGGTTGAGCTGTGCTGCTGGGGGTTTTGGGAGGCAGCACTGGTGCTGTCTCTGATCCTGGCCAGTGGGAAATGCTCCTGGTGATTGTGCAGAGCTTTGGGCAGGAGCTCTGTGTGGGACAAGCAGCAGCAGCAGCAAATCCACCCAAGTGTTTCAGTGCATCTGCATGGAGACAAAGGGGAGGGGAAGAAACTGAAGCTCGAAATGTGTATTTCTAATTGATTATATGCATGGCTGCTGGGGGCCTCTCACACTGTGTGGTTAATTATGTCACTGTGTGAGCTGCAGCTTTATTTGTGCTGCACTCCAATGATCCTGCCCAGAGCCCAGGCAGCAGCAGAGCAGGTTGTCTGTCAAGAAAAATGAAGGTCTGCTTTGTTTGGGTTTCTTTTTAACAATATAGAGAAAAGAGGAACGATGAGCAGCCAATTACTGTGATAAAATCATCTACCCTGATAGCACATGGGGAACATCCAGTCCTAACCAGCCTCCTGTAGATTTGTGATTTTATTGGCAATTCCCTGCTCATGATCTCCATCCCAGGGAAGCCTCCTTCTCCTGGGATCCCCAGAGGGCTTTGCCCCTCTGGATGCCTTTTCCAGGGCAGAATCCATTCTGCTGACCAAACCCCTGCTTTGTCCTTACTGTCAAACCCCCAAGGGATTTGCTGCTTTAAGTTATTCCTCAAATGGGAATAAGAGCCCAGGAAAACACGCTGAACTCACTATAATTTAAGTATTGCTGTAACTTTGTGCAAAATAACTTATTATATAAGTTACATAAGTTATGGTATGAGTTTTATAAGTATAAATAACCAGAAACCTACTGGGAGGCAGTTTTCTACCAGTCTGGATCTGGAACTTGCCTATTTTGGGCTCTACCATGTTCTGGTTGAAGAAATTCAAACCTCCACATCTGCATCAGCTTCTCAAACCAAGCAGAGCTCACCAAGCTGAGCACAGGGCTCCATTGATTCCAAACAAGCCACCCAACAACACCTCCTCCGCATCTCAGAGCTCACTTTATTTTGGGTTTTTCTATTTCAAGCCCTCCTGTTTTGCTAACTGGGGACGCCTCAGCAAAGATGCAGCACGTTTTAGCCAGGGAGCTGGGCACTGTGGTGTGTGAGCAAAGCCCCTGCAGAGAATGAGCTGTCCCTGCAGAAATTTCCATACAGCCCCGAGCTCCAGGCGCTGGGATGGGATCCATGAGCTCCCTGGGCCCTGCTCCTGGGCCGGAGCTCCTGCACGGTGGGTGACCCTTTTCTTGTCCTCCCTGCTCTATCCAAGGGAGTGTCCCATTGCTGGACACCTCCTTGGAGCTGCCTCCTTCTTCTTGGCTCTGCCTCCCATTGTCGATGTGTTTTGGCTGAATCACCCAGGCTGGCAGGGGTTCCCAGAGCACACAGCATCTGCCCCTGTGTCCCTCTCTCCTTTAGCCCTGGCTCTGTCCTGCCTGGTCCCAGCCCTGCCAAGCTGGCTCTGTCCAGCACACCGGGCTCGCTGCCCTCCAGCCCTGCTGTGTCCTGAGCTGAGCATTTCTCGCTGCTGCTGGAGCAGCTGCCCCTTCCCCGGTCCCAAAGGAGCGCTCGGAGCAGAGTTTGTGCAGGAGGGAAGGGAAGGGAAGGGAAGGGAAGGGAAGGGAAGGGAAGGGAAGGGAAGGGAAGGGAAGGGAAGGGAAGGGAAGGGAAGGGAAGGGAAGGGAAGGGAAGGGAAGGGAAGGGAAGGGAAGGGAAGGGAAGGGAAGGGAAGGGAAGGGAAGGGAAGGGAAGGGAAGGGGCATCGAGGGGCAGGAGCAGGGCTGGCTCCCACCCCTGGCTCCCACCCCTGGCTCCCACCCCTGGCTCCCACCCCTGGCTCCCACCCTGGCTCCCAGCCTGGCTCCCGCTCACCGCCGCTCACAGCTCAGAGGCGGGAGTGGGAGATGGGAAAGAAGGAAATAAGCGGGGAATAGAGAGAAAGTGGGGAAATACAGGGAAAGGGAGGATAGAGGGAGCGAGCGGGAGGTGGGGAGTAGAGAGGAAGAAGGGGTGGATGGAGAAGGAGGGAGGGGAGGGAAGAAGGGGAGGATGGAGAAAGGGAAGGAGGGATGAAGGGAGGGAGGGAACGGGGGCACGGAGGGGAGGGAGAGGTGGGCTGGCCCCGCCGGCGCCATGTGATGCCCTCTCCTCCCGGGCTCTCCCGGCGCGGAGCGGAGCGAGCGGAGCATCCCCGGGGCCGGTGAGTGCCGGGACCGCCGCGGGGAGGGCGAGGCGGGGGCTCCGGGTCCGGCCCGGCTGCTCCGGGAGCGGGGAGGGGAATGGTCCCGGGGATGGCTCCGTGGGGGCTCCGAGCGGGATGGAAAGCCCTGAAAGTTTAAAGGCGAGGGAAGAGGGAGCAGGTGCGGAGCCGCAGGGCTCAGGGCAGTATCCCCGTGCTTTCCGTATTCCCCGTGGAGCGGGACCCGGCCGGGAGCGGCGCGGGCTCCGCCCCGGGCAGCATCCGCCGCATCCCAGCCAGCCCCGGAGCCCCGGAGGTGCCCGTGTGCCCTGCCCGGGGCTGGCACCGCTCGGGTGGCGGCGTTTGGATCCCCCACGGAGGGCCCTGAGCACGAGGAAGGCGGAAAATCCCCGAGATGCTCATCCTGGGCTTCCCCCGCCGGCTGCTCCAACAGGGGCCATGGGCTGGGAGCATCCCCGTCCTCAGGGCGAGCTCGGAGCGTTCTGCTCAGGAACGGGTGTGTGCTTTTCCCAGGGAACGGGAAATCTGCGGGAAGCCGGGCTGTGAATGTTTTGCAGTGTTGTAGCAAACCCCTTGGAGAGAGGAGTGAGAATTGAGCGAGGCTCTCTGAGAAAAACCTGACCTGGTTCTTAAGCGGAGTGAAGGAAGTGCCGGGGCTGAGGGGAGAGGCTGGGTCGGATCCTGTGTTACCATAAGAACCGCGAGCGAGCGGGGATCTGGAGCCTGTCCGCACTCCACGAGCCCCTTATCCACAGCCAGGGGAAGGTGGTGAGATTGAAATGTGAAATGTGAAAGGTGAGATTGAAATGCGAAATGTGAAATGTGAAAGGTGAAATGTGAAAGGTGAGAGGTGAGATGTGAGATGTGGAGGCTCAGCCGCCGCGGCGGGCAGGGAGGCTCTGTCAGACCCGGCCTTTGGCTCCTGATTCACCGCCGGATGTTGGGAGAACTTCAGCAGCCCCTGGCTCGGGATGCTCTGCGCAGCTTTCGGGGTTGGGGCTGCCAGGCACGGAGCTGCAGGAGCTCCTCAGGGGTGCCCAGGGACCTCAGCACCGCTGTCACCGCTGTCACCGCGGTGTCCCCGTGTCCCCAAACCCCCCTGGGGGACAGGAGTCCTCGTCAGGTGCCTGCACGGTACAGGTGAGCCTTTGGAAAGGGCGGCAGGGGTGCTGCATTCCCTGAAGACAGCACATCTTCAGCCAGAGCGCTGCTAAAGAGCATTTCAGCTAAAGAAGAGAATTTCTGCTGAGTTCCCTGCAGCAGCAGCAGCGAGTGCTGACCCAGGCTGGCAGCTTGGCTGGAGGAGCATTCCCGTGTCTCCATCGCTGCTGCCCTTTGGCTTCACACGTGCCTCGTGTCTGGGCTCCTTTCAGGGCTCCTCTGCCGCCGTTTGAGCGGCACATTCCAGTCTGTCGTGACAGGACCCACACAAAAAGCCCAAGGGCAGGAGCCTGGCTCCCAGCAGCCCATCCTGTGCCACCACACCCTGCCCCAGGTGACATCCAGGGGACAGAAATGCCTCTGCCTGGGGCTTCCTCTCATTCCTTGCTGTATTCTTGTAGCTGTTGAATATATTCATTGAGCTGAATGAATTTCCACCTGGCATCATCCACAGCACAGCTTTTGCAGCTTCAGCTTTATTTATGGAGAGGGGAGGGAATATAGAATACAAAAGAGAAATAATGCACAAGCCTGCAGAGATTTCAATGGTATCAGTGAGCTCTGAGCTCTGTGAGGCTGGAGTGAGCCCCAGGAGCTTTTCCTAAATCAGCTGGGAAGATTTAAACCCCTGGGTTTTACACCCCTGGGTTTAACATGGCATTTTAAAAATAACTTTTGACCTAAAGCCCATCATCTGGTTATGTGGGGATCTTAATCTCACTGAAATTAAAGGCAATTTGGGTTCTAGGTGTGTTCTAGAAAGATGGTTTGGTGTCACACTGATTTTTAAAGCTGTTTAGTCACAAATTCTGATATTTGTACTAAAATATTTACTGGCAAAATGGAATTTGTGCAAGGGCAACACACATGCCTTCATCAGGCTCAGAAAATGGGTTTTCACAGATGAGTGGAGTTTGTGTGTGGTCTAGGAAGACGGGAATTACAGGGGGTTTTTTATTAATGAGAGGGATATTGCTTATCAGTGAAAAACCTTGTTAGAGCTGTGTCAAGGCTGCACTGAGGGCATTATTGGAGCAGCACAGCAGCTGCATCCACTGACCCAGGACAACCTGTGGATAATTCATTTCCCCACCCATCAGTGCTTCCTGATGCCATCCCCCTCCACAGGGAGCACAGCTCAGGTCTGCAGAGCAGGACCTGCCCGGTGGCCCTGGCTCCTTCCCAGGAGACACAGAATGGGGAGGACAGAGGCTCCTTTTCCCTGCAGCAGCTCTGGCTGGGAATATCAGGTCAGGTGTAGGTGGCAGGAGAGGTGCTGCTGGTACAGAGGGAACGGGAGAGGAGCACAGGCAGAGACCAGGCACACACAGCCAGGCCAGGTCTCACTGGGGAGAGGTGCTGGCCTGAGGGAAGGGTGGGGAGGAGTGAGACCAAGTCCATTCCCTGCCTGTTCCCACAGAATTTGCCAGGATGTGGCTGCACCTCCCTGTGCTGAGCAGGACAGGTGAGCCCAGGGCCTCCTGAGCACCCCGTGCCTGTTCTCAGGCTGCTCCACCTCCTGCATGGCTGTTCCTGCCCTGTCTATTCCTGTTAAATACTGGAACTGGTAACAAATCTTGCTAAAATCTGGGTGGTAGAAAGTTTAGTACCTCCAGTGATGTATAAATACTTATGTACATTAATATTACTGATTATGAAACCCCCCAAGCTGCATAAAGCAAAGACCTTTCCTATGTGAAAATGGGACCAGATTTTAGTGGCTGCTCAGTGTCAGACCTGGGGAGTTGTGCATGAAGACATCACCAACAGCTTCCAGGGAGTTGTGTCCCAAAATGCTGGGGCAAAATCAGCATTTTGGAGCAGCTGCTGGCCCTGGTCATGGGGTTCAGTGGCAGCCACGAGTGTCACTGGGTTATGAAGTCGTTGCCAGAGGTGTGGCTGACACAGCCCTTGTGCACTTTTTGCCATCATTTCTCTGCTCAGAGGCTTTGCAGCAGAGCTGGTTTCCAAGCAGGGAAGAGCGATTGCAGTCTCCTGGCTAACGAGGCACTGCTCCCTCCCTCATCCATCATCTTTAGCACGCTGAGGGATGCAGGTCCTGCAGCAGCCCCGGGCAGCACGTGCCCCATGTGCCACTGTCTGCAGCCCTCAGAGAGCCCAGGGCCCCCGGGATTCCTGCCTGCCTCTCATTTATCACTCTGAACACGTTCATAAAACCCCTCCAGCACTGGTGAGAGGAGCGGGAGTGGGGGAAGAGCTGAGGCTTCCTGCCTCCCCAGCTCAGGTACCCACCAACACAGGGAGTGCAAGAGCTTTAATTAGCTCCTGATGCTATTTTTACCTCCCAGCAAGCTTAATTTAGCTCAAGCTGTCATGCAGTGATCGTTAAGGGGAAAAGAACTGGGGGTGTTGGCCCCTCTCTGCTGAGCTCGGGCTGCACCTGGGGCTTTTCTTAGACAGCAGGGAGTGTTTATAGCCCAGAGACATTTCATGGACAGCCCTTGAAGTGCTTACCCTGAGTTTGGGGGCTCTCCTCACACCCACTTCAGTTCAAAACATCAATATCTTACAGAAGAGGTGCTTGAGTGCTTCAGTCGTTACCTGCCTTGCTGCTGGAAGGACACAGAAACCTTGAAAAGCTGCAAGGAAAAGGATTATTCCCCCCTTTTTAATCTACAAGGCTTTTATAGGACTTTGTGCCAACTTAAATGATACTTGGAAGGGGGAAGGGGCCAGCTGTAGAGGTTTAATGGCCCCCAGAGCAGCCCAAGCTGGTGCTGGGTGAGTGGATGTGCAGGGCTGAGCCAGCTGCTCTCCCTCATCCCTGGCTCTGTCCCTGTGCCCAGGGCAGCCCGGTTCTGCAGCCTGAACGGGGTCCCTGGATCGTTGGGGTGCTGCAGGTTGTGCCTTTGGGGTCTGAGTGCAAGCCCCAGTGCCCCCCGGGCAGAGGTTAATGGGCAGCACAGCCCCCACGGCAGCCAGGTCCTGCAGCTCCTCTGGCACAGTCCCCAGCTGCTTTGCTTTGCAGCACTGGATATTTCCCTCTCTCATTCTGCTTTTGTAGCTTTTTGTAGGGTATTGAAACCAGCAGTTGGGCTCAGGTCCCTGGCTGTGAGCATTCTGACACACTGTGGGTAGGAGAATTCTGTGTCAGGTTGGGGAGGGAGAGAGGGCTTTGGGAAGAGCTCTGCAAAGGGCAGGGCTCAGCTATTGTTAGGGATGTAAACTCTGAGCAGATATATTTAGGTTAGACCTGGAGAGCTGGACCTGGGTGTGTGGGCAATATTGCAAGCTCAGAGCTTTAGCTCGTGTTTCCCTCTCCAGAAATGCACTTTGTGTCATTTTTGCACTTTGTGTCATTTTTGCACTTTGTGTAATGCTTTTGTACAACACCCCAGGGCAGGAGCTGCCAGCACGTGGATGCAGAGACCTGGCTGCCATCTGCCTGTCCCTGTGCCCCAGCACCCTGCAAGCCTCCTGTGGGTCAGCCAGAGGGGGAGAGCTGAGCCTGTGCCCTCCCTTCAGCTCCTGCCTGATTCCAGAGCCATCCCAGACCATCCAGCAGCTGAAGCCTCAGTGAGGACCCTCATCCCTGCAGCTGATCTGCCAGAACTGCTCTTCCCACCTTCAGCCCCATCACAGGTTCTCCTCTTGCCAAAGCATCACTTCAGCAGGGGTTAGCAGAGGTAAGAGCCTGAAACACCGAGGGAAAGGGAGACACGTGGGTGGGATGGCTTCTATAAAAGTTTTGTGGGGGATATCTGTGCATCCAGAAGGACCATGAGAATGAGGCTGGCTGTACACACACAGCCTGGGAATCAGGACCATGGGGGCTGCTTGCTGGGTGATTTTATTTGCTGGAAGTTGCTGGGTTCATCCCAAGCCATTAGTGTGAAAGAGCTGGAGCAGTGCCATCACTCCATTGAGAGCAGCAGCCTGGCAGAGATGGCCAGTTTGGGAATTGGTCTGCTTTCAGGGCTGGGGTGGGAAATAACTTCTCCTTTGACCTTGGGAATATCATTTGATCTCCTTATATTTGGTGCTTTAGCTGAGGTGGGCTGAGTTATCAGCAACAACCTCTGCAAACCTGACCCAGGCAAAAGGGCTGGTTTTGAGCAGTCCACAGCAAAAAGGCAGGTGTGAGATAAAGAAGGAGAGGGAAGTGGGTCAGCCTTGCAGATTCAAGTTATGGTGATTTCTATACAGCATTTCCATCGCTCTTGCACTGCCATGGCAGGATTTTTTTCACCAAACTGTAAAAAATAACTCTGGCAAGAAATGAAGCACAGGAAGTGCTAAGGAAAAGAGAACTCAGAAAAAATTATGTAAGTCAAGTTTAAGAGAGAAAATCCCAAGTAATCTCATTACCAAAATCAGTTAGTGGTGAGCCTTGCAGTGTGTGAGCTCACATGTGGTGTCTTACTGATTATTTATCAGGGGCTCCTGGTGTGTGATGACAACCACAAAATTAATAGGTTAGTTATTGCTGTGGCTCAATCTGGGATTAAATAACTCATAACCAGCCTTCTTTTTATTCATTTATTTATTTGTGAAGCCTCCCTGGGTGCCTGTGTGCCCATTGATCCAGCGCTGCCGTGTCCGTGTGTCGGTAATGGCAGCGCCGGCTGCTGCTCCCAGTGAGGGGAGGCTTTCAAGCCCAGTATTGATCCTTTTGAAGTTTGTTTGCTCATAGTCACAGTTACAAGCCCTTGTTCAAACTGCCATGAGATGGGCTGTTTTATTTCTTAATATCAGGCTAAACCTCCTCTACATCAAAAAGATTTATTTCTGCACTTAATTTTTCCGATATGTATTTTCTGTCTCCGAAACCGAGCTGACATTTCTGTGTGACACTAATGCAGCTCTTAAAGCTGCCTGATGTATTTCAGTCTCCCCACGTGCCAGGGGAGGTGGTGGGTGCCAGCAGCCCAGGACAGGGCACCTGGAACCCTGTGGACCAGCTCCAACTCACATCCTCTTTGGAAATTTCCTTTTCAATTAAAACAGGAGACACTGCTTGTCTCTGCAGCCATCTCTGCTCTCTTCAGCTATTCTACAGAACCAGAGGAGCCCTGTGCTCCTCTCCTGCCTGCAGCACACCTTTTCCAAGCTTCAGGAGGGTGTGTTTCTCCCCAAGAAGTAATTCCAAAACCAGAGCTGTCTTTCCCAGCTGCCCAGTTTTCCAGGTCAGGTTTGTGGAGCTGCTTCTCCTGCGATCCCAGATGGAGCCGTGGGCGCTGCCCTCACCATCTCCTCCTCTTCCCCTCCTCAGCTGTGGTTAAAGTCAGCTCCCCATGTGCTCCTCACACTGGTCCAACCTTGTCTGCCAACCCAAAGAGCCCCAGTTCAGCTGCCCTCAGGCTGCAGCCTGCACACCCTGTTTTGGGACTGAAGAATTTGCACCCTTTGGGTGCTCCATGAGCTCGGTGGGATCACTCAATTTCACCAGGGTTATTAATGACCAAATCAGCCTTTTCTGGCTTTGCCCCTGAGGGAGCCAGGGTGAGCTGTGCTGTCTGAAGGAGGGTGACAGTGCAGGGGTGGCCTGGGCACAGTCCTGCCTGCCTAAGCACTGCCAGCTCTCAGAAGTTTTGCTCTGAAAGAGCTGCTCTCCTTGACCTATTTTTTTTTCTCACACCCATGGCCTGCATTGTGTCCTGAGGAAGGGATCACACTGCTCAAAGGTCCTTTATTTTTAGCCAGCCCAATTTCTTGTTGCAGTTTAGTGGGATCTGGTCCTTTCAGTTCAGCTCCATCTCAGCTCACGCTCTCCAGCATTTGGTTGCTCCTACCCAGGTCCCTGATATTCTTTGCAAATCCATTGCTCACTCAGAGGGTTTCCTACTCCCCTTTCACAGGCTTTATTTCTTCTCCTTTATGTCCTGCTCAGCCTCTCCCACTGCTCCAGATCCATGGCTGAATCTCTGGTTTCCCTTGGCCCTTGGTTTGCAGCATGGACCAGGCATTCACAGCCACAGGCCACCAGGCTTGTCCTGGACCTCAAACAAGCACTCCACAAACAAACCCTTTCCTCCTGTCTGCTCTGATAACCTTGGCAGTGCTTCCCTTCCTCCCAAATGTCAGGAAATTGGAAATGATGTCACATAAAAATCAATGGCTTGGCCCTGCTCCTTCTGCCTTTACCCAGGGCAGGAGGGAGCTGCTGTTCTCTGGTGACCCCAGAGCAGTGATTTATTGAGGTGACCCATCCTGTCCAGGCAGCTGACCAGTGATATATTCATTTTTCTCAGCCCACCCACATAGCCCAGAGCAGTGGCCTGTGCTTGGCATTAGGCCACAGATGTGGGCTCAGAAATCTGCACAGGATATTTCCTTTCTGTGGCTGTGGAGCAGCAGGTAAGGACTTACCCCAAATCTGGGTGAGCTGCATTAGAAACAAAGTGCTCATTTCTCCAGTGCTCATTTCATTCCCCAAAGGATTCAGGCCCAGCAAGGGCCATGTGCTGTTTCCATCAGCAACTGTTGCTCCAAGGCAAGGAGAAATTCATTATGAAGACTGCAGATTACATTGCAGACTGCCTTTATTATTCCCTGGACTACTACCAGGATGCACAGCGTGATCGAAGGAGCAGGAGCAGTTCTGAGGGTCCATTTCCTGGAAATCGTTGGGGCACTCCTCATTTAATTTAAAATCCAGCTCCTGCTGGAAACCAAACAGCCATAGGAAGCATAACACAATTGATAAAGGTCACTGTGGACTAAATCCTTCCTGATGATCAAGCCAGCTCCTGTTCTTGTCCCTGAAAAACCTTTCCCTTGGGAGCCCTGTGAGCCCTCCAGGTGCTGGGCCTGGGGAGGGTTTGTTTCAGGCAGAGGTTCTGCACCATCCCTACCTGTGGGAGTGTCAGGGGGTGGGATGGTCAGGATGGATGGAGATGAGAGATCTCTGAAACCAGGTCTGGAACTTGGGGTTTATTGCAAAGGGCCAAGTGCAGGGCCCTGCTGGGAGCTGCCAGCCACAGCTCAGAGCAGGAATGAGGGAAGAGAGGGGGAGAGAGGATGAGAGGGTGAGAGAGTAAAAGTGTAAGAGAGTAAAAAAGGTGAGAGCATAAAAGGGTAAGAGAGCGAGGTTCCCGTTACAATACAATAAATCTTCTTCTGTGTTGAATATTCCTATTCTCACTGACCAATCTAGTACAAGATACAAATCCTATAGCATTTACATACAACCTATAAGAATCACTACATTACCACACTGTGTTACATTTTAAACCCTAAAAACTCCTCTTTGGGCCCCTTCTGCCAAGCTAGTGGGGTCTGCTCTGCCCCTTGGAGCTGTCTGCAAGCAGAGGGTGTTGTTCCATCAAAAGGGGATCACCTTCAGCCAGCCACACCATTGTTTTCCTGTTGTTCAGTAACTGAGGGATCTCAAAGCTTGCTTTCATTTCAATCTCACTTATAGTTTCCATATTCTCAAAATCTTTTGCCAGACAGTCATATTTATAAGGCTTTTCTGTTTCATCTTCCCCAACACCTATCCCTGTTCCCCATCACATCAGCTTGGATTCTGTGTTCCAGCAAGGCAGAAACAGGCACCAGTCTCTAACACACCCATGATCTCATGGAAATTGAAGCGTGAGAGGGAAAGGAATGAGGCAATTGAGAGGTGCAGCTTTGATGCCCGACCCCTGTCCCTGCTGCTCACATCACACCAACAGAAATGAGCCCAAATGGGTCTATTTTCCAGTGCCTGATCTCGGTGGACAGCAAATCACAGGAAATACTTCATTATTCCCCCCTAAGTGTCTTTATCTGGACCTTCACATACTCCCTACTATGATTTTTGGCTCGTTATTAACTAAAATGTGCAGGGAGGATGGTTGTTGATGATACATAAGCCAAGAATAGATCCCAGCTCTTTCTACCATTTTGGCACCAAAATGCCAAGAGGGATGAGACACCCTGTAGTAAATGCTGCTCATTTTGAGGCAGCAACTAGAAAATATGGCTCTGGCTGAGCTAGGGAAAAGAATGGATGAGCAGGAGGATCTGTGTTTTGGCTGTTGGATTGCTGAATCCAATGGGATCCATAGAGATGGGAAGTGGCATCTTCCTGGGAAATGGGAGCTGCAGGGCTGATGAGCTTCTCTCCCCCATGGCCACCAATTTCTTCTCTGGCTGCTGTCTCCTAATCCTTCAGGGAGAGAAGAATCTGAGCATCCTCTCAGCACTTGGCTCCTTGCTCCCCTAGCAGGGAGGTATTTCTCCTGGGAACACATCCTACTTTCCTTGAGCTGAGGGAAGCATTAAATAACACTGAAAATGAGGCTGGTTAGCAAAGCCAAAGGTGCAGGGAAAGCTTGCAGGAGTGTGAGCTGGAGCACTTTCTTGGGCTGTCTGGAGACAGCAATCCCCTTCCTGTAGGTTGGAACCTTCTGGGAAAAGGCTCAGTGTGAACGTAGGAAGAGCCAAATCTTTAATTTCAGATGGAAGGGAATTGTCAAAGCTGTTGCAGTGCTTGAGGGTGAGAGTACATCTGCTTCCTACCAAGATGTACTTGCCTGCTTTGGACTCGAGGTCAGATCTGATAATTAAAGACTCTCTCTCCTTCTCTGCCTTTCACTCAAGAATTTGATACTCTTCCAGCAGCATTCCCTGCTTTTCTCTCTTATTGCTGCCCAGAGCAGTGAGCTGGAGGGGCACACAGACCTTGGATGTTGCATCTGTTCAGTAAATGCCTTTCTTTGGACTCCACAGTAACTACAAGTTTCCTTCATGTTAATCTAAATGAAACTGCTGCAAGCACAACCCAGGATGGGTGTGGGGAGCTGGTGCTGAGGATTTGTGAGGCAGAAGGGCTGGGGATGAGCACTGCAAGAGCTCAGAGCTCCCAGAGCACTGGAGGAGCAAGAAACCTCTCTCAGCATCACCTGCTCGCTTCACCATGAGGGAATTATGGCACAACATTATCCTTGGAGGCTTTCAGGTGTAAAAGTACAGGCTGTGAGGACTTTTGGCATCTCTGAGAGTCTGTGTAAGCAAGGGAGAATTAATCTATGTGCATCTGAGGCACTAGAAAATAGAAACCACTTTCCTCCAGTCTGTTTGACTGTGCTGGAACTGAGAGTTGTCATCTCCTGGTCCAGGCAGGAGTTGTGTCTCCTGATTTAATCACTAAACCCACCACCCTTACTGCAGTTATAACAGCAACAGGACTTCTCTCCCAGGGAGTCTGCTCTCCAAGGGAGCACAGCAGTGATGGGGCCACTCCTGAGGGTGTGGAACAAAACCAGTGCAACTCTAAAGGGAGTCCAGGGAGATGCAGCCTGCTTAGAAAGTCGGTAGCTTTTGTTGTCTAGCTGGATTTAGATCATTTTTCCTTACTGCTTGCAGTGCTGAATAGCAGCAGAATGTGCCTTGGAAAATATACATGAGATGGCACTTATCTGTGATTCATTCTGCCTTTACAGCAGCAGTCAGTGGCACTGTCTGCCTCCTTGCTACTCCACACAAGGCCATCTCTCACACCTATCTTTTTCCTTCCTGCTCTTATTCCTTTAATCTTTTGTTGCTGTGGGTTCCCCTCCACCCTTCCCCCCATACCAATTTCACTTTTTCTCCACTGAACCAAGAACTCTGATTTCTGGTGCTTTTTTATCAGTCTGCAGGGCACCATAGGAACTGCTAATTGGCCCAAAGTAGCAAATGTGCAATGAAATAATAATAATTTTAAAACATGCTATACATAAATGACATGGGCATGAGAGAAGCTTTTCCTTTAAGGTTTGCCCAGGCCTGGCTGCAGCTCTCTGTCCCCATTTCCCTGCCTCTCTCCAGAGCACAAGGTGGGATTGGACAAGGGAGGGTAGTGGCAGCTCTGGGAAGAGCAAAACAACAACAATAAAAAGCAGATCATTGTGCCATGCCACTCTGCTTCGAGTTGTTTATGATGTCATAAATGTAGCATGGCTTTTGCAAAATTAGCATGATTGGTGGATCTAGCATGGAAGTGGAAAAGTGGCAGTGTTGGAGGGGAGAGGGATGGTGATGGGAGCTGCTCAGGGCTGGGCTTGGTCCAGCAGTTAAGAGCACCTTTGTTAATCCTTGATCGTGGTGTCAGTGATCCTCAGCAGCTCCTGTGCCAGGGACTGGCAGCTCTTGATAAGGCCCTGCAGGGAGATAAGATAAGATGCTGCCTCCATCCTTGGGGGGATCCGTGCCAGCTCTGGCTGGAGCAGCAGGAATTCACCTGCAGCAAATCCAACAGGAGCCAAGGAAGGAGCTGCTCCCATTCCCATCCGTTCTGTGTGTCCCTGTTTGGAAAGTCAAATGTCTGCTAAGGAAGGCAGGAGCCTCCCCTGAAATGGAAAATGTAAACCCCCTCCCTCTAAATTGCTATATGAAATTAAGGGACTCTCAGGGAAAAATATGGGAGCAGGAATAACAGTTCTTTAATAGGGAAAAAAATAAAAAGATAAAATGAACAATGCAGTAAACTAGAACAGCACTGACAGAGTCAGAACCCAACCTGACACCCTGTGGGTCAGGCTGTTGGCAGCAGCCCCATTGGAATTGTGGCTCAGCCCTCCTGCAGTGTCAGGGCTGGCTCTGCTGGAGCAGGGATCCTGGAGAAAGGTGCAGTCTGACTCTGGAGATGCAGGGGAAGGGGCAGCTGCTGTTCCTCAGGGAAATCCAGTGGGGAAGCTCTGCTGGTGTTCCAGAATCTCCAGATTATATCCATGTAGGAATGCTTGGCTGGTGTTCCAGAATCTCCAGATTATATTCATGTAGGAATGCTTGGCTCCTCCCTCTGGGCTCACATCTCCCAGTGGGATGCTGCAGTTCTTATCAGCCATGCAGGGACATTCAATAGCTGTTATCAGCAGATGTCTCCCCAGAGGGAGAAGTGGCTGCAGAAGAGATAAGGAAAAACTGTTCACTTAACAGAAGACAGCTGCCATCCAGATGGCAAATAGAATACAATTTGCTTGGCAATCCAAGAGAGTGTGCCATTCTCCATCCCATTTGTGCTGTGCCATTCCCCATCCAGTCCATGCCGTGCCATTCCCCATCCAGTCCGTGCTGTGCCATTCCCCATCCAGTCCATGCTGTGCCATTCCCCATCCCGTCTGTGCCATTCTATTCCCTATCCAGTCCATGCCATGCCATTCCCTATCCAGTCCATGCTGTGCCATTCCCCATCCTATCCATGCCGTGCCATTCCCCATCCAGTCCCTGCTGTGCCATTCCCCATTCAGTCCATGCTGTTCCATTCCCCATCCCAGCTGTACTGTGCCATTCCCCATCCTATCCATGCCGTGCCATTCCCCATCCCAGCCTGGCACGGAGCAGCAGTGCGCTGGGGTTTGTTTCAAGCTCTGGCTCTGTCAGTGATTGTTCCAATGGCTCCTTTCCATCCAGGGCAGAGCTTTGGAGGCTCCGTGCTGGGCTCTCCTCCCGCCCCATCCCGTCCCGCGGTGCTGCCGATGCTGTTGGCCATGAGCGCCTGCAGCAGGAAGGCGCTGACCCTGCTCAGCTCAGTGTTCGCCGTCTGCGGCCTCGGCCTCCTGGGCATCTCCGTCAGCACCGACTACTGGCTCTACCTGGAGGAGGGCATCGTCCAGCCCCAGAACCAGACGGCCGAGATCAAGCTCTCTCTGCACTCGGGGCTCTGGAGGGTCTGCTTCCTGGCAGGTAGGGTCAAAAACATCCCCTCGGTTTGTTGTGTGTCAGTGCCACCCCACAGCAAAGGGCCAAGAAAAATGGGATTTTAGAGGCTCCGTCCATCCCTGCTTCCAAACTCAGGTACAGCCTTTGGTAAGCAATGTCATCTCTTCATGCCTGACTGTAACAGCCCAAAGGATAAATCTGTCTTTGCACACCGGCTTAGGTGAGTTTGCTGCTGCCCTGCCAGACCCCCTGCCCTGTTCCAGAGCTGCAGCCATGATGCCTTGGGCAGCAGCTAAAAACTTTCCATTTCATCCCTGCAAAATTCAGATTCAGGTCAGCTGGACCGTTCCCTCCACCTGTGCCAAGTTTGATGAAGCAACTTGGCTGCAGGGACAGAGTTGAATAGAACCCAAGGGAATGGGAATCTCAAAGTGACCAACCTGAAATGTCACAAAGTTTCAGCTGCTTAGGAAAGGTCAGGGGAGAAGTGAGGAGCTCTGACATGGCCCCTGGGATGATCTTAAACCCCCTGGCTCCAGAGTTCACGTTTTTGTTCACATCTGCCACAGGTGAGGAGCGTGGCCGGTGCTTCACCATCGAATACGTCATGCCCATGAACATCCAGCTGACCTCTGAATCCACAATCAACGTCCTGAGTAAGTGGTTTGGTGGGGTTCCACCCTTTACATCCTGCAAATCACTGAGTCCCAAGCAGTAGGGACCCTCTCCAAGAAACCCCCTTTGTGTCCTTGCCAAAGAAGCTCTGAGTTCCTTGACAGTGCTGCCTCACAATGATGCAACTACATTTTTTACTATGGGAATTGCCCAGAGTGCTCATAAGCTTTTGGGGACATCCCTTTCTAATGGCAGGATGGCCACGGAGGCTCCAAGCTGTGTAATTTCCTGTCACTGGCTATTCAGCACTAATGTTTATCAAAGTGTTTGTCTTTTTAGTCTCCTCTCCATAATTTGCAGCTGTATTTATTCCCTTGTGATTTTATACATTATATAGCAGGATGAATTGAGGATGGAGTGTCACAGCTCTCACGATGAATTCTGCAGTCACTTCTGAATTAATAAGTAGAAGTGTTTTGAAAACACTTATGCAGTGAAGCTAGAGAAAAATTGAGGTTCTGGTGGTTTCCTTTGAAACATATCACACAGGAACCCTCAGAAATGCAAAAATCAGCACAGTCACCACCATGGAGATGGGACATTGGCACAGGTTGTCCAGAGAGTCTGTGGATGCTCCATCCCTGAAAATGTTTAAGGCCAGGCTGGATGGAGCCTGGAGCAACCTGGGATAGTGGAAGGTGTTCCTGCCCATGGCAGAGGGCTGGAACATAAGGTCCTTTCCAACCCAAACCATCCTGTGATTCCATAATTCTCTGTTTTACACAGCTCATTAGCAAAGAGAGAAGCTCAGACACACCTGAGCAGGAGGGTTGGAGCCCTCTCACACAGCCAAGCACATTTCTCACACTATTTAGGGAATATTAACCTGTTCCCACTTCCCTCTGCTCCTCTCTCACCAGAGATGATTCGCTCTGCCACCCCCTTCCCCCTGGTCAGCCTCTTCTTCATGTTCATCGGCTTCATCCTGAGCAACATCGGCCACATCCGGCCCCACAGGACCATCCTGGCCTTCGTCTCGGGGATCTTCTTCATCCTCTCAGGTGAGTGCTGCAAGCCAGGTTTTCTCCTGACAGCCCTTGAGCAGGGAGCACATTTGCTTTGATGTTTGCTTTGTCCTGACAGCCCATGAGCAGGGACCACATTGGATTTGGTAGCTGCTGGTGCTCTCCTAACCTGCCCTAGTGGCTCCTTGTGAGACTCATCACTCCCAGCTCAGTCCCACAGCCTGATCAGACCTCGTGGGATGGATGCAGAGCTTTGTGGAATGTGGGGAAAGGCTGCCCAACCCATGCAGGAGCAGGTGCTGGGGGAGAGGATGCTTCTTGTGAAACATCAGTCGCAGGAGAGATCTGAAACTTCAAACTGCTCAGTTGGGCTGTGTCTACATGAGAAAAGTGAATGTTTTATTCATGGTGTTGTGCAAGTGCTAAACAAATAGCTGTGACAGCTGAGCTTTGAAGCAGCTCCTACTGGAGCCAGATCCCCTCCCAGTGCTCACAGATTTCTCTGAACAGGGAATGTTTGACTGGAATAAGAGGAGTGCCCTGGGTTGGAGCAGCAGGAGGGCAGCTCCTTTCCCCAGTTATTACAAGCACACTCCCAAGTTTTTTTACTTTCCCCCCAAAGCCAGGCCTTCAGGAAGGTGCTTCTTCAGCAGCTTCATCCCTGAAGCATTTCCCACTGTCCCTCCCCAGGTCTGTCACTGGTGGTGGGGCTGGTCCTCTACATATCCAGCATTAATGATGAGATGCTCAACAGGACCAAGGACTCGGAGTCGTTCTTCAATTACAAATATGGGTGGTCCTTTGCCTTCTCTGCGATCTCCTTTCTTCTCACAGAGGTACCCACACCCTGTAACAAGCATATCCCATGCCCAGGGGTGGGCAGGCTGAGGCTGTTGGCCAAAAGAGGGCTCAGGTGGGGTTTCAGGGAGGGCTGGGAGGGTAGGGGGGCGATGTATAGTGTGAAGGGGACAGGTGGGGGGACAAACCCAACCTGGAGCACTGATGGGGCGTTTGGTCACAGTTCAGTAGAGCCAGGTGGAGCCGTGCCTGGTGGAGCCAGGCATGAAAAGCAGAGATGTGGCTGTGCTGCATTATTCACTGCACAGATCCGTGGGCAGGGCAGTGACGGCGCTCGGGTGCTTGTGAGCATCAGCCCGGCCCAAAGCAGGCGATCTCTGCGCTGTCCCGGTGCCCCGGCGGCGGGGAGGGTCTCAGGCCGTCTGTCTGTCCCGCAGAGCGCCGGGGTGATGTCCGTGTACCTGTTCATGAAGCGCTACACGGCCGAGGACCTCTACAGACCCCACCCCGGCTTCTACCGGCCCCGCCTGAGCAACTGCTCCGACTACTCGGGGCAGTTCCTGCACCCCGACGCGTGGGCGCGGGGCCGCAGCCCCTCGGACATCTCCAGCGAGGCGTCCCTGCAGATGAACAGCAGCTACCCGGCCCTGCTCAAGTGCCCTGACTACGACCAGATGTCCTCGTCCCCGTGCTGAGCCCCCCGGCCCCGCAGCCCCTCCGCTGGGCGCCGCGCCCCAACTCCGTTTGTCGTTTTCTTAGGCCGCTCTTTTCTGGCCAATTCTCTATTTATAGGAGCGTAAATATAACCAGAGAAATTGGTTATATAACCAGTAGTGTAACCTAGAGAATTGGGATGTTTCCCTTTCTTTGTTTTTTTTTGGGTTGTTTTATTCTTCCCCGCATAACTAAGAATCTCTCCAAAGTCCTCCTCTCTCAGCTCATCCTGCTGAGCAAACAGCAGTCCTGCCTGGGGGATAAATCCAGGGCTGGACTCAAGAGCAGGAAAAAGAAAATAGAGTAGAACTAACGGAAAAAAAGGTGTATTTTCTGGTGTAGGTAGGTAGGCTGCTAAAGTTTGTGCATTCAACTGTGTCATTGAATTCTATATTTACTGGCCTGAGCGCCAGCAGGCATAAAAGATTTGTGTAACTTTCCAAAAAACCAGCATTAGAAAAATATAAATTTTGTCTTGACTGAACGCTTATTGGTTGGTATCTCTCACTGCTGGATACCACTTCCAGCCAGGCTGGAATGGGAAATAGCCATCCTTCCATGACATCCTTCCATGGACACCAGCAGCTTGTTGTTCCTCCATGGCCACTTGGAAACTGTTGCTTAAATATCCCACGTTAGACTGGAGCCATTCTGGGGTGCTGGGCTGGAGGGATGGTTCCAGCACCCAAATTTCCTCTGCCATCCTATAGACAGGAGGCCTGAAGCATAAATGGGAGAATTTCAGTGCAGCATGGAGTGGAAAACAACCTAAACCTTTCCCATGGGAAACATCAGGTGCAGGATTTAGAGGAAAGAAATTATTTCAGTGAAGGACAAGACCCCAAACTGGTGTAAAGTGATGTACTGAGATCATTGGTACAAGTCCACTGCAGCAAAATAGTTGGCTTATTTTACATTTTGGCAAGAAAATGGTATTTTTGCTGCTTTTTTTTTTTGTTTGTTTGTTTTTTGGTTGTGTGTGTGTGTGTATTTATTTTGAGGTTTTAAGTTTGAAAATTTCATTTGATGCTTTGGCATTTTGGCCTTAGCCAGCTGCCAGGGGGAAACACCACTGCCACTGAGGGAAAACAAAGGGCAGGGAAGGAAAAGGCTGTGATCCCTCATGGAAGCCCCAGCTTGTCACCTTACAGGAGAAAGAGCTTTGCCCAAACTTTATTTCTGTTCTTTTTATTTTAAACCTTTCTGAAAATTTCCATTCTGCAAACAAAAAACAGTCTGGGGATTCTTGGTATATTTGAGCTTGTTCTGTCTTATTGTTAATTAAAAGAAATAGAATATATGCAGTTTTAACCTCATTTGTAGCACAGTGTGTAATGAATGTTGGACCTCTTGGTTGTTATTATTTAATATTATTATTTATTATTCGTTATTAAATATTTATTATTTATAAACTCCTCCAAAGCAGGGTGCAGCACCACTGTTTGCATCCATTACAGCACCCATTCCACAGGACATCACTGCAGGAGTGCATCCAGCCAGCTCTGGAACAGGATTACTCCTTTCCACTTCCTCCAGAGAAGCAAGTCATGCAGATTTAGTGTATATCTGGGTAGATTCCTAATTTGCAAAGTTTTAAAATCAGGGCATCTTTTGGTAGACACAGTTTTATTCCCCCTCAGTCTCTGTATGACCCTCAAGCATTTTTGTGCTCTCACTTAGCCCCAGTTTTTCAGTGCTATGTGACAGGTTGGCTGCTGGGAAGGCTCAGGCACTAAAGCACAACACAGCCCCACCTCCAGTACCAAATCTGCTGGTCCTCACCTGCCCCCAGCCTGACAAAACATCAATTTTCCATCAGGATCCCCATATTCAGTGTGAATTGGCTCCAAAAAACCACTGGAGCTCACCAGCAATCATTTTGAGTTTCCCAGGGGCTGATCTGGTTTGCTGGGCCTGATGCTGGTGGTTTTGGTGGCTCAAAGTCTGTTGCCTTTGCATGTGACTCTTGATGGATGCTGATATTGTCAGTCCTTGGGAGGGAGCTGTTCAGGATCACCAGAACTGCTGATGGCCAGAGCCACAAGGGTTCTTCCATGGCCACATTCCCCACCCTGGGGAGTCATCCTGTGGTTAATCCAGTGCAGAACCATGAGATGTCCCTGTCCCCATGTGGAATTTTCCTTTGCACTGATTAAATACAGAATTATTCATTTTATAAATTTGAATGTTTGCCTACACAAGTAGAAGAAATTAGAAGAACTTCATGCCTTCCTCAAGGCCCCAGAAGGTTTAGCAGAGTCTAGGGGCGAATTAGAAAAGTAATTATTTTAATTCATTGGAGAGATTCTCATCATGTGGCTGCATTTGTGAGCCTGGGAGTTCACACATTCACCCAGTGAGCACAAGTGCAGGACTGACAGAAAAAAAAAAATCTGTTAAAATAAATGTTTGCTGTTGGTTCAGTAAAGGCATATTTTAGGGAGGCTAATGTGGTGTTTGCAAAGCTCAGGCAGCAATGGTTGTGCCTCTGGGGGCTGTCCTGTCCTTCCCAAAGTGCCTGCTGTGGCAGCAGCTCTGGCTGTGGGTGGCTGTGGGTGTCTGTGTGCCTCCCAGGGCAGTTATCACACCTTGGTGGGCCCTGGAGAAACTTTTCCAGAGCCTTGGATCCTCGGAGCCCTGGCCTGGGTGAAGGGCTGGGGTGAGCTCAGCTGCCCTGCCAGGCTCACTGTCCCTAGAACCAGCCTGGATCTGCAGCTCTCCAAGCAAGAAATGCTTTGTAGGTACATGCAGCACCCCACTAGGACACCCACTAATGGTTTTATCACCTCTTCTAATTACCTGGCAGGGTTTTTCCCCACATCCTCCCTTCTTGAGGAGCAGCACTCAGTCCCCTCCTGCAGTCTCTCTCCCACCCACTTCAGTGATGCCCTCTCACTGGGTTCTGTGTCTGTTGCTTTGACTGCAATAAATAAAAAGTGGAGTTTGAGGGTGACCTACCAATTAAATGAGAGGTTTTACCCCATGAGTCCTCAAATTCACCCGATGGGATGAGCCAAGCCTCCCCCAGGCCCGTGGGAAGGTGACTGCTGTCTGACACTGCTCAGAAAATGGTTTGTACTGAGGAGCACAAAAATCTTGTTTTGCATGAATGACTAATTGGTGTCAGAGTCTGTGCACAAGGCTTTGAACTGCAGCAGGAGAGTGAGATACTGGGATTAAGGGTTAAATAAAGCCTGATCCAGGTGCATTCCCTGCTCCAGGTGCTGCTCAGGCTGCAGCAGGTGAAGGGTTTCTATCCCTGCCATCAGCAGAGACACAGGCACACCTCCATCCCACAGCATGGGTGTCCTGGGGATCCTGGGGATGGATGGATGGATGGATGGATGGATGGATGGATGGATGGATGGATGAGGGATGGATGGATGGATGGATGGATGGATGATGGATGGATGATGGATGGATGGATGGATGGATGGATGGATGGATGGATGATGGATGGATGGATGATGGATGGATGGATGGAGGGATGGATGGATGGATGGATGGATGGATGGATGGATGGATGGATGATGGATGGATGATGGATGGATGGATGATGGATGGATGGATGGATGGATGGATGGATGGATGATGGATGGATGATGGATGGATGATGGATGGATGGATGATGGATGGATGGATGGAGGGATGGATGGATGGATGATGGATGGATGATGGATGGATGATGGATGGATGGATGATGGATGGATGGATGGAGGGATGGATGGATGGATGATGGATGGATGGATGGATGGATGGATGGATGGATGGATAGATGATGGATGGATGGAGGGATGAAGGGATGGATGGATGGATGGATGGATGGATGGATGGATGGATGGATGGATGAGGGATGGATGGATGGATGGATGGATGGATGATGGATGGATGGATGGATGGATGGATGATGGATGGATGGATGGATGATGGATGGATGGATGGATGGATGATGGATGGATGGATGGATGGATGGATGGATGGAGGGATGGATGATGGATGGATGGATGATGGATGGATGGATGGATGGATGGATGGATGATGGATGGATGGATGGATGGATGGATGGATGGATGGATGGAGGGATGGATGATGGATGGATGGATGATGGATGGATGATGGATGGATGGATGATGGATGGATGGATGGATGGATGGATGGATGATGGATGGATGGATGGATGGATGGATGATGGATGGATGGATGGATGGATGATGGATGGATGGATGGATGGATGATGGATGGATGGATGGATGGATGATGGATGGATGGATGGATGATGGATGGATGGATGGATGGATGGATGGATGGAGGGATGGATGATGGATGGATGGATGATGGATGGATGGATGGATGGATGGATGATGGATGGATGGATGGATGGATGGATGATGGATGGATGGATGGATGATGGATGGATGGATGGATGGATGATGGATGGATGGATGGATGGATGGATGGATGGATGGATGGATGGAGGGGTGGATGGATGGATGCTGACTGAGGGAATGGCTCTTGGGACATGAGCAAACCCCATCTCAGGAGAGGCTGCCTGGGTAGGTGGATGCTCTGAGATCTCAGGGAATTCCCAGGAGCCACCCTGCCCTTCTGTGTCTGGGGTTTTTAAATCAAATCCTCTTTCTGTAAGCCCAAAAAGGCATTTTGTGGCCTGTATCTCCTGAGACACAAAAGCTCCTCTGCCAGCATCCCTGGGACTCTCCTCATTCCCCCTTTACACCACAGCACTCCCGTGTCCCCAGGGGTGACAGGGCCCTGGTGGGAGCCATTTTCCCATCAGCAGTGTCCTGACAACCCTCACTGACCATGAGGTGTGGATGCAAGAGGTTCATTAAAGACCAATCACGAGCAGTAATGAAGTAGCCAGGAATAACAAGGCTGTGCTGGGCCTTGTTCTCCTTCAGTTGCTGCTGGAGCACCTTGAGGCTCCAGAGCCCTTTCCTGCACAGTGAAAAAGCCCTGATTAAACACATAAATTCACAAATAGGTGCAGATGACCTGCCCTCCTGTGCTGCTCCCCTTGCAGCTGTGGTGGCAGTGGGCACGAGGAGCCACTGGGAAGGTTCAGGTGAGGCAGTAACCCCCCAGTCCAGGCAAGGAGGCAGCCCAAGAGCCCTGCTGAAGCTGCTGTGAGATGAGATGAGGTTTGGGAGGATGTTTTGGGGCAAGCTGATGCTGCTCTTGCCCAGGAGGGGCCATGGAGCTGTTGGTCAGGTGAGCAGGGGCAGAGCAAATCCTTCTCCTGGGGATGCCCCAGATGAACTTTGCTGTTGATCATCTGGACACAGGGTTAAAGAACTGTGCCCTTTGTCAGCTTCAAGCAGACAAGACCCCAAAGGTATTTTTTATGGTGTTTTCCCTAAAACACAGCCCTGTGGCAGGCTCAGGAGCTGACTTGGTGCTCACTGCGTGGAGGTTTCCAGCTCACAGTGCTCTGCTCTCAGGTCCTTGTGTTGCATTATTAATACTATTCATCAAGGTTGTGTATTCATTCTCCCAAATGTGAGTTGGCCCCATGGGCTATTCAAGGTGTGCTGAGAAATTAAATAGTCCTGTTCTTCCCTGCTGATAGCTTGTTAACTGTGCAGAGCTGGTGTGCCTGTGCTGGGGATGCTGTGTGAGCAGGTAGAATATTCACCTGAGTAAACACTCCTCCACTAATGAGAAGTAGCTGAGAGATATTTATTTTCTTCTTCTTCCTTCCTTCCTCGTGGGATTTATTTATTTACTTATTTTTCCCCCAAATTAACGGTCAAACCTATCTAGAAAAAGCAGCTTTTTTCCATCTTGTTTTCCGCATTCAGTTTTGGGGTGTTGGTAGGGTTTCCTTCACCCCACCCTTTGCTCCACCAGCTCTTTGTGCCCAAGAGCTACATCAGCTCTTTAACTCTTCTTTCTGCAAACTGGCTGCACCACAGCACACAGGAGAGCTGTGGCTGCTGGGCAGGGAGCAGGGTGTCCCCAGGGTGTCCCCAGGGTGTCCCCAGTGCCCCAGCTGCTCCGTGGGTGCCAGCATGGCTGGGATGCTCCACTGACCTTTCCTCTGTGCACTGCAGGCTTTCTGTCTATAGCTTTTGTGTAGATGTCAAATCCCAGCCTGTTCCCATGGATACAGGAGAATGAGGAGAGAGAAGAGCTGCCTCCTTGCCTTATCTTCATGTAGGGTTTATATAGCTCAGATTTTGGGTTATGGTGGCCTCAGTGGGCAGTGGCAGCAAAGGGCAGGAGGTGGCTGCAGCATTTACCTTGTGTGTCTTTAATTGCAAGCCAGTCTCCCAAATGTAACCCTGCTTCTTTTCACACCACTTCATCTTTGAATCTCTGGTCAATTCAGTTTTATAAAATAAAGACTCTTTTAAAAATTATTATTACAATTTGTAATACAGGAAAGCACTATCTCAACCAAAAAAATTAGCCCCACTCCCCTGTGTAGCTAGATTCTATCCCAAGGGCTGGATTCAAGGAATATCTTGACTCTAACTGGGTATTTTCATGTCTTGAGCAGTTTGTACCATGATGTTCTGTGGGCACTGCCCAGCATTTTTAATCAAATCACCCCAGAACTCCCCAAGCCTCATCCCTCTCTCCATTTCCAATGAAAGAAGTATTCACACAGAAATTGTGATTAATGTGCCTTGAAAATACACAGCACCAGCAGTCAAGGTCATTCCCCAAAAAGCCTTTTTTTGTCATCGACCCTGGACAAATCTCCTGGCTGTGATGAGATGCAGCTGCTTTTAATCTTTAATGCTGGGACAGTGTGCATTCATTTCCTCAAAGGCAGACCAGGTGTGCAGGGGTGCAGAGGAGGTTCCATGACTTGTGCTTGTCCAGCTGGGGCTGCTGCAGCTCCCTGTGCCCAAAGGGCTGCTCCAGCCCTGCTTAAATGGCTCATTTTGCATCAAAGTCCTTCTTACCCCAATTAGTCCCAACCACCAACAAACACCTCTAAATCTGCATGTAGATAAATGCCCAGAGCTGGGATTCAGCTTTGTTGCTAATTAGCAAAGTGTTTAGGCACGTGCTGAAGCCCCTTGGACTCCAGCAGGATCTACCTCAGAGCCAAAATTAAGGCCAGGCAAAGCTCTGCTGAACAAGAGCTGCCTTTGTTTAACAGCACTTGGTAGTTGGGTTTTGTATAGAGGAGCTGGAAGGCACAAAAGAGGAGACAGTACAGAGACATAACCATAAATTTATTATTTTCAGCAGTGATAACTTTTTTAATGAGGTGCATGTTCACAAAAATATAACCCTGAGGTTCTCACATCTGCCTGACATCCTGACACACGCCAGCTTCCCTCTGCAACTGCAGGGGAAAACCTGCCAAGGAGGCTGAAAGGTGTTATTTAATTAATAACAGCTAATTTGAATAAATACTGGAATGTCACTCAGCTGCTCCCAAGGGGAGTGTGGGGAGTTCAGCTCCGTGGGAAAGGGAACACAATCGGTGTCACGCAGGAGAAGGAGCAGAGCCTGTCCTGTCACTGCAGGTCAGATCCTGCTCAATTATCTGTGTTTAATGAGTAAATCTGTGGCATTTAGCTTCAGCATAACTGAGTGCTGTGGGGGTCTTAATGCTGGTTTAATCTGCCTCCAGCTCAGCTCATCAAAGGCTGCAGAAGTGAGGGGATAAGAGCAGAACCAGTGGCACTGGCCAAGGCTGTGCTGTGCCCATCCAGCATCTTAAATTGAGATAATATGGCTTTTAAAGCTGCCTTGCTTCAATGCTAAACAAGCTCAAATATCTGAGTGAGAGCTCTTGATTATCCTGGAAAAGCAAATTGTGCTTTATTTCAGCAGAAATTACAGGGTCTGTTTCTGGAGAGAGCATCCTCAGCTCCTGCTGCATTTAAATTTTGGGACGACCCATGTCTGTCCAGGACAATAGGACTATGTATTATTTAGTGTAATTATTCATAATTCAGATAAACACAGAAGGTCTCTCCAGCAGTGGAGAACATGTACAGATAAAATCCCCATCAAATTATTTATCTTCATATAAATTATGTACTGTCAAAACTGTTCTACTGATCTGAAGGTTAAAGGCTTCATCATGGAAATGCAGCAGCTCCCTGTCATCTTGATCAGAATGTGATTATTTACAGGAAAAAAAGCATCCTGGTGGCTGTGGATTTCCTATTGATCTGCTTCAGCAGCCCTGTCTGACTGAGAACAGCTGAATTATATGAAATAAAAACACAAACCTACAGTTGTTTTATCTTCCCATAAAAAGTAGGTCATATCCCCAAGTGAGCTGTATTTTATTCATGTAAATACATTTTTACAATTAAAAATGCAACAAAAACTATGTTCATGTCAACAGAGCTGAGCCTGGTGAAACTGGGTTAGGCTGGTGCCAGGGCTTCCTTGGGCTGAGCCTTGCTGATGGATGAGCAGCTCCCTCACACCTCTGCTGTGGCTGTGGGACCCCAAACCACATTTTGGAGCAGGAAAGTGAAGCAGCAGAAGAGCTTAAAGCTCTCCAGATTGAGCTCCATATAGGAATAATTCTGGCTGCTATTTTGAGGAGTTGTTTAATAACGTTAAACTGATGACAGGCTGAGATTATAACACTGCCACCTCCACGCTCCTGGGGGCTTTTTTCTTCCTTACTCCCACCCCACAGCCAGTTCTGGTCTATTTGCATTTTCCCAAGGCAATTAGCATGCTCCAGAGGCTCTGGAGCAAGCTGGGAATTGCCTTCACAAGGGGAGCAGACAAGGCCCCTCTCCTGTGTGTACCTGGAGTTTGTCCAGCAGCAGCACCTTCACTGACATCCAGTCCAGGAAAACATTTTGGGGCAAATCAGAGCTGCTTCTGGGGCTAAGAGCTCACCCCACAGGTACCACCCTGCATGTGTGGGGCTGCAGCCTGTGGGAGAACACACCTCTGTCTCAGCTTTCCTGTTTATAAACCAGAAAATGTCCTCTTGATTGGCACCTGGGCACCTCTGGGTGAAGCCCTTAGCATGCACACAGATAATTAATGGTTGCTTTTCTGGAGGTTTAATGGCTCGTTTGTGCTGCATGGTGATCAGCACTGAGCTCCTCTTCACAGGATGCTCCCTCCCCAGTGAGGGGCCTGCAACAGAAATTGGAGCTTCTCACAGAAACTGTCCCAACAGGGTCAGGGCTGTCTGAGGGACGTGCATCATCAAAAAATTACAGCCTGCAGCAGAGGCAGAAGAAAAAAAAATGGGGCTTTCTGCCACATTTTTCTATTATTCTGGTGCTTCATTTGTAATAAAGGGGGGGGGAAAATAAAGGGTTTTAAGTGCAGCTGGCTATTGTTTGAGAAGGAGGGTGAGAAGGTGATGCCCTGAAATTCCCAAACACAGGGGTGTGGGCTCAGGTCAGTGCCTCCTCTGCAGCCATCACTGGGCCACTAATGGTCAGAAGAAACTTTATTTCCTCTCTTTTCTCAGGTCTGTCCTTGTTTCAACTGATGTCATCAGCTGAGATTTTTTGGTTGGTTGGTTATTCCTCGTGGTGCTGGGGGTAGAATTGTCCTTTCCATGCACATCACCTTTTCCCAGCTGGCAAGGAGCAGCTGTTTGCCTGCCCCATGCTGGAGCTGCACAAGGAAAAAGAGGTTAGGAAGATCAAAATGCAATTTCAAGTAGTGTGAAAATAGATCTGTCAACCTGGTCTATTTGCTTAAGGGTCCTTGGGCTGTGTTTGAGTTTTTAAGGTGTCAGGAAAGATGCTGGAAAATAAATTAGGTTTAATTTAGCTCAGAGTTACAATTAAGACTTGGAATGATCTGTGTCTGTTTAGGCAAATCAATTAAAAGATTGGCACATAAATTACACGTATCTTCCTCTTCCACTGTTCCTGTCATGCTGGGAGAGCTTCAGACTGGGACTTTTGAAGGTGAGGCCACTAATCCAACATGTGTTTCCATCAGCCAACCCTCCAGCTGCCCTTCCTGACCCTCTGGCTGGTCTCTGACCTGGGATGTTGTGGGTTTCTCCCCTGGGAGGTTTTCTCCATCATCAGCTCCTCCAGCCTCTTTCATTGGAAGCAATTTCACTCTGCATCCCAGGGAGTTTGGAGAGCAGGCACATCCCACTGGCTACTCAGGGTGGGGAAGGAATCTGCTCAGCCCACCCCAGGGGCCCTGGCTTTCAGTGGGATACCAGTGGGAAAACCCTTGGGGTTATCAGTGGGATACCAGTGGGAAAACCCTTGGGGTTATCAGTGGGAAAACCCTTGGGGTTATCAGTGGGATATCAATGGATATCAGTGGGGAAACCCTTGGGGTTATCAATGGGATATCAGTGGGATAACCCTTGGGGTTATCAGTGGGATATCAATGGATATCAGTGGGGAAACCCTTGGGGTTATCAATGGGATATCAGTGGGATAACCCTTGGGGTTATCAGAAGGATAACCTTTGGTGTTATCAGTGGTGTTATCAGATTATCAGTGGGATAATCTTTGGTGTTATCAATGGGAAAATCCTTGGAGTTATCAGTGGGATATGAATGGGATATCAGTGGGATAACCCTTGGGGTTATCAGCGGGATATCAGTGGGAAAACCCTTGGGGTCTAAGTGGGATATCAGTGGAATATCAATGGGAAAACCCTTGGAGTTATCAGTGGGATATAAGTGGGAAAACTCTTGGGGTTATCAGCGGGATATCAATGGGAAAACCCTTGAGGTTATCAGTGAGATAACCCTTGGGGTTATCAGTGGGAAATCAGTGGGATATCAGTGGGATAACCCTTGGGATTATCAGTGGGTTGTCAATGGGATAACCCTTGGGATTATCAGTGGGTTATCAGTGGGATATCAGTGGGATAACCCTTGGGAAGGGCAGAGAGGTCAGAGCCCTTGGGAAGTCCAGTCCCTATTCCACACTCCCTCAGCAATGGATTTACCAACTTTCACAATATACAAAGAAATTAGGAAAGAATTTTGAAAATAATTGGTATTGGAACAGAGAGAGCCTGAGGGGACCATGAGCACAGCACAGAAGATATTGGACACAGAAAGACTTTGGATACAACAAGACCCTTCAGTTTAGAGGACAAAGGCTGGAGGAGCCTGGAATGGGACAAAATCCAACCAAAACTGTTCAAGAGCAGCTCCTGGTCTCAGTTTCAGCCCAGCAGCAGTGCTGGTGTTCAGGCTCTCCTGGGCACACAGAGGGGCTTGGGAGCAGCAGTGGCTGCTGTGGCACCCCAGCTGCAGCAATCATTGCATCAAATATTGGTGATGCAAAGGGATGCAGGGAGCTGCCAGCCCCTGCCCATGTGCCAGCAGGTCACACTCCAGGCAGCCAGCGTGGTTCTGTGACACCAAAATGCTTGGGAGGGCCTTGAGGGAGCATCAGCCAGGCTGAGGGAAGGCCCAGGGACTGAAATACTGAAGAGCAGCAGGATGGTTCCCTAAAAAACACCTCAAAGAGGGTCTGTCCTGCTCTGAGGGCTTTATTTGTGCTCCAGCTGTGGCTGAAGGAGAGCAGCAGCCAGACAGCAGCTGGAGTGATGAGGGACAGAGTCACTGAATGATTTGGAGTGTGGGCACCAGCCACGTCCAAGAAACGGACCAGCTAGTGTGGCAGAGCTCAGAAAATGCAAAATGCTTAAGTCCTTTAACTCAGAGGTCCAAATCCTCTCCCTAGCTTAACCCAAACCATCTCCCATGACTAATTACCCTCTCTTAATCAACCTCATCATAGCCCTCTCCTATGCCCTTCCAATCTTAATGGCAGTGCCAGCACCACTGAGCCCCTGCTGGGCTCCCCAGGCTCGGGGCATTTCCTACCCCAGGCAGGCTCTGAGCAGGGAGCTGCAGTGATAAATCTGCTTTTCTTCAAGACAGAGATAAATCTGCTTCTCCTCCGTGCCAGGACACAGGGCCAGCCCTGCACACCCAGGAGCAGGTTCCAGGCCAGGCCAGGCTCTCAGCCTGTGCTCCCTGCCCAGCCTGGGCTGGGCTCAGCACTGGAAATTCATGGCATTTGGTTTTTCACCTGCAAAATGCCCCAGGGTGCCAAGTGCCCAGCTGAGAGGTGCTGTCTGGGACAAGGGCTTATCACCTGAGGAGCCTGAGGAGCCCATCTGCCTGGCACAGGGTGGGGAGTGACCCCTGCCAGCCCCAGGGCTGGCACCTGGTGCAGGCAGGGATGGATCAGTAACAGCTGGAGAGCCCCCACTCATTCTTCATTCAGGAAAGGTTGTAAAGTTCATCTTTAATCCCAGAGAAAGAAAAGCTGAAAATGTTTAAAATGTGGAGTTTTGAAAACTTTCATGTTCCTTTTTTTATTTTTTATATAAAAATTTTGCTGAATGAACATATGGACCAGCTTCCCCCTGAACTGCTCATAGCTGAGTTCCAGAGGGACTTAATAATATTTTTTTTTTCCTTTAGGAGAAAATGTCTTTACAGGGTCTGGGGCTGGGGACACCGGGGCTGGGGACAGTGGGGACACTGGGGATGCGGACACCGGGGCTGGGGACACCGGGGGTCTCTGGGGCTGGGGACACCGGGGGTCCCTGTCGCTGTCCCCGCCGCTGGTTTCGCAGCACCCTCTCCTGCTCCTCCGGCGGAACAGCAGCCGGGAGGGCTGCGAGGCTCCCAGAATCGGCTTTTCCCGTCTCCACCGATCCTGTAAATGCTCCTCAGCCCCATTTATCATTTTTGGGAGCCCAGGCTGCTGAAAATGCGAGTGAAACTCTTTATAGGGGGGCGATGGAGGGGGCTGCCCTCTGGAAATGATGCTGCTCCTGCAGGAAGTTGGGGTTTTTGTTGCTGTTTCTTTGGTGGTTTTTGTGGTTTTTTGTTTGGGTTTTTTTGTTGTTGTTGTTGTTGTTTTGGTTTTTGGTTTTTTTTTCTTGTTTTGTTTTGCTTTTAAAGTAAAAGCAAATCTCAGAGTCCTCTCTCAGGTGCAATTCACACAGGCTGTCAGGAATTTAATAAAGCAAAAATATTTAAAGACAGCAAGAAAACCAAAACAAGAAAAAATACTAGGGTAGGCTTAGATTTTAAAAAGTTCAGATAAATACTGCTTAAGAGCAGAAGGGAGAAACTAATAGGGGTTAAAAAGTGTAAAGTCACTCAGCTGGTGACACAACTGTTGCTTTGGGACCAAGCAGTGACCAAAGAGGAAGGAAACCTGGCCGTGCTCCCACGGTGCTCCTGCAGGGGTCACAGTCCCAGCTGCTCCCTGTGGCTCAAACCAGAGCGTCCCTGCTCCAGCAGAAACCCTGGGGCTGCTGGAGGGTGTGAAAACGTGGTAAGGGACACACAAGCAATGCAAGCACCACCAGAACCTGGTTCCTGATAGTGGGTGGATGCTCTGGTGTCTGCTGGAGATTTCTTCCTGCAGCAATCCTTCCTCCAGGAGAGGCTTTAGCATCCTCCTCCTCTTCCACCCAGCTGTTTGCAGTGACTCTGTGGCACTCTTACCTTGCTCCAGCTGGGCTCCTGCAGCAAACTGAAACAGCTGAAAGTTCAAAAGGTGCAGGCAGAGACTGGCTGGTCTGTGGATCATCACACACTGACCACAAAAACAGGCTTTCTTCAGAAGGAATGGTAAAAATAAAAAAAAAAAAAAAAAAAAAAAAAAAAAAAAAGAAGCTGAAAGTGTTACAAATTCTTAGCAGTCAGGGAAAAGGCAATAAAATATGAAAGGGCAGAATAAGGGACCCCTGAGTATCACTTAAGTAGTGCTGTGACAGGGGAGGTGTTGCACCTTTGAGCAGTGAAAGCCAAACAAAAATGTGGGCTTGGAAAAAGGAATCAGAAGGCACAGAAACAGAGGAGCCACTTAAACCAGTGGGACAGCACCCAGTCCTGAGCTGGTGGCAGCAGAAAATAGAATCAGGGATTTTCTGGAAAGCAGCAGCAAAGCCATAGCAGCAAATATGAAGGTAAAACTTTGCTGAAAGCCTGAGATCCCACTGGTGGCTCTCACCCCATCCAGCACAGATCCCCAGCCCTCCTGTCCCCGCCTGGAGCCTCTTGGAGCTGGATAATTGATTTTGTTCTGTATTTTCAGCTCACTGGTGGCTCTGAGCACTGGCAGGAAATCCTCCCTGTGGGTGTCAGGACCCTGCTGCCAGATGCTGTCACTTGTGGCTGCTGGAGATTGCAGTGGAGCCACATTTCTGTGTGGAAATGCTGAGCCCATGACATTCAGTGACAGGTACCTCACCCCTGCCTTTGCTCAGACATTGAGGATTCTCCACAATTACACTGCTGGACATGGCACAGCAGAATGGAAGCAGATGCCCCAAAAGGGAAAGAGAGAAAGAGCCTGCCACAGGGAATATCCTGCCCTTCTCTAGGTCCATAGCTCCAGGGCAGGAGCTTTATCATACAATAATGGAGCAGGTTTTTTATTCTAACAAAGAAATGTGTCAATAAACAGCTCTTTGGTGTGATTTCTGCCAGCTGAGCTTTGATTCGTGTGGCCTCTGCAGCCACCTCAGGCGTACAGCTGCACAAAACACATGGATTTTGTTGCTAAGAGTTGAAAGCCTCAGTGTGGACAGAATTGACTCTTTAATAAATGCTGTCCTAATGAGAGCTGCCTTGCTCCAGCCAGGCTGCAGCACTGGGCAGCTCAAGCTGGGCTGCTCCTGATTAACTCTGGACAGCCCAGAGAGGGGGATCGGGGGAAACCATCCCACAGAATTTGATGCTCTGTACTCTTGGAGTCCTGGACAATTTAAGAGGTTTACAGTCCAGGCCACACACACCCCTCTTGTCTGAGTGGCTTTTAGGAGGTCACCTACATACTGCAACAGCCTTCCTTCTGCTGGTGGAGCTCCCCAGGACTCCAGGTCTTCTGCAAGCTGTTCTCCAAACAAAGTGGGGTGTGGTATTTTCTGAGGTCCCCTGATGAAGGGAGGAAAGAAATGATGCATCTGCCTCCATGTTCTCACAAGGCTAATTAATAATTCATTATCTATATTATATTAAAGAATACTATACTAAACTATACTAAAGAATAGAGAAAGGATACAGACAGAAGGCTAAAAGATAAAAATGAAAACTTGTGACTCTCTCCAGAGCCTTGACACAGCTGGGCCATAATTGGCCAATGAGTAAAAACAACTCACATGAAATCAATGAACAATCACCTGTGGGTAAACAATGTTCAAACCACATTCCAAAGCAGCAAGACACAGGAGAAGTAAATGAGATAATACTGTTTTCCTTTTTCTCTGAGGCTTCTCAGCTTCCCAGGAAAAGAATCCTGGGCAAGGGCATTTTTCAGAAAATATGACTATGACAGTGGGGGAGTTTTTAAATCCTTGAGGCAACACTGTTCATATGAGCTGAGTTTTGTGTCCACATCTGGGGCTTTCCCTTTTGAATGCAAAGATTTTCTGGCTGGTTTCATGGATAGGGAGGTGAAAGAAGACAACTTTCAGATATAAAACTGTAAACCAGGTTAACCCAGGTGTTAAGCAGGTTAGCAATGTATATGGATTTGGTACCAGGGATATTGATCTTCTTCTATTTTGTTGACAGCCCTTAGATCCTGTACTACTCAACATGACCCACCAGGCTTTCAAACAGGTAAAATGGGAGTATTGAAACCAGATTGGCAATCTTTAAACAACCCCAATGGCAAAAAGTTCTCTCCAAAGGCAAGGAAAGAAGGAAGAAATCTGTGGCATTCACATTCTCTGAACAGAGAGAGACATAATTCTCTCTCTCAGGTTTTCCTGGAGAAGCACAGAAATCGAAACGATTCTTATCTCATTTACTGCTCCTGTGTTTTGGAACATGTGGAATGTGTTGGAAGATTATTTACCTGAAGGAATTTGCTTGATTGGATTCTGGTGTGAGTGTTTTGTTTTCTTGACCAATCTCTGCAAACTGAGATTGTTCAAGAAAACAAAACATTCACACCAGAATTGGTCAGGAGACAGTCACAAGATTTTGTTCAGTTGAGTTGAGTGCTTGTTCATTTTCAGTTTAGATGTAATATAGCACAGAAAAATATAGTATAATAAAGTAATACATTATCTTTCTGATATCATGGAGTCCTCCTTATCATTTCTCCCCACCACACAAGCAAAAATTTCACTGATAGAAAGGCAAGGAAAGGAGGGAAGCTGGGGCAGAAAGTGTCCATCCTGTACAAGGGCAGATGAATGCATCCTCCTTCATCCAACAGTGGTTTGCTGAGGACCAGAGCATGGCAGGAGTAGAGAGCACAGAAAATTCCTTATAAACTAAGGATGTGCAGAGAGCAAGAATCCCCCTGAGTTTATCTGTTGCTATTATTTTGAAAAGAAAACAAATTAAAGTAGTTTTTTATTATTAAAAGAGCCTTTCTGAGGAAGCCAACGGCCTTCTCAATATCTGCTTGCAGTATTAAAGGGAATGAATCATTAAATACACTTTGAGATGCAGTCACAGGTACCAGGATTAATCAATCCCCCAGAAAAAGAAGCATCAGGCAGGGGTTTTATTTTCAAGTGCTCTTCAGAGCAATTTCAAGGTGTGCAGGTCAGTGCTGCAGGAGGGCCCCTGCTTCCCCTGACACCAATAACCCCCTGCAGCACACAGATCTCAGGCCATGGGGAAAGCTGCTGATTTCTGTGCCTCCATGCAGGAGCCTGGAGCTGGGCTGAGAAACAGCATTCTCTCTTTGTAATGGTGCTAAAGAAAAAAAAACAAACCAGAAAACACAAGCCTCAACTCTCAGCAATAAGAGAATTAGCCTGACAGATGGCTTGCAGAAAAAGAAAAAAAACTATCTCAGGCTTTGAGATTTGTGCTGACTGAGGCACAGAAAGGAGCCATTGCAATTAGCATTTGTGCCGAGTAATTGAGAGCATTGAGACACCCAACCCAATTTGGCACCATTGTTGAGCCTTTGTTGTTCTTGATTTTGGGGTTTTTTTTCCATTTTCCCTTCAGTCACAAGTCTGGGGACAGACAAAGTGCCACGTTGGGTTTTGCCTTGCTCC
Organism: Setophaga petechia; assembly: GCA_024362935.1. Lineage (NCBI taxonomy): Eukaryota > Metazoa > Chordata > Aves > Passeriformes > Parulidae > Setophaga > Setophaga petechia. The sequence goes on along the minus strand of JANCRA010000057.1, from coordinate 3,318,877 downwards.
TGGGGAGGCAGGCTGGGTGCTCATCCCACCTCCAGAGGAGCTCAGCTTCCCTGGGAGCCTGGGCTGGTTCCCCTCCTGGGCAGCTCCATCAGGAATAAACTCTGGGATCCCTCAGTCTGGCTGGAGGCACAGGGTCTGGAGCCCTCTGGCCACGTGCAGCTGTCACTTGTCATTGCTGGAGCACAAAGCCAGCCCTCTCTGGGATGGAATTCCTGCCTCCATCAGATTTCCACCCTGGGAAATGCCTCCACACGCCCTGCGAGCCACAGCCCTGGCACCCCTCACTCATCCGTCTCCTTCTCTTTGGAAATTAGCCTGGAAATGCCAGTTCTTCCCTGCTTCCCGTGTTTCTGGGCTGTGGCTGTGCCCCCAGCTCTGGCACAGGGTACATGGCACTGGGGATCACCCCCAAACCACCCCAAAACTCCTCTCACTGCTCCCTACACTCCAAACCTGCCCAAAGAAAAAATGGGAAAATGCTCCTCCATGCGAGTTATGTCCTTCCAGGGACAGAAGGTGGCAGACGAGTTTGCTCTGAGCGCCTGGAGAAGGAGCTGTGACAACTCAGAAGTTGAGAAACATTGAATTTCTGGGTGGCTCCCACCCCCCAGCCCAGGGCTGCTCTCACCTGTACAGGAGCCTGGCACAGCACCTCAGCCACAGCTGAGCTAAGCTGGGAAACAGGGCTGGGCTTGCTAAGGGCTGAGCATTTCTGTTGTGAAAAATATCTTGGTTATTTGTTAGCTTTTAGTGGTTAAGCTACAGGCATAGCAACAAACAGGGAAAATCAGGATTTAATAAAATCTTTCAGTTTATGACATTTTTCTCAGTGTTTGGGAGGTTTTTTATGAGGTGCTCATAGAGCCAGCACCCAAGAAATATCTGAGAACAGACCAATGGAACCAATCCTGGCACGGCCCATGCAAGAAGCAACACAGGCAGGACAAATCTGCTTTTTTTTTCTTTTTTTTTCTCTGCATCTGTGCAGGACAGTATTTTTTTCCCCAGTGCAGAAAAAGAGAAGACATCACTTCCCTGTGGATGGCTGCTCCAACTGCAGCACCCACAGCATCACCTGCAGCATCACCTGCAGCAGAAGGTCTCATTAGCAAGGAAGGGCAGCTCAGGAGCTGCCTCTCTCTGCCTGCTGCCTCCTCCAGAGCTGCTCAAAGCCCTGAGCTCAGCCAGGCTCAGGTACACCCTGTTCCCCTGAGCTCCTGCCTGCCCTGCACAGCAGCTTTGCTCCCAGGCTCCTGTAGGGTTGGTCCCCTGCAATTTGAGCCAAAAAGATGGGAAGTGTGGGGCTGTAAAAGCTCTGCAGTGAGCACTGAGGCACCTGTGGACAGGGTGCTGGGTGGAGGAGGGCAGTGACTCAGGTAAGAATCCTCCCCTCTGCTCTGGCATTGCTGCTTGTCCATTAAATTTTATCTTATTTTTAATCCTGATTTCCTCAGGAGCATCTACAACCATCAGCAGAGGTGCCCAGCAGTGCTGAACCTGCTGGGGCTGCACTTTGAGCCTCAGGAGAGTCTTCTTGCCCAGAAAATAAAGTTGCACTGGGGTAGCAAACCCTGGATCTTGTAGTCTCAGCAGCTGCATGGTCCAGGCTGTGCTGGATGGGAAGGAAGAGGTTTGTTGGTGGAAAGCCTGTTGGCTTTAAAAGTCATATTTTAATGTTCCTGTCTTTAAAAATAGAAAAAACTCTTATTTATCTATCTATCTCTCTATCTATATCTCTACATATGTATATATTTATATATTAGGATCATACATTGATAAAGACAAGAGATGTTGCACCCTGAGCAGGACAAGGATGGGGGAGACAGGCCAGAGAAAATAATTGTGGTCCTAGTGAGAAATACTTGAATTAAAAATACAAATGGGCTCCTGCAGCTCTCAGTCAGAGCATCCTGTGATCAGGTGGTCAGTTCCTGAGTGGATAAACCCTGCTGCTGATTCCCTGATCCATCTTGCACTGCAGCAGAGCTCGTGAGGCAGTTGGGGTTGGCAGTTTTCACCCAATTGTCAGGCTGCAGTTTGAGGTTGATCATCACCTCATCATTCCCTCTGCTCTGGGACACGTCTAAACTGTTGGTCAAAAATCATATCTCAGACAAAATCTGATTTTGAGGAGGGTTTGACTCAGCTCCCATCTCCCAAAACAGGGAATTTCAAGCTTCCAGGTGATGATTGTTGTGCTTTCTCTCCTTACCAGGACATTTTATTTGTTTATTTATGTCTTTATCAAATTCAGAGGAAAGCCTTGAACTTAGGGTAGATCTGCATCCTTTGAGACCTGTGGTGGAGGTTTTTGACCAAAAGCCTTATTTTTTCAATGCTTGATCTTAGTAGCACTCCTTGACACTATGAACCAATAAAGGTGAGTAACAAACCTCCCTACCCAAGTTAGAACAATTATTGGTACTTCCAAACTGTAAAATGAGAGAAAACTTTGCTGAATTGTAGCTTTAGAAAATGAGCAGGCCATGGTCTAGCTAGAGACAAACAGGACAGCAGCAGGGGTGTATCTTCTATTCCATTCCCTGCTAATATCCAATTTATGAGGAGCACCTTTAGCTGGGAATTGTTTTCAAATGAGTTGCAGGGGTGCTGGCAAAAAGAATGTATTGCATTAATGTTCTCTTAAAGATTCAAAACTGTTATGCAACAAAAAATTACCAATTCATGCCACTTCTTTAATGGACTTCTTAATGTATACTTTAAAAAATCAAAAAAAAAAAAAAGAAGTGGATTGCAGAGTTTTCTTCCAAAGCTGTCAAGGCTTCTATCAGGAGCAGCTTCAAAGCCATTTTTCTTTTCATATGCTTGTCTGGTGTGTCTAACTGAGCATGATTACTTTTTCCTAAATGAATAGATAATTTTGCCTTATTTATAAGTAGAGCACCAGGATTTTTTTGTCTGTGACGCTCTTGGGCTGAATCTCAGGATGGTTTTGAGTAATGCATGTTCATTATTTAATGAAATTTGTTTTGTGGGGAATTTTTCCTTCCACCTGGATTTGTTTCCGAGTCATATATTTTTGCCATAGAGCATTCAAACACACTTGCAATATTAATGAGGCAAGTAATGGCCCATTTCAATTGAAGTTTGCCATAATATGCAAGTAATCCTTCACAGGTCTCTGTTTTAGTAATGATGGTGATTAAAATGTCTCATTTTCTCCCCAGCCAAGGATGCTGGTTGGGTTTTGGGGTGTGACAATTGTTGTCTGCACAATGGCTGAACTCACCAGAAGTGCTGGGAAAAGTGCTCCTCTTAGTGGGTGAGGGATTGCTGTAAAACTGCTTTTCACACACTCACTTCTGGCCAAATTTCCAGTGCCCTCAATAAATAGGTTAGATGCTGGAAAAACACAAACTGACTCTTAAAGTGGTGAAATCTTTCGTGCCTTAATGACCTGTAGTGCAAAGTGTGAGGTTTTGGCACTGCAGCTGGGGCTGGGGCCAGCAGGGAGTGGGGGCTGGATGGAAGATGAGACTTTGCCCATGCCAGCCTCCCTGTGCACTGCCCAGCCCAGCTGCTGCCAGGCTGGCACTGCGAGCAGAAGGCCCCTGAGATGCTGCTGCCTTTGGAGAACGTGCCCTGAAGGGTCAGTGTGGAAAAAAAAAGCACAAAATCTGCCTGTGGAGTCCAACACCACTGGCAGGATGGCTCCTCACTGCAGTGGCCAGCTCAGAAATGAGGGCAGGAGCCTCAAAGGAGGATGAATGACTACAGAGAGCTCAATCTCCAGCTTTTACAAGCAGCTGTGTCAGAACTTTTGCTAATGTCATGACTTTCCTGGAGTCTCAACCCTCTCAAAGCTGCCTTCCAGGAAACACAGCTTCCTTTGTGACCCCAGAGGAGAAAAGAGGTTTTGAAGATGTTAAGAGGCTCAGCAGCTTCAGAGTGAATCTGTGAGAGCTTTGCATCACCTACAAACCCATTTTCCTTAGATCCCTGGCTTCTTTCAGGACTGTCAGGCTGTTTTGTGCTTAAGCTTTATTCAGACCTTGCAGAGAGATCTCTGTGTCTCAGTGTGTTGCTGTGAACACAGAGAAAAGCTCATTTGGAGTGGGCTGGAAATGTGCACACAAGTCCTGCCCGTGGGTTAGGTCTGGCAGGGGCTCTGGTGAGGGTGTCCCAGCCAGCTCTGGGTTCAGCACTGAGAAATAAACATGGTTGACTTCAAGCTGCAGAATACAATGTCAACAGCATGAGCTGCTTGGGGAAAATTGATTGGATATAATTGACATAATTCAATATATTGAGTTTTATATCGAGCCAGAGATGTTCTGCATTTTGTGCCTGTTTTGTGAAGGCAGCAAGAGCCCCTCCAGGATCAGGGTGTGTGGCTGGGTGAGCACAGCCCCTGTGTGCTGAGCACCCCATCCCTTCCCTGCTCTCTGAGCAGAGATGGAAAGAAAAAAGGAGGAAAAGCAAGATGTGGATATTCCTGCTCCATCAGGGAAATTGGCTCTGAAAGTAAACAGCTACCCCAGGGAGGCAGGATTACATCCAAATCCTGGGAACATAAATCACTCTGCAGTGAGTGCTTATCTGTAAGCCCTGATGGGGAGAGGCAGGCACCTCTTCCAACTCCCAGCTCTGCTGCAGATTTGCAGTGAGAACTTGAGCCTGGAAGGTACCTGGAGAGGCACTTTTATAGGAAAAGCCCCAGAGCTGAGGGGTCTGAAGGAGGAAAACCTGTGGGTCCCCTGGAACTCTTGGAAGCCTCATATTCTTGCAGCAGAGATCAGCAGCCATCCTTTCCTTTTCCCAGCCTCAGGACCAAGTGAGCTGCCATATTTCCTGCTTCTCCTCTCTTTTTCTTCTCCATTTGTCACTGCTGGCTGACTATTATGGAAATGATCATGGTCCTGGTACATGGTACGTGCATCACTGGCTTTGCAGAATTACCACAGGGATGAGCTGGCAAGTCACTCATGTGCTTGAGCTGGTAGTTTGGCTCCAAAATTGTTGTTATTTCTTAGGCTGCCATAAAAGAGAGGGTCTGCATGTACTCATGGCAGAGAGGCAAACACTCCATCTTTCTCAGAATTCCCTACACATGGACCTGGTTAAGGATGTTTCTATATTCCCACAGAAATCCAGCTTTGTCTCTCTGCTGGTGGACGTGAGCCGTGCCCTGGTCTCGCTCACACTGCTGTAACCCCTCTGAAGCCAGAATGCAAAATGCAGCTCCTTGCCACGTTTACATATTCTGCTCCTTACAGCATAATTTGTCCTAGTTTTTTAAGCACTGAATGCCTTCATAGGAATTTCATTACTGAGCACAAGTTTTGTCAAGTGCATTCTGCTAGTTTTGCTGGAGGTTGCTAAGCATAGTTTATTTTTTCTGAATCCTTTGTACTGGTAATTATATTTGCTCATGCCACACAAAAATTAAAATACAGCATGTAGGAAAATGCAGCTTTGTGTCACATTCCTGGGGAAAAAGGTTGCTTTAGTAAGGGCAGAACTTTCTGTGCTAGGGAAACTATCTCTGGTGACTCTTGGGGATGAAAATGGGGACAATCTGAGGGTAATTCAGAGGATCTCAGCCTTCTTACCCAATGGCACAGCAGTCAGTGCTGATAATTGATTTCAACCCATCTGCAAGATGAACACCTGCTGTGCAATATGGCTCTGTAGGATTCGTTCTCCCTTCATAGCTGAGTAAAATCTCCATTGTTGACCTGCAAGATTGGGTGCCTGTTTGCTAAAATCTGAACCACATCCTACTGTGAAGTTAAGGGCTCTGTTGCAGTATATTTCAAACACACTGCCTTGACACTTCTACATTTCTGTGGATTTTAATGGGCTCCTCTCTTTCTAAGGAAATTTAATTCCATTACTAAATAATGCATTTGGCCTCCAACCTGCCTTGTGCTAATTACTCACGTGCTGAACGGGCTTTAAATCTTGTTTGGAAACACTATAGGGCTTATTGTCTTATTAAAAGCACCTAATGTGAGCCGTTCTTTTTAAGGATGCAATTGGTCCCTAATGAAAGCAAACAGATAATGCAATAATTTTTCACTAAACTAATTATCAGAGCGGAAGATGCTAATGTGTTCCGCCAACTGTGGCCGTGTCTCCTCGCCTAATGTGCAGCACGGCCACGGCTGCTCAGCAAGACTTTCCATCTCTGCAAGCACAAAAAGGAGGCTGAATTTAGCTCAGGCTGTACCACCTCTGCCTGCACTTAGTGTTAATCAAATGGGTTTTCTTCCACAGAGGGCCTCATTTACACGGATTCCTGAGGGGGTTGGATTTCTGGGGTTTCTGATTGCAAAGGTCCCAAGTAGCCAATTCTCAAAAAATTACATTGCTTCGACTGTGTTGGAAATGGAGGTAGCCAAAGTCAATGGCCACTGGAAAATATCCGTGAGATGTTTCTTCAAGCATTGAAATAGATCTCTGTGCACAAATATGGGATCCTGAGCACAAAGTGGTCACAGCAGCAGGCCTGGCAGAGCTCAAGGAGAGCTTGGACAGCGCTCTGGGGTCACAGTGGGGCTCTTGGAGATGGAAGGTACCTGGAGAGGCACATTCCTGGGCAGGACAAGGAGTTGGACTCAATGATCCTCGTGGGTGCCTTCCACCCCAGCCTGTTCTGTGAGTCTGTGTACTACTGAGAATGACCTCACATTTTCAATTAACTGCAGTATGCAACAAGGACAAGCTTTAAAAAGTGACTAAACAAACACAGAGGCTGCAGAGAACCTGGCCTTAGATGTGCAAAGCCTGCAGAAAGCCCTGAGTGCTGAGAAAAACGTCCTTTCCTTGGAAGAACAAAAAAATGAAGAGTGAAAGAAAAGTGAAGTTTCACCCTGAGCAAATGCCACGTGTGCTTGCCTAGCTCTCCTTGGAGCAGGCTACATTGAAAACAGAATTGCAGCTTTGGCAAGGACTGGGATTTGCCTGTCTGATTGCTGTTACTTCCCAAAACAAATAAACAAAACACAATTATCTTTGAATGTTACCCAGGCTAATGTGTAGAACTGGCACTGGGGAGTAAGGAGAGTAGAGGACACCAGGCTAAAGTCATTAATTGGTAATGGAGTGTGTATATTTGTCAACAAGATGCTCAGCTTGGAGAGCTGAACAAAAAGAAAACAAGCTGCAGAAAAACAAATGCATACCAAGCCTTGTCACTGATATTTATTTAACAGCCTGTCACAAGCAGAAAATGTGGATCAAAGGTAGGAGAGGCAAGGAAGGAGCAGTTTGAGTCCAAGGCATCTGTTCTGCATTGCATCAGGGTTCACTTCTGGATCAGGGTAGGCTCTGCCACATCGTGTTACATCAAGGGAGTTGTGAAATGATGGAGCCTAATGCAGGGTGAGTGTTGGGAATGGGAAGGAAAACAACAACCATTGTTTTCTTATTCATTACCCACCATGGGTTTGGGGGTTATCCAGGAACAGAGAAGCTGTTTTAAGTGAGGTGGGGAGTTAAGATTGCCAGGCTGTGCTTGGTAAGAGAGCCCTGCAAATTGCTTATGGGATTTGTTGTTGTTCTCTCCTGCCTCCAGAACAAATCATGCTGGTAGGGGGTTTGGGTTTTCCTTTCTTAATCTTTGGGTAAACCTTTAGAGAAGAACCCTTCACTCTAAACTTAAAAAAAAAAAAAAGATAAAAAATAATTGTCTTCCTTCTTTCTTTTTCCTACTTAGTCTCAGATCCTTTCACTGGCTGCACCTTCCTCTTTCTCAGCTCCTCAGGCTGATCCTGCCCCTCAGTGGAAGTGTGTCTGATCCGGCTGCTGTCCCTGCTCGGGCACACACAGGATGGGTCGGGGCAGCCGCGGATCAAAGGACGAGTCTGGACTCTTCAATGCTTCGGTCTTCAAAATGTTTATTATTTTTATCTCACAGAGTTTACCTCTCTGCCAGCCAGGATCTGACCCACAAGGCAGCCAAGGGCACTCTGACCACCCACGGGGCGGTCGTGTCCTTTTATAATAAAAACTACGTGCATCATATTTACCTTTTATCCCCAATGCCTGTCACCCTTGTTAACAAGTGCACCTTCACCACAACCAATCCCCAAGTGCCAACACCACCACAGAAGATGGACAACAAGAAGTAGAAAGAAGAAGCATGAGACACACCCTGATTCCTCCATCTTGTCTCCATAACCCCCCAGTACCGAGATATAACCCCCCTGTACCATAATCCTAAAATACATATTTCACCCTGAGAATACATAATCCCTCCACCACTTAAACTGTGCTCATTCTCATGTCCTCATACACACCCTCAGAAGGGTCAAACTCCAGCCACCAAGAATGCCTGGCAACATTCCAGGACCTCCGAGCCCCCCATGGGTTTTCTGGGTGATTCTGGAGGTTAGGAGCGATATTCTGAGCTCCCACAGAAGTGCAGGCTGAGGTTCACTGGGTTTGTTTGGTGATGGAGGCTGTGGCACTGAGCTGCTCTGCTGGGAGTGCTGCTGGAGAGATGCACATTCCCCCTCTGGCCACCTAAGCAGAGGTGACTGCTGGCCCCAAAGGACCAGCAGAGGTAACTGCCCTCTGGTGTGTTTTTGGCCAAGCAATGTGAACATGAAGTTTAACTGGAAAAGAGATGGGAACAGCTGAGGGTGCAGAGAGAAAACGCCGGTTGAAAAATAAGCATTGTTCAGCTATCAACAGAATGAACTTGAAATTCAACGCGTAATTTTCACGTCTTTGAATCAGAAAGCACTTTGGGAAAGGAATTGATTTAAATGATTGGAATTTCTTTCAAAAAGCTTTACAGGCTTGCTTTCCAGCCAGCCCCAGTGCTAAGGAGACGAGTGATGAGCGAGGGAAATTGCAGCAAATAATGGAATCAGCCGGTTTATGATATTGTTCTGTGTCAAACACAAGCACTGTGCACTGAGCAGTGCCTGAGGTTGTTCCTCACACCCAGCCCATGTGCCTGCCCTGAGGATGACTCTGCAGGTCTGGCTGGCAGCTCAGAGCTGCCGTGGTGACTTTCCACTCGCTCAGGGTGCTGATGGAAGCAGGGCCACCGCAGTGCCTGGGTTATTAATCACCTCCCCAGCTGCAATCCTGCCCCTCCCCGTGCTCGTGTGCAGGAGTGTCACCTCCAGGATTAATGGCTATTGATGAACTTGCTTAGCAACCTCATCCCAGCTGGCAGCCATCCCTGGGGAGGCACAGCCTCCTGTGCTTGGGCAGGAATGCCAGGGCAGAGCAGGGCTGGCTGCAAGAGGGAGCTGAGGATGGGATTGGGCCAGCTCTGTATTTGAGTCTGAGCCCTGTTCATGCTCTAAGCCCAGCTCTGTGTCTAAATCTGAGTCCTGTTCATGCTCTAAGCCCAGCTCTGTGTTTGAGTCTGAGCCCTGTTCGTGCTCTAAGCCCAGCTCTGTTTAACAGCCCTGTTCATGCTCTAAGCCCAGCTCTGTGTTTGAGTCTGAGCCCTGTTCACGCTCTAAGCCCAGCTCTGTGTTTAACTGAGCCCTGTCCATGCTCTAAGCCCTGCTCTGTGTTTGAGTCTGAGCCCTGTTCATGCTCTAAGCCCAGCTCTGTGTTTGAGTCTGAGCCCTGTTCATGCTCTAAGCCCAGCTCTGTTTAACAGCCCTGTTCACGCTCTAAGCCCAGCTCTGTGTTTAACTGAGCCCTGTCCATGCTCTAAGCCCAGCTCTGTGTTTAACTGAGCCCTGTCCATGCTCTAAGCCCTGCTCTGTGTTTGAGTCTGAGCCCTGTTCATGCTCTAAGCCCAGCTCTGTGTTTGAGTCTGAGCCCTGTTCGTGCTCTAAGCCCAGCTCTGTGTCTAAATCTGAGCCCTGTTCATGCTCTAAGCCTAGCTCTGTGTTTAACTGAGCCCTGTCCATGCTCTAAGCCCAGACTGGTGGCTCCAACACCCAGCTTTGGTCCAACATCTTCAGTTCCAGAAGCATTTCTTGTGTTTCATTAAACTGCTGGCTTAGGATGGGAATTGCAGCAGCAGCAGCAGCGTGATCCACGTGCTGAGAGTGCCTCTGGAGACTCAGGCTGGGGATAATCACATCCTTTTCATTCTGCTAATAATTAACTATTAAAACAATTTACTAATGGATGTAGTGGCTTCTTTAAATGATGAATTGATATGATTTAACACAGCTATGAGATATGGGCTTGATGCAAGTATTTCTGAGTGCAAATCCAGCCTGCATTATAGCCTGTTGAGGTCAGAATCTATTAGCCATAATTCCTCTTAGCCTGAATTCCCTTCATCTATGGAATATGTTTTTCCTACAGAAATTATTCTAAAACCTTCAAAACCAGAACTGCATGTGCTCTTATCATAAGGCAATGTATGCTGTCATTCACTGAGTGGAGGAGAAGGGTGTTTATAAAAACTCCAGCAAAAAATATAGTGTATATATATAGTATAAAATATAATACAGTGTTATCTAATGCAATAAACTTATTGGCTATTTTTGTTAAAAATGGATGAACCTTGTGTGCCTGAATAGATGAAATTATATTTACTGGCATGAACTGAAAGGGTTTAATCAGAGTAACAGCTGTTGAATGGGTCTAACATCTATTAATTGAATATGGAACTAGTATTACCTGATCCTTTCTTTTGAGAGGTTTCCAGTATTTACACAACATAACTGTCACAGGAAGTTTAATTAGATATCTGAGATCTCCCAGATCTTGTCAAATTAATTTCTGAACTCTTGACATTTCTGTGACAATACTGTCCTAATTCTACTTGTAGCATGTTCTTAAGACAACTCTAATAACTAATAGTCATGTCTGACAAAATAAAGACAAGCTGTTATTTCTCTCGAAGAGATGACAGTTCCATTTTTCAAAAGCCAAGGCAAGGCTGCTCACCGTTTTACTTCCTGCAGCAGCAAAATTTCCAGGCGTGGGACTGGCAAAACAAAGAGTTACTTGCTGCAGGTAAAGGGATTTTCTCTGCATCCAACCACTGTGCTTGGATGGAAAGGTCAGGTGTGTCAGAGATGGTTAAGGCTTTGAAGAAGACAGATGTGTGTATGCAGAAAGAACATAAAGGGGATTGGAATAGCTTAAAGGAATAAGCAGAATTGGAAAGATCTGGGCTTTAAACTTGGTTCTGCTATTGAAGTCATTGTTAGTGCTCTCCTCAGCTGAGGGAAAAATGTCTTAGGGGAAAAAGCGGGGAAAAAAATGAAATTTTAAATGTGTTTTTCTGACTGTCTCAGCTGCTGGAATTATAACAGTGCAAATTACTCCAAGCTTTTAGCAATAGAGTAGAATCCATTTGACCTTTCTTTCCTCTCCAACCTTGTTTTGTCTTGAGCCCTGGGTCGGGATTGTGGGGACAGGGGCTGGCTGCGCTACAGAAATGATGGGGGAACAAAAAGGTGCCTGGCAGGCTCCAAGCCAGAGAAGGCAGGAGAGGGAATGTGTGTGTGCAGCCTGGACCTGGCTGTGCCCTTTTTCTCAGCCAGGCAGGTTTCCACACAATAACTGAGCTGGGCTTGCTTCAAGGTATAGCAACCAAACCCTGCTGCCCATCCACAGAGGGAGAGAGCCCCGTGGTCCCCCAGCCTGTCCCCACACCGTGTGACAACCACTGCCCTACCTGGCCCCAGGATGGAGAACAGCAAAACCCAGTGCATCCCCAGCCCTGTGGGGGATTTAAAACATCATTTTGTGAGGATGGCGTGGGAGCCTTGCCCTGGCCATCACCAAACCCACAAGGTCTGTGTGGGGTTTGCAGCTGAGCACTGCCCGGGGATCCCTCACACCTTCCCCACCTCCGCAAGCCTGCATGGAACTGTAAATAAAACATCACACTCTGTCTCAACAAGCAGAAAACCCCCGTCACACCATCAGTTTGTAGCAAATGGGAATGGCTTCTGGCACTTTCCTTGGCGAGGCTGCAGTCTGGGGTGGCCGTGGGTGTCTCACAGCAGCCAATGCTCATTAAATAATCCTGCCCGCCCCTGCTGCCCCCTTTGGTTTGTCTGCCTCCACCATCTTCCACCAGGGACTGATTTGGGAGATTGAAAAGCTTCTGCATCTTCTCATTACCCTTGCAATGTCCCCTCTGAGAGGGGATTGGAATTTCTGGTCCCTCACATGTAATTTTCGCCGTGCTGTATTTGCCACTTCTATTTATTTTCCATTTTAACGCTTGTAAGACTGGAATGGACTTTTTTTTTATAGAGGCATTACTGTTATGGGGGAAAAGTCAACATCTGCCAGCTCTTGCAGTAGAGATGCTGTGGGTTTTTTTTCCTTGCTACCTAGAAACCATTGTGTTAACAGAGAACCTGCTGGAATGCTTTCCTGTGAAAAATGTAAAAAATTCCTGTAAAAGGTAAAAACGTTTATGTTAGAAATGTTCACCTAAATAATGCAAAAAAAAGGGATCTGAGTGGGAATGGGGGGCAGGGTCGGAGGGGACAGGAAAAGGGACAGGAAGAGGATGGGAAGGATCAGATGTTCATATTTTGGATTTCTAAGTTCCATGTAAGAATACGTACATATTTCAAGAAAAGTGAGCACATTTAGCCGAAAAAAAAAAAAACCACCACGTTGAAGGCATGATTTTTCTTTGAAAAATAGAATTAAGCAGGACAGTTTTAATGAGTTTAATCATGAAGTCTGACAGTAGATGTTGACCTGGTAATGGTTCTCTGCTATGAGAAAATGGGTTATTTACAACCAGAATCACTGCTGCTATTTTTCATTCTACTAAGTAAATTATAGTAGAATTATTCACATGATACCATTGTTGTGTGGAGCTCAGTAGAAAACTAAATCCTTTCAGCTTTTTGAAGCCTCATCCTCATTCTTTAACAGTTTCCTCATAGATTACAAAAATAAAAAATCTGGCTGCACCAACATCCGTGTGATGAACCTAAAACACTTTCTAGAGATTTATCTATTGAATTTCCTACCCACAAGTTTAATGGATACACCACAAAACAGAACATTACTTATTTGCTAATTGAATTGAATAATTATTCAATTGAGTCTTAGATGCGAGGATTTTTTTTCTCCATTAGCAGAGCTAAAAGCACATGGAGAAGCTGTAGGTGTGTTCCAGCCCTTCTTTGCATGGATCACTCAGAAAATTGTGTCTTTTTAATAGCAGTGGCAGTAACCATCTAATAACCTGCATTAGGAAGGCTCGAACACTTGGCAGGCGTTTTCTGTTCCTCCCCGTTAAATATTTTGTCAAGGCTTTTCACAACTCTGGCTGCTGCAATTCCTTGTCTTTCTCCAGAAGTCATTTTCCTTTGGAGCTGATGAGGTTTTTCTCTTGGGCAGAACCTGCAGTTTCCTGGATGCTCTTTGGCAGCCCTTGAGAGCAGCGCTGTGCCGGGGCAGCATCCCCGGTGCCGTCAGCTCTGCAGGGCACAGCCTGGAACTGCCCTTCCCACAGCCAGGATGGCAAAGCCAAGGCAGGAGCTCAGGGCTGGCACCTCGTGGGTTTGCCCACCCCACCAGGGGATGGGGCTCTGCTGCTCCTCAGAGAATTCACAGAATCCCCAGGTAGTCAGAGACCTTCAAGGTCATCGAGTCCAACCCAGCCCCAGCCCCTCACCCAAACCCTGGCCCCCAGTGCCACATCCAGGCTTTGTTAAACACATCAGGGATGGGGACTGCACCACCTCCCTAGGTGTGGTATTTTCAGGGTTCCCTGTGGCAGGAAGGAAATGATGAGTCTGACTCCATGTTCTTAAAAGGCAAATTTATTATTCTATTCTATTCTATTCTATTCTATTCTATTCTATTCTATTCTATTCTATTCTATTCTATTCTATTCTATCCTATCCTATCCTATCCTATCCTATTCCATTCCATTCCATTCCATTCCATTCCATTCCATTCCATTCCATTCTGCTGTACTAAAGAATAGAGCAAGAATGCAGACAGAAGGCTAAAAGATACCAATGAGAAACTCATGACTCTCCTCAGAGTCCAACACGGCCTGACCCTGACTGGTCATTAAGTCAAAACAATTCACATGTTGGATAAACAATCTCCAACCACATTCCAAAGCAGCAAAACACAGGAGAAGCAAATGAGAGAACATAGCTTTCCTTTCTCTCTGAGGCTTCTCAGCTTCCCAGGAGACAAATCCTGGGCAAGGGGATTTTTCCAGAAAATACAACTGTGACACCTGGGCAGGCCATTCCAGAACTTTATCACCCTTTCTATAAAAAACTTTTTCCTACTATCCAGCCTGTGTTTCCCTTGACACAGCCACCCTTGCACTTCCAGCTGATGACAAATCAGTGTTTCCCTGGGATGAGGGAGGTGCTGGCTGGGCTCTCCTGGCCCTGGCACACCCCTTCCATCCCAGCAGCAAAGCTGCTGGCACTGGAGCTTGGCACCAGCATCCCTGGAGGGCTGTGAAACCCCACCAGAATCTCTTTCACATTCTTCTACTTATTTTTCTGAGAAGAGCTTATTGGGGAACAGAGACAGTCATGTTGGTTCAAGGTGCTTCTGAATTTTATTATTTTTTGACATTTTTAAGAGGTTTTTCTTTGGTGTTGCTTTTGATTTGGTTCATATGTTGGCTGCTGTAACAAAAACCCTCTTACAGAATTTTCTGCATTTACAGTTTACTGATAAATGTCTGTTGTAGAGCTCCCCAAAAAAACCCCACACCACCACGGGGGAAGAATTTAAACACAACATACAGGTGCTGCCAGATGGATGTACTTAATCACTGTGTTGAGTATAGAAACTTCAGTTTAAACTGTGCCAAGTTTAAACCATTTTTACACGTGGCATTAACAGGGTGTAAGGTGTTACTGGTCCTACCAGCTTTTCCTCCAAAAAACATCAGGGTCAACATTGAGTCTTCTTGGAAAAAGAAAGGGAGGAGAGGAAACCCCTGGGACCTTACGTGATTGAGTGCTGTCCCAGGGAGTTTATGGCTCAGCCAAGGAGGAGGTGTTTGCTGAGTAAGTGTGCTGTGACCTGGCTCTGAGCAGACAGGCAGCATTTGAGGTGTGAAGAGAGATAAAAATCAATAAATACACCATTTACCATTTACTCAGCCCAGACAAAATACTTCATGGAGACATTGGTGTGGCTTTAAGAAGTGAGAGCACAAATTACAGTTCCAGTGCAGTGAGGACAGCAAGGCTTCCTGGAATTCTGCTGGCTGTATTTGCTGCTCACTTAAAACACCGTGTTTTGTAATTATTGCTACAGCTTTTCTTTCTCTTCTTCTCACTGCTTCTGGCACATAATGGTCTGTGGAAAGGTGTTTCTGCCACTCCATGTACAGTTGCTAAATGAGGAAGAGGTGAAAGGATTCTTCCAGCATTTACTCCACCTCAATTAAGCCATGAATTGGGATTGGGTTTAAAGCTCTGTTCTTCCTCTTGGCAAAACTTCCCCTTGAGTTCCCCTGTTTCTCACCTCCCACCTCCCCTCACTGGCTGATTTCTCTATCTGGAAAAATAATTGCATTGAAAGTGGAGAAGAGCAATGGAATGAGAAATGCTTGTCAGGGACAGGCTCAAAGCCTCTCTGTGTAGGTAAGCTCAGTCCAGCTAGGAGCCTCCCAGCAAAGCCCTGGCTCCCTGGTTCAACATCCATCTCCTAAGGGTGATTCTATGGAAAAACAGCTTTTCAGACCCTTGTCACAAACATCTGACCGAGAGCATGTTTCTGATAACTCGTGCTCAGAGGCTGCAGCTCCAGATGATCCAAAAGAATTTCCTGGTCTTGTGTAGAATAAAAAAGCCAGAGCACAGGGAAGAGTAGATAAACCCACTTGTGGCTGCTTGTTCCATCCCTGACCTCTCAGAAGTAATAACTAGCTGTAATTTCACCTTCCAATTTCATTTTTTAGCAGGTTGAGTGTTTATAAAACTTTTTCAAGGGAGCTGCTGGAGTGTGCTCCTGAAAGACCATTTCTCTGGTGAATAATCGGCTGAAATTCTAATGAGAAAATCCTTTCAGTGGCCAACAGCCTTCCTACTCAAATGCTGCATTATCAGCTCCAAATTATTCAGACAGATCTGAGGAATTTACTTTAGGCAGCTTAGGAGATAAATTCAGTGCAGCAAGTTATCATGATTGATTTAAGTATTTAAGACTTATCCTAAAAACCTGTTTCGCTCAATCCTCCTCCTAACGCGCTTCCATTGAAGCCCCTTTTTTTCAGGTTTAAAAGCAACCTGAGTGCAGCAATTTCCCTTTCACTGGCCAGGGTGATTGTCCTGCCCTTCTGGGGCTGTGGGTAAAGCAGTGCTCCAGAGGCAATGAGCTCTCCACCAGATTGCCTCATTTTTTACCCTCCTGTGACTCCAGCCACACTTCTGCACCTTCCCCTTGGGTCTGACAGGGAGCATTTGCTCCAAAGAGGAGCATATATATTTATTTTCTAAATATATTTATTTTCTAAATATATTTATTTTCTGAATATATTTATTTTCTAAAAAGAAATTTATTTATTTTCTAAAGGCCATTAAAGAGACTAATGCTGCTTTGTTTGTGGGGGGATGAGGAGCTGGTGCCCAGGAGTGCTGGCAGGACGAGCACAGGCATTGTGGGCCCAGGGAGAGCCCTTGGAAGCTCTATCCATCACTGGGACATCCCAGTCCCTTTCCATTGGGAACAGGACATCCCATGCCCTACCCCACCTCCCAGCCTGGCTGCAGTTCATGTTGAGTTGTGTGGAGTAGCTCTGGGTGTGTTTGTACATCACAAACAGGTGCAGAATTATTTCTTAGAGGTGGCTCATAATGGGGGGAATGAAAGAATCTCACTGAATTTTTCCTTTTCTCCACCCTCCCCATCACTGTACTGAATTCCTAAGGAGAATTTGTATTTCCCTCTGGATGTTACCCCAAGAAGGAACACAGCTCATTCCAGCAGTGCCTTGTCTGGGTGAACCCTCACTCAGCACATCTGTTTCTCCAGGACTGAAAATATTGTGATTTTTTTTCACTGGCCTCTTAGCAGGTTTCTTGTGCTAGAAACTCCCCCAACGTCTCATCAGGACATTCCTCTCCAAAGCTTTTGAAGTATGATGAAAATCAAAACTCCTATTAACCACTTGCTCTTTCTCCCATTCCCTTTTTAACACTTGAAACTCACAAATAACCCCTGCTCATGGATTTAACTCCTTCTCCAGGTAATTTTTAATGTGCCATTTGGCACTGCAATGAATTTCCCCATGCTTAGGACAGGGACAAGAGGTAGAACTTGAAACATGGAACTGCATGGCAGTCAACAGGCACAGTGAACTGTAGGTCTGTGAGATTTGTGCAATATTAGTTCATTCTGCAGCTGAATGTGAATGCTATTGATATTAAATATCTTACCAGGAGGGCTGAGTGTTTGAAGGACAAGCATTCATAATTTGCTTTGACATTTGACATGATCAAGCCAGTAAAGGAATAATATTCCATTTCTCCATTGTCAAAAAGATAATGAGTTTCATAACTATTGGTATTTTGGGAAAAATAGAGCCTATGTAGTGTAAAATGTGTGAGAGCTGCTATATATTCTTCTAGAAATTGCGTATATCATGTTCTTTTGTTGGCCCTATTCAAACACAGCATGCCTATCCTTTTTAATTTTCTGGTTTGCTGTGCAATTCTCTAACAAAAAACATTTCTTTTTTTTAATGAAAAAAGTTTTCTTCAGATTATTTATAGAAAGAGCAGTGCTGTCATCGAGTCTGCCTCATCATATCATTCTTGGGTATCAATTTCTAGGCTCGGATGACAAACCATAGCAGCTACTTTTCCAATAGCAGCATCTGGCTTCCTGGCAAACTCAAAATGCAGTTATCTGGAAAGCTTCAGAGTTGCTTCTGAGCACATTTTATTTATTAGAAAGCAGTTGTGTTGCTTTGCTTCCCATGACTAAGCCAAGGAATATTTAATATATTAAAAGGAATAACAGAATCTAGGCCAAGCTGTTGTCCCTAAAGTGTCAAGGAATGACAATATTTTTCTTTTAAGATGACCATTTGTTCAGCTCTGAAGGACAATCTGAAACTCCTTGCCCTCACTACAGATGCTCTTTGAAAGGACTAAAAAAGAAATCCAGCCTTATAATGGCTCAAATTAAACTCAAGTTCGCCCTTTCCTGGAGTGAACACTCTGAAATGTGTTGGTGACTTGTCTGCCAAGAAAAAAGGCCCTCTGCACAGAGTGGGGTCCTCAGAGGTGAAAGACACAATGTCCTTGCAATTTATGCTGAATTATGATATAAGGAATAGCTGGGTCTGGGAGTCCACTAAATATGAGTGAATCCAACCTTTGTTTCACTGCAGAATGCATGAGATTGGTCGTTTGGATCCAGCTCTGCAAAGACCCCCTAAGGTAGTTCAGTAGATATCACAGTAATCTGCAACATCTGATCCAAAGTGCATGAAAAGAATAGTTCCAGGAACAATTTTAGTAGTTCTCCTTCTCACACATAACCTGTGACCCACTGACACCCTCTGCCATGTCCCAGGGTCCTGTGCTCAGGCTGGAGATGTGGAGCTCTGCTGCTGAGCTGGTGGTTTAATCAAATCCCACTACTGCCCTGGGGATAAAAGGAGATTATCCAACACTGTACAAAATGGATGAAACATCCAGTTCTCCATACACAACATAATCTGGAGGAGGTTATTAAGGAATTTTTCCCCCAATATCAGCATCAAATTAGATAGGAAAGACACCAAGACCCACAGAAGATGACAATAACCAATTATATAGATGTCCTTAATGTTCTAAGACATTCCTAGATGCTAAAATTCATTCTCACATGCACAGAGCAAAAAGCTGAGAAAGAACAAGGGAGGATGAAATATCTGTTCCAGGCTTTGATGATGGTTAGACTGTATCTACATCAAAAGCTCTATTTAATTGAAGTGATTAATTTCATTCTGAGAAAGAACTCTCTCGAGTTCTCGAATTTCCAAAAGTTTCTTTCAGTGAAATGCTAGTGTTATTTTTCTAGATGATAGATTTTTTTAAAAAACTAACAAAACCTAATCTGTTAAACTCAATATGTTTGACACTTAGCAGCAGTAATGCTAAATGGTAACATCTTGCAGTTTTCTTCTGATATCAGTGGTGTCTCTGGGGCAGGATTTTATTAGTGACAGCTCTCACTGAATTCAGTTAAAGCCAAAGTTTTGTCTCCAAAGTAACTGTTATTCAGTTCAGAAATAAAATGATCAGGCACAAGATTTCATTTAAAGCTTTGAACATCAACGTCAAGGAATCAAAACAATTCTGTTTCAAGATTCTGTTTCTCCAGGGTAAAAATTATTTCTGGGTTTGGACTCTTGTCCTTGCACGTTGTCGTGCTGAATTACAGGGAGACGCTGTGGGGCTTTCTCTTCTCATTGTCCTGAGCTTCTGCCTCTGGTCTGAGCTTGGAACAATTGGATCTTAATTCTGATTGAGGACGGAGGAGGCTACTGCAGTGCAAAACACCCTGCCAAGGCTCTCTGCTGCTACATTCAATGGCAGTTTTATCAGGCTGTATCATAAGCAAAGGCTGCAAATCAAAGGTGGCACGGTGGGCAACCTGTGCTGCATGCAGTGGGTCAGAGAGATTTTGTGTTTAAGAAAAGACTACACGCTTCTCTGCTGTTGAAGAGCGTAAGCACTTTTGCCTTCCTTCCGCCACGAATGGAGATTATTCAATGGTTGGATTTAATGAATTCAAAATCCTTAGAAAATCACTAGAGCCAGACATCAATGTAAAATACTCCACCAGCTTTCTGTAGTGGAATATAATATTAGCTCTCCCACAATCTACTTCATGCATTTCAAAAGAATAGAGAACATTTTTAAACTAAAGAAGATAGCTTGGGCAGAAAATGATTGCCTGCCTTGGATGCCGCTCTGTAACCCTTCAGGAGCCCGAGTTATTTCTCTCAGGGCAGGAGAAACAGAAACAGATGTCTTCTTTGCAAAAATGGGAGGGGGAGGAAGAGGAGCAAGATATTTTATTAATAAATGCTGTTAATGTGCTGTTGCCTTGCCCAGTCAATAGGAGCCTTGCTGCAGGGCTGGTGGCCCTGAGCCTGTGGAAACCCTGGTGCTGTGTGTCTGTCCCCTTTCTGCTGGTGGAGGCTGCTGAGAGCCCACCACAACAGCCACCACCCTCCCTGTGTCCTGTGGCATGTCTGGGCTGGGAGTGCTCAAGGAGGACATTTCAGAGCCATCCCTGCTCTGGGCACAGCCCAGCCCTCCCTCTGCTACAGCCATAAGTGTCTCTCCCAGCAATACTGTAATACAAATAAATAATATTAATTAAGGCTCAATAGGTTTAAAAAGCTGTGGAAATAGCTCCTCTGCTGCTGTTTCAGTATCTCATTTCCCCACTCTGTCCAAACCCCAAAGCCCAGAGGTACAAACATATATTTCAAATGAGAAGTTTGTTGAACCTCATTAAACTTAAATGCTCGATCCAGTTTTTCAGAACAAGGTTTCACTCTGCTTTTGAGTTACCTGATTTCATTCTTCCATCCCTAACGGAGACATTCATTTAGAAGGTGAGTTTTGCAAAGGCACTGATACACCTACAAACCACAACTGAAAAGAAAAGCATAATTTACATTTTTAAACCAAGCATCTGACTTTGGAGCCGTTCTATGTTTGTAGGCTTCATGTATGAGCAATTTGATGAGGTCTCTGCGAAATAAAGACCAGCTTTTAATTTGTATTTGCTTTTTGTTCTCCCAGATTTTTTTCTGAAATGGACGAGCAGCTGAAAAGCCTCTCTGCGTTGGTATGCTGAGCACTGGAGTCACACAGGCACCTGCAGCCATCCACGCACTGCTCGGCAGGAGCACTGTATTTCTCGAGGTTTGTAGCTCTTGTCCTCCCACTCCCTAATTCATATACATAAAACTGGTGTGCTGCCACGTTCCCTCCACACAAATGCATTAGCTGATCAGGAAGCCTTCCCATTCATCTGGCTTGTCACTTGCATGAGGTGGAGGCAGGACCGACTTGTCAACTCGCGGTGATGAGAGTGAGGGGTGGAAGACAGGATAGCGCGACAGAAATGGTGTAGATATTTCTCCCCTTGGTTTTCCATGGGAAAATATTTTCAGGTGCTGGATTGTCTCCACACCCTTCCAAACAGGAGCAAACCAGCAACCCAAACACTTGCCTACAACCTCCTCGGGTAATTAATCGCAGAGTGAGGCTGCAGGAGGAAATCATGGCTAAACCCCCTTGATGGCTCTGCTGTAGCTCCCTGGCAATGTGGGCATCTTCTTGGAATTGCAACGCCCCATCCCCCCTGTGTTTGGCACCGTTTCCACGGTGATTTCCAGGGCAGCCCATGCAGCAGAAGGAAGGTGTTCAGAACCCACCCAAGAAAGAGCAGTGAAGGTGCAGAGCTTTGCACCTCTAGAGTGGGCAAGACCTCCCTGCTCTCCAGACAGATCCTGGCGTGCTGCAGGGTGGAAAGCCAGCCTGGTTCCCACGCACACCTGTGAATTTCATAGAATGACAGAATGGTTTGTGTTGGAAGGGACCTTAAAGCCCATCTCGTTCCATTAGCACGGGTAACTCCAAGTCCCGTCCAACCGGCCTCGAGCACTTCCCGGGGTGGAACCCGCCAGACGCGGCAGAGCCCGCTCAGCCCGAAGGACCGGAGCGATGCTCGGCGGGCGCGCACCGGGGGGCCGGGGCCGGGCTCTCCCCGGCGGGGCGGCGTCACGTCGGGGGTCGGGAGGCTCCGCGCCTCCGGTGCCCGCGGCCGGGCCGCCCCTCCCTCCCTGCCTGCCTGCCTCCCTCCGCCGTGCCCGGTGCCTGCGCGGCCGGGGCGGTGCGCGGGGGCGCGGCCGGCGGCGGAGCCCGGCCCCGCGGCGGCGGCAGCGGCTCCCCCCGCCCGGCCCGCCCCCCGCCCCGTGACTCGGAGCCTCCCGCGGGCGCGGCGGCTGCCGGGCGGTGTCGTGCGGCCCCCCGCGCCCGTGCGGGGACTATGAAGCACCATGGTGTGGTGTGACCGTGGCGTCCAGATGCTGCTGACCACGGTGGGCGCCTTCGCAGCCTTCAGCCTCATGGCCATCGCCATCGGCACCGACTACTGGCTCTACTCCAGCGCCCACATCTGCAACGGCACCAACATCACGACGGACGAGGCGCAGGGGCCGCCGCGGCGGGCGCGGGGCGATCTCACGCACTCGGGGCTCTGGAGGATCTGCTGCCTCGAAGGTACCGGGGCCGCGCCGGGGAGGGGGCGAGCAACTTCCCCGGGGGGACCCGGCTGCGCTCCCGGAGCCGCCGGGCAGCGCCCGGGCAGAGCCCGGCAGGAGCTGGAGCCGGAGCCGCCGGGCTGAGCCCCGCCGGAGCCGGGGCCGGAGCCGCGCCGCTGCCTCGGACACGGCCGAGGAGGAGGATGGCGTTACCGTGGCAACCGGCATCTCCGACATTGCCATGGGAACCGGCGGCGGGATGCGGAGCGCTGCCCAGGGGAGCGCTGCCCAGGGGGGCGACCTCGCTCCGCGACCATCGCCGGGGCTTCGGGGCTTTGGGGGGCTCCTGGCGGGGTCGGGGCTTTGGGTGCTTTGGGGCGCACCTGAGCCCTGCAGGCTTCGGGGCTGGGTCCCCCCTGTGCCCCCTCCCCCCGGGACTTTGGCTTTAGGAGCTTTGGAGCTCAAGCGCAGCTCTCGGGCAGGACAGCGGGAACTCCAGTTCCTCCCAGTCTGCCCTCAGACAGAGACACCGGGAGCTCGGGCGGAGGGGGTGTTGCCACCGCTCAGGTGCTTCACTCGGGGTTCCTCGATACAGCCCCAGGGTCAGGCTGAAAGGTGGGAACAATAAAAAGATGGGTGTTGTAGGGCTGAGCTGGGCAGCAGGACCCCGCTCCCCGCAGAGGCCGAACATGTGGCTCCCGCTCTGAAAATGGAGTTGTGGAGAAGGCGCGGCGGTAACTGCGGGGACAAAGAAGCACATGGGTGTTGCGAGCATTTGGCAGCGCAGGTCGCAGAGCCCAGCTGGGAAGGCACATCTGTCAGCCGGGATCGCGGGGCTCCGGCCGTGGAGGGCGGCACAGCCCCGGGGGGACATGCGCCGATGGCCACGGCGGCTCTGAAGCCCCTCACCTGCTGGTCCATTCTCTCTGAGAACGGCCGGCAGAGCCCCCGTGCTGCTGGAGCAGCGTGCGGGGAAAGGGAGGGCAGAGGGGCGCTGCTGACTTGGCCGAGCCGCGCTGTCGCTCGGGGCTGGGGGCACCGGAGCCCTGCTCCCCACGGGGATGCTCTTGGCGGGCGGGATGCAGCGCAGCTCGTTCCATCAGCGCGGCTCAGCACACGGGAACTTCGCAAACCCGGCTTTGTGCTTTATTCCAACTGACAGACGGCTCAGCCCAGACGAGCCCGGCTCCGGTTCAGAGTCGCAGCTGTGTTTAGGTGGTTTTTTTTCTCCCCAGAACAGACTGTGGCGTGGTAGAAAACACCTCATTCTCACGTCTGTTCTCATCTTCTCCTCTAGCTAATGATTTAAGGCTACAGTGTAACATGATTTTTCTCTTAAAATACCAGATTTGGTACCTAGTAATAGTAGGCATACATAGAAGAGCTGTAGGAAAAGGAAATATTTTTAGATGCTAAAGAGAGAAAGAATTATTGAAATGTGAAGGTTTGTGGGTAATAGCAATGCTTGGCTTTATGACTCTTAAAGGAAATCTAGCACTCAGCATGGGCTTTTATGGCACCTGGAAAATGAGGGCTTGCATCTGAGAGCTCCTGAGTTTGCTTGAGAGATGCTGAGCATCCTCCACTTGAACTGAATCTTGTGATCTTCACTGAGCTTGTTCTAAGCGTCTTCAGCCTCCGTTTTTCATGGAAAATAAGTTTGTACCTTGCAGGAGTTGCTGAGCTTGTTCAACCAGGCTGGACCTGTCACCTCTGGGAAAAATCCCTGAGCATCCCAATGTCAGGATGTCTGTGTGGTCTCCCAGTAACACCACTCACAGAAGTGAAGTGCAGCTTTGACTGAAACTGGTGGGATTTCTGCCTTGGTTTCACCTGGGTTAGGTCAGAACTTTGTTCAGGAGAGCAGCAGCCAGGGGAGCTGTGGGAATGGGCAGTGCTGAGGCAGCTGCCAGCAGCAGGGCCGAGCTCCAGCCTGGCTGCATCACTGGGCAGCAGCGGTGCCCTCCTGGCATCACCAGGGGATTCTGAACAGTTCACCCAGGAGCTGTGTGCCAGTGAAGCTCCAACCCCCATCAGTTTGGGGGATAAAAAGGCGTTTCATGGGACACATCAATCCGACAGCAAGGGAGCTGTTCTGCTCATAATCAAATTATGAAGTTACAATTTTTAAAGTTGTCAAATATGTGCTAAGAATGCCCAATTTGAGAAAGCTGTCATCTGTTCACAGAGCTGAGGAGCAAAGACTACATTCTCTCCTCCTTTTTCAGTATGTTCTGTTTTGTAAGATAAAATCTATAGATACAGTAAATTATTCATGTTTTAAACCATGCCATGGGACTTGGATTCCAACATGGAACCATTCCTTTGTTTTGTAAAATAATAAAACCATTTCTAGAAGCTGATTTAAAACAACACTCCCTTGACCATTTCAGAGCCTCGCTCATTTGAAGTGGCTGAGTCTTTTAGTAATCTAAAGGTAATATTGCAATTCTGAGGAGATACATAGCAGGAAAATACCTTCAGTTATGGATTTTTATATGTGTTTAAATGGTCTGGTTTCAAACTTATTTTTAGAAATCTTATGGTGTTTTGGAGAAATAATTGTTAAAACCTCTTTAATTTATTTTAATGGTCTTTATTGCCATTTCACTCTTATGTCAAAAAGACAAATCTGAGACACAAATGGGCAGAAGCTGAAAATGCCTTTAACAGGCTCTGAAATTGCTTTTGACATACATAAAGCATTTTGCTGAGCAAATTTCAGGTCAATTGAAATTTCCCAGTAAAATGTATCTCAGCTCTATCAATTAACCTGTATGCTGGATTATGAACAATCACCTGTTCTGCAGCCCAATTCCCAAGATTTCAAACAAAATTGCTGAAAGAGGATGTCAAAGGATAACCTTATAATTCAATTATCAGGTGTTCCTCAATGTTTTCCTGTTTTTTCTTTGAAACAATATTTTATAACAAATTGGCGTCGTAATTGGAGTGCTACAGCTTAGGGATCAAGCATATTATCTTTGTTTGGAGCTGCAGGGATGAAATCATGTTTCAGCACTAGTAGTTGATACTACTATGGAGCTTAGTCACTCAAGAGGCAGCGTTAATGATCCATCACTCAAACTCTTGCCTGTCTAATCCCAATTTTGTTCCTTCAGTGTGTTTGTCAAAGGTGGAGGTAGGAGGTTCATTGAGTGGATTTTAAATAATTGTGCCATTTCTGCGTGGATTTTTGAGAGTTTTGTCCAAGGTGGGAAAAGTGAAATAATTCCTGGTGTGGATGTGAGGAGCAGAAGTGGCTGAGCCTCTGAGGACGGCCCAGGGCTCCCTGGTAAAGCTGGGGTTTGGTTTTCTGGGCCCAAGACAGTCCCAATAGCAGCAACCTCAGCAGCTGAAGTTAAAATGTCACCAGAGTAGGGAGTTTCTGACGGACCCCCCATGCAGCCAGCCAAGCTGAGACCTGCACCCAGCCCACAGATCCACAAGAAGAGCAAACCAGCCCTGTTTTGGGTGCCTGCTGTTCTGTCCCACATCCACACTCGAGCTGTGGGGGCTGCCAGTCCCCTGGGTCCCTGGGTCTGGCAAACCCAGCAGGTGCTGTGTCCTGTGAGTGACATTCTGGGGTCAGCCTGAGCCCAGACAGGGAGATTAAACCACTCTGGCTTCCCAGCAGCCCCTGTTCCTATGGGAAATGTGCAGCGCAGCCTCCTAAGCCAAGCACGGTCTTACTCACGAGGAGGATCTGATTAAAATATTTGCCTAGGAAAAAACAATGTTAAAAACACCACTTTATCCACTGAAACTGCTTATCTTGGTGAACAATCGTGCTGAAGTTAATAGGACAGCTCACAATAGAGCGCTCTGCAGGCTCTGTGACATCAAGATAGGAAATCAAGTAATGTACTTGTAATTTAAATTTATTCAAAGAGTATTTTATTAAACACTTCAGCACATGAATCTCTTTGAACCCATTGTGTCTACTGCTTTTAGTATTCCCTGTTTGCCATTTACTTTTCAAGTGGTGCAATTGGCTATTTAATTCACGTGGGCCCACGTGTCCTTCCTGGAACATTTATAATGGGGAGGAAGGATCGAGTAAATCATTTATGGTTTTGAAAACTTGCACAAATGCACATTTGCACAATTATTTGCAAGTCTTCCAGCTTGGATGAATGCAAACAGGGGAACTGCGGCACCCGCATGCGCCGCTTCCATGGATACCCCTGAAAACAAAATAAAAATGCTTATACCAATGTTTGAGGCAAGCAAATAAAGGCAGGCTGCTGTCCATCAATACTGCAAATCCATGGCTCATCCGAAAAGAATGAATATTCCTTAGTATTCTCCAAGCACAGCTATGAAGCTCCAGCACCACCACTGTTCGTAATACACTGAATACAATGCAGACTTTTTATTCCGATGCTGTGGCCAAAGTGTTATTTGGTGTGGAGCAAATGTTAAATCCCTCTAAGATCAGACATGACCTGCCTTGGAGGTTGTGTCCACAGGCACGTTGAGAGGTGGTTGCTCTTCTCTCTGTGCAGGCACATGAGCCTGTGCTCACACTGTGAAAGAAAAGTGGTCGCAAATGGAGAATACCCAAATGGGTGTCTCTGCTCTGAAAAATTTATTTTGTGATGCTGTAGTCTGTTTCTAGGGCAATGCATAGGTATTATTGCACTCCTGAAGAGTGAGCTTTCACCATGAATCTTCCAACACAAACATAAACCCATCAGTGAAGGATTCTGCTGAGATGCAGACCGTGTTTGCATCCTTTCATTCCATACATCCTGCTCATACCATCTCCGTTGCCTTGGTAAAACACACACTCTTGAGAAGGTCCATGTGCTTTACTCACTGTTTTTAAGAGCAATTCTTAGCACTCCAGTGTCAGCTTTGCTACCCTGGCTGAAGCAGAGCAATTTTGCTGGCAACTGATGGAGTGATTTTTTTTTTAACACCCATTTTAGGTTAATTTTTATTTAATTTTTTCAGGAGTATTCAATTTGTTAGAGTTTCTGAATTTGGAGCTGCCTTTATGGACACAGAGTTCAATCCCTTTGAAATATTGTCCATTGTATAAAATACTTTAAAATACTGAGAAATTTCGTGCTGGAGGATCTGCCAGCAGAAGATGGGTTAAGGTATTATCTGTTCTCAAATTAAAAAAAAAGAGCATGTGTCTCCTCAATGCTCTTCTTTGAACATTTATACAGAGGCTCTCAAATGATCTTATTGATGTCACAAAACATCCATTCTTCCCTGCCCTATGAAACAAGGATCTGAAGCTAATTGACTGAATATATGTCACTTTAATGAATTAATTTGCTTTCTTGAACTCGATCTACTCTATAGCCAGTAGGGAGCTATCAGGCTACACGAAGGTTTTGGTTTTTCCTCCGTGGCTCTCAGCATGTCAGATATCCCAGTGCAAAACTTAGATCCCAAAGACTCTGTGTGCATTAGTGATGCTCCCCCAAGGCTGCAAACCAATGAAAGCACATTTGTAATCCAGCTGTAAAGCTCTTTTCTGCTGTGCAGGATGCAATGTGGAGGATATTAATCTCACCTGGGTTCCAGGATTGTTCTGGGGAGGTTTCAGAAATGTTTTGAGAGGAGTCAAGGAGGCGTTGGGTTGTACAAACAGGATCCTCGTGGCTGTGTTGTGCTGCAGTCACTGTTTTATTCTGTATATAGTTACACTGCATGTTCTGAGGACTTGACAGATGGCATTTGTGGTGGGATCTGTCAGAGCCATAGTAACTCATTTTGGGGTTTGTGGGGACCTTTGCAATGATGTAATGCAGTCTTTGGGCTTTGTCCAGCAGCTGTTACCTTTATGGGCTTTTATTGCTCTTTTTAGATACTCCCAGGGCTTGCCCTTCCTTCTGGAAGCTCTATTGACTCTCACCAGTGTAAACTGGCAAAACAAGTCAATACAAAAACGTTTTTTTTTTTTTACTCCTGTGAAATTTCAGCACAGTGATTATTCCTCCAGTACACCCTGTCCCATTTGCTGGGTCACACAGTGTCACCTCTGCTCAGGTTGTGCTGTCCCACCTGTAGCTTCAGTCAGTCTTGCCAGGTACAAAACACCTCATAAAAAACTCAGGGGGAGGCGAGTGTACCTGATGTCTCCATCCTGTAGTCTTGTGTATTTTTGCAGAAACAGAGCAAAAAGAGAACAAATATTAGGAAGAGAAGCGAGCGCTTTTATCTCATCTCTAATTCCTTTGAGGAGGTAGGAGTACTTAGATACTGAGTGTAATCTGAAGTCTGTTATTAACACCTCTCAGCTCCCAGATATTTAGTTGGTGTCTCTGTGGTTTATGTGCTAAAGAGCAGCAATTTCTGCAGAATTTCTGTATCCCCAAACTGAAAATGGAGAGGAAGGAGGAGGAGGATGATGATAATGGGCTTGTGACTCTGGGCTTTGGTAGATTTCCTGCTTGATCTGGGGCCAGTTGCTTTATCTTCCTGCCCCTGACTAGGAGGATAACTGTGCTTCCTTTCCACCCACTTCCCTCTCATTCTAATAATAAAATGGAAAGGAAGATGTGGAGAAACTGGGACACGGCGAGAGGGCTGCCCAGCGCAGGAACGCGGCTTGCACTGGGCTTGAAGTGCTCTGCTTGCAACTTATGTTTTATACATGCAATATTTGGTGTTTAAACATGTCTTCCTTGAGGGACAGGATTAAGTCTGATTCTCCACCTACATAAAGTTAACTGCTTTCTAGGAAGGCAGTGGAGTTATGCCAATATGAAGCCAATATATGAGAAGGGATCGCAGATTTGTCCCTTCAATTGGACCTTTTCCTGCTGGTCCTTCTTTTCTGAGCCAAAACTCATCTCAGGAAATAAATCAAACTATCAAACTGAAAAAACTGGTCCTGCTTCCAAACATTACTTGGTGCTTATCTTAGTTTTAGATTTCTGTTTACTGGTATTTATTATGTCTCAGACTTATGGTTCAGCATCCAAATTCTTCCCAACAGATGGCAAGGCAGGATGTACAGGAGTAGTAAAATAAACAGGATAAATGCACAACTGCCCATATGTCTGAGAGGCTGATACACATTTATGACTTCAGAACAAAAGGGTGTTTGCAGCAGACAGCACCAGTGCTGGGCATGACTTCATGGTTTTTTCTGCCTTGTTCTGAAGCCTCTCACTTTTTCAGTGGGTTTTGATCCGTTAAATTGCCAGATATTTTGTCCTCCCTCTTCTACTCCCAGATAGTTTTTTACCTTAGTTATTTGTCTCCACTCCTGAAGTACATCAGCTCACTTTATCTTCAACATTTTAACACAGAAGGTGGCTCTGTCCTGGGCTTCAGCTCGTGTTTTTTCTTTCAGAGTGGTTGTGACTCTTTTGAGGGGCACACAGAGGTGCTGGGGACCACAGCAACATTTGAGGCTTTCTCTGTATTGAGATTTATCATAATATTAATGACAAGCAGCCTCTCTACTATCTCAAAATAGCAAGCCTCTGGGCAAGCTGCCTGCAGGATGGATAGCCCAGCCTAGACAGACTTTGCTAGATTTCCCTTCAGATCTGGGGGCATTTTTGCCAGTTGTTGCATGCTGGGAGTCAAATGCAGTGGAAGCATTGGAGCAGTTCTTGATTTAGCCTGGCAGATAGTCCAGCCCCTCTTTCCCCTCCTTCCCATGGCATCCTGTCATCTCAACTTCTTTGTTCTCTTCCTCTTTTTTCCTCCCCTTGCCAAAATGTTGTAACCTTCCTTCTGCTAAAGACATAACTTTGAAATTAGCTTTTCAATGACAGTGCATGAGTCCTTCTCTAGAAAATAAGTAGATACTGCCCTAGGTAGAAAATTAAGATTTTTTAATTTATCTTCTTAAACTCTTGACCATCTCTGTGCCATCCTGACAGTGAAAAATGTGTCATCACTTGTCCAAAGGTATAGTCTGGGTTCTCTTTTTCTCTACCTGTTTTACTTATTTACCAGGGTTCATCCAGGCTTCTGCCTACTTAACAAATAACCCTGTAAATTCTTCTTCAATAGAATTGAGTCATCTCTTGTCAAATGTAATCCATGAAGGAATGATAGATTATAAACACACAGTCGTGGTATGAAGAGATGGGTGAAGGGAGAGCACGTTATGGAATTACAGTATTTCCTGTACCAATTGCCAAGCCCTGATACAAATTAACCTCTTTTATTGTTCTTTTTCAAGCATTCCGCCTTTTAATTGCTGTTTTGGAATTGTGCCACTTAGTTGTGCCCTTTGAATGTTTCTCACTTAGCCAGTCCTGTTAGCTTGATAATGCCAAATGTTTCTGAGATATTCAGAAGCACTGAACATCCCCTGCTCGAGTGGGAGAGGGACCCAGCTCAGGCAGGAATTAGCACCCTTGTTTAGCTGCCAGGGGTTTTTTTTTTCAGATTAAGTTAATAACCATTTTTAAGTCACTGCCAATTCTCTACCGGGGTTTCAGATCAGTTGTCTCCCATTTATACTTTTTAAATGATGCAGTTTTGTGTGGAATATAGATGACTGGATGTTTTCTCCTGTCCAAATATATAGCATTCAATAACACTGGGGTTGTTATTGTCTTCCTTGCCTCCCAGAGGCACAGTTTATCTCTTGGTGCTGCAAGGCATTAAAAAGGAACCATGGCATGTTGCAATTATGACTTGAAATAGGATCTTGCCAGAGGAACATTGCCTAAATGTAATCAAATCTAAACTGTAACTTATAGCAAACACCTATCAGGGCTGTGCACACCTATCTCACAGCTCGCTGGCTATCAGTGATAGCTGATAGCAAGGCACTGGGTGATTGTGTTGGGAGAATTGTCAGGCTGTTGGGGTTTTTTAGAGTTCAGCCCCCAGCATTCAGCTGCCTGCAAGAAAATGAAATAACGAACTCTCAATGCTGGAAGACCTTGTGACTATTTAGGCTGAGCTTTCAAAGGTACCCAGATATGAAAGTTTGTGATACTCCTCCGTGCATGACTCACTAATGGCAGTAGTGGGCTTTAATCATCTTTGTCCAGTGGATATTCTAAATTCAAGTAAGCCACAGCAATGCTCCTTTACATAATGCATATATTTTAATGCAAAATTCGCCAGACTTGGTTTCTTTGTGTGTTGGATTGGTTTTAGCCAGATGATGAAACAGCAAGTTGCATTGTCACATCACATTTTCATCCACGGGGATTGTGAACAAAGTTGAATCCCTCAAATTCACTGAACGGAGCCCTGTCACTGGAGCCAGTGAAGCCAATAGCCCAAAATGGATTGTTAAACTCCAGATCTGGCTCTGCTGAGTGTGGGAAGGTGATTTGCAGGCAGCTGTGAACTACCCAAACTTGAGGAATGTGATTTCCCTGCAGAGGGAGAGCCCCAGACTCTGCTTCCTCCCAGATTTAACATCCCCTGTTCCCATTTGCCACCCGATGTACACCTGGCTGAAGGCAGGTTATTCTGTACAGCTGGAGCTCAGGACTGTTTCAACTGGGTTTTATTAGGGGAGCTGCTGGAAAATGTCAGCATCAAGCAGAGCTCTCCTAAACATGATAAAACATCAATTATTAAATCTGGGAGCTCAGTAACAGTTGGGAAATGTTTCTTACAGCCGAGTTGCTAACCCAAACCAGCTGGGTCCTTACCTTCATCCTTCTGCCAGCCAGCAGGGGCTCAGTTATTTGCCATGACAGGGATTTGGGGGTCACCAGAGTGCTCTTTGCAGACAGACTGACCCCTTCCAGATGGAGCAGCAGGACACAGCCAGCCCCAGTCCAAAAGCCCCTCTGCACACACTGAACCCAAGCCAATGAACGTAGCAAGGGGCTGAGTTCCTTGGCTCATGCTTGGAGCTGCTTGGATGTTCCCACCTTGTGTTTGGATCAGAGCTGGTCCACATCCCCCCAGCTCTGCCCACTGTGAAAACACATTTCTGTCTGTCAATAAAAGATGCTCCAAGACAGGGAGCAGACTCTGCAAAGGGTGAGGCTTCCGACCTCTGTCCAAGCTTGCATTGCCCTGAGAGTCAGCCAAATTTCATTTTTTAAAGTTACTGGGGTGTTTCAAAAGATATTTATCCAAGGCTATGCCAGTACCTGCTGACTGTGAGGTTAAACATCCTGTGGTTTGCTCCAGAGGATGGGAAGCTTTTCTCCTTTGCTCTGCACGTTTTGCTGTGCTCTTGTCCTTGCCTTTAGCGCTGACAAACGCAGACGGTTCCGAGGTGCTTTGGGATCCTTAAAGATGCAGGACCTGAAATAAACCATGCAGCATTTAGGAATGATGTTCACAGCACCACTTCTAATTACAGCCCTTCGAACAATTCATTTGCAGTGTCCCGCTATGGTTGTGCTTATTAAAACAGAGTCCTCTTTATAGTTTGGTAGCAAATTAAGAGGGGGAAAAGCACAGCTATCCTGTTCCATCCATGCCTTTGAAAGAGCTTTACCTTCATAATTTGCTTTCTAGGGATATTTCCCTTGTTTTCACTTGTGCTCCTGCTCTGAGTTTTTAATGACTTACTTGGTGTCTCTTGGTAGCCATTTCCAGTGACCTTTTTGCTCATTTTATTTTAATTTCTGTGTATAAATGGCAGTGTTCTAGCTGGAGACATTCTTTGGGCACAGCACAAAAACCCCATAGGGAAGGAAAAACAGGCCAGAAATTTTCCACCTGAGTTTTAAGCATTAACCCCGGGCTTTGGCCACACAAAGAGTCAGCACGCCAGAGCTGGACCCTGGGCCAGGATCAGGGCCAGACCTGGGCAGCAGGACCTCACCAGCAGCATCTCCAGGCATCAGCACTGGATGCAGCTACTCCCACAGGTTATCCCATTTTCTGGCATGACTGCTGTGCCCCGGGAGGGCTGGGCAAGTGCTTGCAGCTGGCCAGAATATGGGTACACAGCTCCTGATGCTGATTTTATAGCATTAATGTGCACCTGTTTTGGTGGCCAACTGGCACCATGCTCAGCCTAAAATGTCTGTGTAAGCTCTGCATTAAAAGAGGCATCAGAATTAGCATGTATCAAACATGTCATTAGACACGTGCCTGGTAGACATAATGCAGGATAATGAATATGATCACAAGAATAAATTAATAACCGAAAATATTTTTTATACGTGTGCACACTTAAAACAGGGTAGGAACTAAGTGACACTTGTGTCACCAGTTTATAATTAAAATGCAGTGCTTGAATGGAAATGTAAGCTTCAATTAGCCAGCACGACCCTGCTTCCGGCTTTACTTCCCACTGAAAAGCAACGATAACAAGCTCACATTTATTATCAGAGTTTTTCCTGGAGCTGTGCACTGAAACATGCTCACATCTGAGCCCTTTCACTGAAGACATTTTTTCGCTTCAGCAGTTTGGCATGCCATACAAAGGCTCTCTGATTTTTAGTGATGTTCACCTCCTCTTACATAAAAATGTTTTCTGTGCATATTATTTGGTTTTAGTTAAAGTCCAGGTGCACGGGTTACTGAAGAACCAAAGGGATGGCTCATCACAGAGCACAATGGGTAATTATTGCTGGGCTTCACTGTATTGCACAGACAAATCCTTTCTTGGAGCTCAGCATTGTGGCTGTGAGAAAGAAAATACCTATGATGCAGACCAAAGTCCTACAAGGGTAAGAATAGATCCTGTGGGAGATGCTTTGCCCATTTCTTTTTTAACTCTCTCGAGGGACAGAGCTTCACAGTTTTGTTTAGAGACACTATTTTGCATTTTAATTTCACCAGTGGGAAGTTAATACATATATAAATTATGAGGTCTCATGTGTTCCCATTTCATCCCAAGAGGATGTTAGGCTTTTTGTAAAATGGCTAAATAATTCTCTGGGTTCTGCCCCCCATTAAAACCAAGATTTATCTTGATTTATGATCCAAATTTTGCTGCTGCCTTGCCTGAGGATTGAGCTTAATTTCTGCAAGAGAGGGCAGAGTCCTTGGCTGTGCAGGCAGGAAGAAACTCATTTGTCTCCTGCCCAGCCCCACACTTGGGGTACCTGGCTCAGCACTCCATGTGGGGGACAGAGCCATCCACAGGAGATCCAGATCCTTGAGGTGCCTTTTGGGAGATCCTGACATCTCCTCAATCCTCCCCAAAATCAGAACCTTTTAGTCTAGGACTTACTCAGCCTTGTGTCCATGCAGGAGGTACCTTTTGGGAATTTTAACAAGGCTGCAGGAACCTGGGTCCCAAATAACAAGGACAGGGAATGGCCACCTCAGCCACAGGGCTTAGGAGAGCTGGTGAAAAGCACACAAACCCCAACAGCCCCAAAATGTCAAGACTGAGCAGCTGAGCCTCAGAAAGTGTATTTAAGGAATATGTCCTCTCTGACAGAGATGGACCAAATGTCCACACAAATATCTTTTGCAATGCCCCCTCCAATATTTTAAGCAATTTCTACAGGCAGAATTCTTGTGATGTAGGAGTGGATGTCAAGCCAGGATATCTCAACTCAGAATAGATGTGTGCTCTTAGCTTTGGGTCAGGCAGTGACGTGTGGTGGAGTTAGAGCCTCCAGGAACTCTTCAAGTTGTAAAACCTACAAAGCTCCTGGTTTTTCACTGGTGCTGTTCACATGGGACAGAGTGACCTCTCCAGAAAGCCCTTCCAACAGCAGCCGCAGTCTCTCTCAATAGCATTTAATAACTACCCATGGAGAAAATTACACTCTATTTAAAAGGCCAGAAAAATCATCTTCAGTTTAACTCTGCTGACTTTGGTAGAATTACACCAGAAAAGAGTTCTCTCTGATTTCCTTTCCCATACTAATGTTCAGTAGCTGGGCATAAAAAGCCTTTCCAAGGCAGATTAAACAAGTCCAAATGGTGAAATATTCTTTTAATTTTCTTTCACACACGTTATTTTAGGTGTAGCTTGGAACTCTGCCCTTACGAGAGGCATCCCTTTAAATATTTATACAGCATCAATATGTAGCCACCTTCATACTTTTTTAATGATATGTTCCTTTCTAAATTAACCATTAGGTAACCCCGTCCTGTGGTGTTCTGTATTTTGCACTGCATTTACCCTACCCCGTGGATTTTTATTTTTTATTTCTCCGTGGAACAATGAAGATGTCAAGGCAGTGCAGATTCCAGGGGCACCGTGGAAATGAAATTCTTGGAGCACCACTGCTGTTGCCATGTGGACACACACTCAATAGCAACTCTGTGCTGCCCTGCAAGCCAAGGAGATGCAGCCCCAGCCCCACTGCTGGGCCCTGGCAGTTCAGTGCCAGAACAATCCCTCGCTCCTGGAAATGTAACTGCCAGGACTGGGGGAAAAATATTGAAGCAAACCCAAGGAAAGGAGGGGCAGGAAGAGATACCTCCATTTTGAGGTTTTCCTTGAGAACCAGTAGGTTTCTGGATCTTCCAGAGTTTTTTCTCTTTTTTTTTTTTCTTCTTAATTGTGTTATTAAAATGCTACAAAGTGCCAAGGTGAACAGGACCAACACCATCAACTGAGTCAAAGATCTTTTTCTTGTGATCTCTTTGCTCAGCCCTGATCCAGCCTAAAAACCCACAGATGAGTAAAAGTGTTGGTACAAGCCATGGGTTTTTATAACTCTGGGAGTTTTGAGTCCTGTTTAATTACACCACATTATCATAGCAAAGCACTTTCTGCAAAAGCTGCTCGTGGCTTGTTTCCCCTCCCTCCCGAGGGGACCACAGGAGATGGCTGCACCACGAGATTACTGCTGCAGAACCAAACCCTTAGCAGAGCCTCAGCAGACAGACAGAAACACAGCACACCTCTCCCAGCTTAGGAACAGAGATTATTCATTCCCCTGACCAAAAATAAGGGGACATCAGAGTTTATCCCATGCCCTGTTATACTTAAAAATATTCCCACATGCTTCTTCACAAGGAAGAGTGGAGCTGGAATCCAGCCTCTCCTCCTCTGAAGGGGCCTTGCCCTGTACTTGCATTGCAAGTAGGAGCTTCAGTTAAGTCAGCAGAGATTTTGTCTGAGGATAATGGGCTGAAGGGAGCTCTGAAATGCAATTTCCCTGAGTTGCAGGGTACTGAAGGCAGAGATTGAGTCACCAGCAGAGCCCTTCCAGCGCCGGGCGGCTCCGCGGTCCCAGGCAGGATGGCACCATCTCCTCCATGCAGACAAGGCACTGCAAAAGGCACAGGGCTGCTTTTCTGTCTTCCTCCAGTGGAGCAAATCTGGTAGGGTTTGGCTGCAGCAGTGCCTTGGTTTCTGGGTTTTTAAGTGTACTGGTAAAGGGATATTGTTTCCTCCAAACAAAAGCTGCCTGGGCTTGGCATTCCTGACAGGAGCCTGAGGAAAAGAAGCCAAGGCAGCAGCTGAAATCCAACAAACTGCTCCCTTCCACCTCGGGAGAGGCAAGGTATGGCCAAGCTGAACTTGTGCTGTTATTCAAGGCTTTTCTTTGGGTTGCAGAGGCAAATTTTTTGTGTGTGTTTGCTGCAAATATGTTTAGATTCTCTCTGTTTTGGAGGCAAGTAGTCAATGCATCTGAAGTGCATACTTGACATATGTTTCTTTTCACATGCTGTCCTCCATTCATTTCATGCAGCAGATGCTCAGTTTACCACTTTAAATGTATTCTTATTTACTAGAAATTATTTTAGAAAATAGCTGTTTGGAACTAAACATTTCCAGCCCTTCTTTTGGGTGCAGGATGCTCCTTTTTGCAGCTGTCCTGGGTGGCTGCATGCAGATGTTGACAGGTTAATTTGCATTTGAAGAGCTGGGTGCAGTGAGCTAAGCAAGGGTTTTTCTTCCCTGCCTCTGAAGGCAGTCACTTCACACTCCTTGCCAAATTTAGCCCGATGCTACTCTTCTTAATTAACTAGAGCAACATCCAAGCTGAGTTTGGCCCATTGTTAGCCAGCCATTTATTACAGGGTTGAATTAAACCCCTTGGCCGTGTAGAAAGAAAGGCTTTTATTCTGAAAATTGATTGTACTAAAGTGAAACATAAGGACAGTCCTAATTCACAGCAAGGTGGTAGGTACAAGCTGGTTTATCTGATTTCCTCTACCCTGTCACCAGAAACTGCAAGTCCAACCTGGTTTTCCTGCCTGCTGCACACTGCTGAGGTCAGAAATGGTTTAGTAAAAAAGGAATCCTGATGTTGAGAAGAGTGTGCAGCTCACACTGCTCAATCCCCCTTCCCAGAGAGAATTCTTTTTCTTCTCGTTGTGGGTTTCTTTTTTCCCTTTAGAATAAGTTCATATCAAGACTGTGAGCACAAAGACCCAGATTTAGATTTCAGTCCCTTCCATTGCTGTAGGAAAAGGCAGAAGTCCTGATGCACAGTCCTGCTGTCAGCCTCTAGGAGCTGTTGCTGCTGGTCTTTCATGTGCCTGATCCATCCACACTGGCTCAAAGCAGAGACCAAAAGCTCCCATGCTGCAGCAGGGAGAAGAGCTGGCGTTCAAAGAGTTGGAGCCCTGTCACCACCAAGGCCCCCTTTGCTTCCTCTTTGGTTTCTTTTCTTCCCTTTAGATGTTACAGAACAGCCAAGGAAAGCTACATCCTGTGGGTATTAGAGCACTGAGCTGAACCTACAGAGACATGGGAAGACATAATTAATGTTTTTCTGGCGGTTTTTTCACCTTCTTTTCACCACACTTCTGTTCTCCCCTGCCTCATCCCTGCCATGACCTGCCGTGGGCAGATTCTGGTGTCACTTCTTCCCTCCAAAATCTGGATTTCAGCTCAGTTTGCTGTGCATCCCCTGGCTGAGGGGATCATGGGGACAAAGTCACCCATCTGAGGGACAAAGTTACCCTTCTGAATTTATCAGTTCTGATGTTTGTTTGCAGGGATTAAATGAATACTCGTAACATGTTGGATTCAGCCTTCATTCCTGGCAAAATTCTTCCTGGTCACAGTCAAATGCAAACTAATTCATCACCCCAACTGTGCATGAGGGAGGTACTGGCACAGGACACTGTCTCAAAGGGAAATGTTTGCTCCAGTCCATCATTTGCATCACACATGAAGCTTTTCTTGGAGATATCTTTGGGTTTTCTACGTAAGAACTTCAGGGGAGGGGCTGGGAATGGAGAACGTGGCTGTTAGACAGGAATGATTCGGGTACCCATGGCGACATGAGATCACTCTGCATTGTCACCAGCACAAGGAGATTACCTTATACAAGAATAACTAAGAATAGAATTTTTGACCTTCCATCTTTCCTTATCCGTAAACATTAGATCTGCAGAGCAGTGCAGCCCCGCTTGTCAACAAGGAGAAATAAAAGAAAAATAAAACTAATTTAAAACCCCACAGTGGCAGTGAAATAAATCCATACATTTATCATTTCAAAGGTTCCCATCCCTCCTGCCTCTTTTCCTGCGAAGTTTAAATGATTACATATTTTTTTATGTGTTATATTTACTCTCCTAAGGATAGAACACACTTTACAGAAGCTCATATGGATAAAAAAGCATTTTCCTTTTGCACTGTTGCTTACAGTTAACACACACAAACCTGCATCTTGAGCTTTCCAAAACCTGATTTATACCATCAAATAAATTAATTACATTGGCAGAAATTTATTTTTAAGTCCTTATAAGTTGAATGTTTATGACTTGAACTTGAACTTTCCTTTTAAGGACTATCATGGATTGGTGCAAGACTTTATCTAGTCCAGTAAAAGGGGCAGATTCTTCACAACACTTGCACCTGCCCCTGCTCCTGCCAGCACTAACACTGGAGGTATTTGAATGAAAAAAAGATCCTTAAAGTGAAGGAATGCAGGATGAGGTTCTGTGCTTATCATAACAGCTGGAAAGAACCTTGTAAAATGAAATTCAGCATCTGCTTCTGTAGATGTCTCAGGTTTAAAGTTTCTGAGGCAGAGGGTAATTTTTGAAGCAGAATCTTAACTTGCACATACATGAATTATTTCTAGTGACTGGCTCAAAAATAGCGATTTGAGCCTGTGCAATGTGTTCACACAGGGCTGGAGTGTGGCCAGGCCTGGGGACACAGAACTTTCTGCACACACCTGGATCATGCACCCCACCTTGTGCCCCTGTGGACTGGGGACGTGCTCTGAGTGTCCCTTGTCCCTTCCTGGGCATGGCTCCTCAGGGAACAGCCAGAGTTTGGGGTCCAGACATCCTGCTGAGCTCTGAGCTGAGTTTGGAGTCACTGGAGGCCAGAGGCAGAGTGCTGTCCCCTGGGAGCAGGGGCTCATCAGGCTGAGTGACTCAGAGGTGCAGCTGTCACAGCCTCCCTGGCTCCTCCTGTGATGGCAACAGCTCAGACACCGTGCTGGGGCTGGGGCTGGGCCTCAAATCACCATCCAAGCCATGGAGATCAGGCTCCTCCTTTGCTTCATGGGGAAAAAGGGTTTTGTCCTTCTCTGAGAAGGAAAAAGAGGCTGTGGGAAAGGTGTGGGGAAAGCTGCTCCCAGGTTCTCACTCATGAGAACACTGTTAGAAAAAAAAATCCAAGAAAAAACACTTTAAAGCACAAGGGGATGGCTCTGTCCCTGCTGGAGCCCCCCAGAAGTCCATGAAGGAACCTCTGGTGTATCCAGCATTTGCAGGACGTGTCTGCTGGGTCTGTGGGGAGCTGCTGCAGAGAAGCACTGATGTCTCTCGAGGACACAGCTCTCCAGAGCCTGCAGGAGTGGGTCTGAGAGGAGTTTAGGGGATGCTGTGCCTAAAAAGTCAAAGCTCAGCCTCCAAACCAACTCCAGCACCCTGGACAGCAAATGACACCTGTGATGGTGTTCACAGGGGTCTGAGGGTGAGGGAAGAGATGAGGATCTGACTCCATGTTTCAGAAGGCTTGGTTTATTCTTTTATGATATACATTATATTAAAACTATACTAAAAGAATAGAAGAAAGAATTTCATCAGAAGGCTGGGTAAGAATAGAAAAAGAAAAGAATGATAACAAAGGTTTGTGGCTTGGACAGAGAGTCTGAGCCAGCTGACTGTGATTGGCCATTAATTAGAAGCAACCACATGAAACCAATCACAGATGCACCTGTTGCATTCCACAGCAGCAGATATTCAATGTTTACATTTTGTTCCTGAGGCCTCTCAGCTTCTCAGGAGAAAAACTCCTAAGGAAAGGATTTTTCATAAAAGATGTCTGTGACAGACACCAAAGAGCAGAGTCAGGAGCTGGACCCTCATGATGAGCAGGCTGACATCCCTTCCCAACCCAGAGGGATTTTGGGGCTGTGCCCATCCCCAGGGATGGACATCCCATCTCAGAGCCTGTGGCTGGAGTCAGCAGTGCAGGAGAGCCCTGCCCTGCCCTGGCAGCAGCACCAGAGCTCACTGATGCAGCAGATCCTCACTCCCAGCTGGTGTTTGCTGGCCATAACCCGGTGATTCCAGTCTGTGGAGCAGAAGTAATCCACAGTCACTGGGCAAACTTTGTCCAGAGCTTATTTGGGAGAGAGAGCTTCTGCTGCTGGGTGCAGGAGAGCTGCTGGAGCTGGGTGATGTTTCATGACTGAGTATTTTTAGAGCCATCCTATAGTGCAGGATTTTTAACTTCCATTTCACAGCCCTTGAAGCCTGGCAAACTTTCATTAACATTTGATGCCTTGAAGTCATGCAAGGTCTGGGGGGAAAGGGAGGGGAAGGAGGGAAAAGGAGAACACCTTTTTGGAGCAAAGTTGCTGGGAAGCTTAGAAAAAGCCTCCAGTCCCTACTTTTTGTACCAGGTGATTTTAAAGGACCCCAACCACTCAGAAAACAAAGCTGGAATTCCAGATTGTGGCTGGGTGAAAGAGTTTTAATCAACATGTGAAACACCTGGAGTCTCTCAGGCCCCTGGGGAGCTGATCCCCACCACCCTGAAAGGATCATGCCTCTCTTCTTTGCCCATTATCAGGCAACTTTGCTCATACAGAGCTGTTTGACCCGTAAATCCCCAAATTATTTATAAGCCATCAGGCATCCATCCTCGAGCAGAGAACATGAGCCATGGAGAAGTCAAAGGATTTGCTCCCAGTTCCCTCCCTGCCATTTCTGCTCAGCACAAAGTAAGGCTTTTTTTGCCCAAAGTTATAACCAATGAAAACAGTGCTTCCCTGGCTACAAGGCAGACTTTCAACTGGAAAATAAGTTAACAGAAACTCTATTTTTCCCTCCTCTAAATATTCCCACATGCACACACACACAGAGCATCTCTTCGTGCACACAACTGAGATTTTTCATAGGCTGAGGGAGTAGGAAGAAGAGACGTATTTTTGTCTCCTTGGCAAAAATATATTGGCAGCATCTCAGTGAGTTGTAAAGATTGAGTAAGTACCAGAGCACGGCCCCGTGAAGCAGGTTTTGGAAAGCTGCCCCTTGGCTGCCCCTGCCCGTCTGCCAGGGCCTGGCAGGGACACTGCCCTGGGGACACTCAGCCCCTGGGGCCCCAAACAGCCCACCCAGGCTCCTGAGAGGAAGAGGAGGTTGCACTCCATGGAAATGAGGAGCTGTCAGCTCTGCACCATGCCAGAGGAGGTGTCTGAATGGGAGAGGAGCTGTAAATCCCCCCTGGGCATGGCAGCATTCCCTGAGCTGCTGCGTGGCTCCTGATGTGGCCCTGGCAGGAGGTGTCACCAGGGGGTGACAGACTGGCCCTCCCCTGCTTCCTAAACTCAGGGGGGAATCAGGTCCCCAGTGTGGGAGTGTCGGGGGGCAGGATGGTGGGGATGGACAGACTGAGAGATCTCTGCAGCCAGGATTGGAACTTGGGGTTTATTGCAAAGGGCCCTGCTGGGAGCTGCCAGCACAGCTCAGAGCAGGATGAGAGAAGAGAGGGGGAGAGAGGATGAGAAGGTGAGAGAGTAAAAGGGCAAGAGAGCAAAAGCGTAAGAGATCAAGGTTCCTGTTCCAATACAATAAATCTTCTTCTGTGTTGAATATTCTGATTCTCACTAACCAATCTAGTACAATATACAAATCCTATAGCATTTCCATACAGCCTGTAAGAATCATTACATTGCCATACTGTGTTATGTTTTAAACCCTAAAAACTCCTCTTTGGACCCCTTCTGCCAAGCTGTAGGGTCTGCTCTGACCCTTGGGCCTGTCTGCAAGCAGAGGGTGTTGTTCCATCAAAAGGGGATCACCTTCAGCCAGCCACACCATTGTTTTCCAGGTGTTCAGTAACTGAGGGATCTCAAAGCTTGCTTTCATTTCAATCTCACTTACAGTTTCCATATTCTGAAAATCTTTTGCCAGGCAATCACATTTATAAGGCTTTCCAGTTTCATCTCCCCCAGCAGCCCAGGATGTTGTTATCCAAGGGCAGGGAAACACAAAGGGCTGAAAGAGTCAGTGGCACAGCAGACCCCACACCAGGCACGGGGCACCTGCCCTTTGCCCAGTCTTCCCAGAAAAAGGAAAATGTTTTGGTTTTCTCCTCTCAGCTC
This sequence comes from Setophaga petechia, assembly GCA_024362935.1. Lineage (NCBI taxonomy): Eukaryota > Metazoa > Chordata > Aves > Passeriformes > Parulidae > Setophaga > Setophaga petechia. The sequence continues at coordinate 3,276,385 of JANCRA010000057.1, read as the reverse complement.
TAAACATTCCTGGCTTCTCCCAAGCCATCCCAGGACAGCAGAAGGCAGTGAGCATTTCTGGTTACAATGGCAGATGTGCCTGATGGTGGTAAGGGCTGGGACTCTCACATGCATTATTTAAAGCAAATTCTGGGATTTTAAATTGGGTTGCTCAAAGCTCCCATCACCACTGTCCTTCCCCAGTGCAGGTAGAGACATTTCATAGTAAAAACACAGTCCTGAAATAGTGAAAGTAAACTCAGAAATCTCGACCATAAAATATTTATGAGTCTGTGCTTTGGTGCATTGTAATTTTGCATGATATGTTTTGCTTTTCAAGACTGACTAGATTAAGGCTCTTCTGATTCATTAAACACATTTTCCCAAATGCTGTTTCTACAAATATTGTTGGGTCATTGTGTTTAGTTGCATTTATTAGCTGGTGTAACAAGGAACGTACGTCTCCCATAAACCTGAGAGGAACCCACTTAAATGTGTTGCTCTGAATCTCAGCAGAGAAGAAAACAGTTCTCATGAATAATTAAAGCTTAAAGAGGTCATGCTGGTTTTGCAGCCTCATTTTTATTTGTCACTGCTTAGTTTGCATTCGGAAATAGGAAGTTTGAGGTGCAGGTGCCAAATGGAATCTCTTCTCCATGTGTTCATTTAAACAGATCTATTTGGTAGCTGTCTCCATTTTTATGTATTAGGTCATTTGTTAGCTGTAATAATTTAAATCAATCCTGGGAATTAGAAAGTTTAAGGCTTTTAATTTTCATCAGGCAATGCCTTTGCATCCCTTTGCCTTTGGGCAGGAAGGAGCACTGGCTCCTCAGCTGGGCAGGGCTGGGGTGCAGCCAGACATGGGGTGCAGGCAGGGTGGGGATTCAGGAACACTGGGATTTAGGAACACTGGGATTCAGCAGGGTGGGGATGCATGAAGGACTTGGATGCAGGCAGGGCTGGGATTCAGGAACACTGGGATTCAGTAGGGTTGGGATGCACAAAGGCAGGGCTGGGATTCAGCAGGGTGGGGATGCAGGCAGGGTTGGAATTCAGGCAGGGCAGGGATGCAGGCAGGACTGGGATTCAGTGGGACTGGAGTGCAGGCAGGGCTGGGATTCAGAAACACTGGGATTCAGCAGGACTGGGATTTAGTAGGGCTGGGATTTAGCAGGGTTGGGATTCAGGCAGGGTTGGGATTCAGGCAGGGCTGGGATTTAGGCAGGACTGGGATTCAGAAACACTGGGATTCTGTCAGGGCTGGGATTCAGGCAGGACTGGGATTCAGCAGGACTGGGATGAAGGCAGGACTGGGATTCAGGAACACTGGAATTTAGGTAGGGCTGGGATTCTGTCAGGGCAGGGATTCAGGAACACTGGAATTCAGCAGGGCAGGGATTCAGGAACACTGGAATTCAGCAGGGCAGGGATTCAGGCAGGGCTCTCAGGGAGGGCCTGGGTCTCCCCCTGGTCCCCATCTCCACAGGCCCCCCCAACCAGCCAAGCCCCTGCTCCTCTCCCAGGCCCCCCACCCACCTCCAGCCACCCCCTGCCCACCCCTCCCATCTCCTCCTCAGCTCTCTCTCCCTCCCACTTTCTCCCAAACTTCTTTTCCTCTTCCTCTGTGAACCCCCTCCCATTCCTCCACATTCTGCCCCAAAGTGCTGCTTTGCTCTTTTTCTGCTCCTTTGCTCTTTTTTCACATTGCTCTGCAGCACCTTTCAGGTTGCACACACTGCTGGGAATCAGGAATAACCAAGCAGTAGTAACTCTAATTCAAGTTTGAATCCTACATGCTGCCTTTATATTCCCTTCCAGGATTTAACAATGGCAAAATATTTTTGTTCCTTTCATTTTTTCCCACTGGAAGCTGCTCAGTCTCTCCAGCAGCTCTGCTATTTGTTCCCAAGGTTAGACATCAGCCCTGGGTATTCAGCCTGACAGCCTGCACAGCACTAATCTCTCCTGGTGGAGTGTCTCTCACACTGATACATCATGCAGATGATTACTGAGACCTTTGCCTTGCATTTCCCAAACCCAGCCATCAGCAGGGTTTGGCAGTTCCACCCATTTCTCCCAACCTTTGGATTCCCTGTTGTCATCTGCCTTGTTTCTGTCCTGCATCACTGGCTGGGCATGATCAATCTCCAGGGGCTTGGCTTCTATGTATAACTCAACAAGCTGGCAGAGAGACCAGGAGGAGTCATTTGTGTGCTCCAAATCCAATGGAGGTCCAACTCAAGGTCACTGCATCCCAAAGACAGACACATTACAAGCATTCCTTTCAACTAAGATGATTTATGGACTGTTACTTCCCTATTGCTTCTTCAATATCCAACTATTTTTCTGAATGCCATCATCTGATGATGAATCTACATGGATTAAGGGATGTGGAATCGTTACAAGATTCCAGGAGTGTCCAAATATCCTGCATATTCCAAATCAATTCACCAGCAAGGTCCTATGTCACTACTTTCCATTGTAAACCTCATGCTTTTTCATTAAAAAAACCCAACTTTACAATGTATGAGTGAACCAAAAGAAAGTTTGTAAAGGATGTCAGGTTAGAGACATTCCCTGCTATTGGAGCTGACAATAATTCATTTAATGCAGAGAGGTAATTATTTAGTGCCTTACAAGCTTCTGCTACACCAAGAGATCTCACCATCAATAATCAGAACAACCAATTATCAATTCTCAGTATTGATTGCATCAATAATATTAACCACCTCCTTATTAATAAAATATCAATAGCATGGACCACTAATAATATGAATATTTTTTTCTGCTGACTAGATCTGGAAGGATTTTCCATCAGAGAAGATGCCAGGTGCACCCTGTGCAAGGGTGCACAAGAAAGAAAGAAATCCCCAAGGATTTCCCAGGTCCTCATTCTGGAGAGTTGTTTCTTAAATTTTAGACTGCTGCAAGCCTTGCTTGGTGTGAAATGAAAATGTTTCAGAAAATGGGGGAGAGAATGGCAGTTTAAGAGGGTCTAAAAGTGGAAATTAAGAATAGTAAGGCAGCAGCTGGAGGTTGTGCACATGTGAAAGTTGAAGTGGCAGAAAATAGAGGGGATTGAGCATCCCAATTGCACTGGGGGTGTTTCAGGTAGTTCAGGAAGCACCCCACAGGTGACCATGACAGTGATTCAAATCACAAACTCAGTAGATACTTTAAAGAGACATCCATGTCCATTTGCTTGAATTCCAGCCCCAGGAATTGCCAAGCCATGGGACAGGATGTGTAGGTGTGCTGTGATCCCAAAAGGTGAAGCCATCCAGCCCTGGTTGATCACAGGTTAATGAGGGAGAACTGATGACTTACCAAAGGAAGGGAAACCATATGGATAAAAACCAAACTACCCCTTAAGGGAAACTCGATTCCAATTGTGCAGATGCAGGAAAAAGGCATGGTTTGACATTGGGAAAATAAACATGATTTGTCATTTTGCAGCATATGAACTTCACCAGGCTGAATGAGGGCCTGTTCTCAGAACTGCACCCGGTGCAGTTTGGCACTTCAGCCCTCTCACAGCCTGATGGACTGGCAGCAGCCTCCCTGGTGTACCACTGAATCTATCTCAGGGTCAAGAATACTGGGGGAAAAGAGCAGATTTTGGGACAAATCCTGGCTGGATTCAGGCCAGCACCATTCATTTCCCACACTGAGGTGTTGGGGCGGTGATGGTCCCTGTGGGGCCGTTCACAGTTGTGAAAAACAACTCAGTCTCTGATATATTGTGCCAAAAGCACTGCCAGTTACTAAAGTACCTCTTTAAATTAAGGTATTTGGAGCCAGAATGTAAGTAAGAGCTGGAAGCTCATCGGAGGATGACTCTCATTCAGAGCTCTGATGGATGAAGGCTCTCACCTAAGAAGCCAACAGCAGCTCCTCAAGTGTTGGACTAATTTTAGCTAAGGTAGAAAAGCCAGCTACAAAACTCTAATGGACATTTCTGTCCAAGCTCCAAATTCACTTGAAAAGGATGAGGAGGATTATATCAGCCCTAGCAAAGTGGCAGCAGAGAAAAATATGGAAGTGAGTGGTGAGACAAACTTCTGGGCTGCTGGATAAAGGACTGAGGCAGGAGATGCAGGACTAGCTGAGGTGTGAAGGCAGAACACAGCGAGTGTGGGCTGGGGTGGTGGAGAGAAAAGCAGACACAGAGAAGTGAGTTAGCAACCCCACGACAAACCAGGGATGCTGACAGTTTCTTGGGACTGAGCCAGGCATGAGAACGCTCACCGTGGCAGGGCTGACTTGTGTCTGACTTGAAAACATTCCTCAAATCACCAGTGTTGAACACAAATGTTCCTCAAATCACCAGTGTTGAACACAAATGTTCCTCAAACAGCATCACCAGTGTTGCCCCAAAACAAGCACGGCTTACCCAGCCTGAGGGATTGCCCCTGTTTCCCTGTGCTGTTGATTTACAAAATGCAAACTGAACGTCAGGGCTGGAAGTTTGTCAGACTTTCTCCCTAGAAAACACAGAGACATTCCCTCAATAAGCTCCATAAAAAGGAACAACAGAAGAGACTAAAACAGAAGCCCCTGAAATTTGCCCCACTTTGCCATCCAAGCAGCAGCACAAGAGGATGTGGCTGAGAAGAGAAAATTGCAAATTGTAGTAGGAAGACCCATCAGCAGGGCTTGTGGAATTACACAGCACACTCTGTTATCTGCTGCTTGGCCAAGGAAAGGCAGCTGGGAAGGGACAGGAGCACTGCTGAATAACCTCAGGCATTAATTCTGTGACCAAAATGCTGCTTTATGAGGCAAACATTTGAAGAAAGTGGAAAGTGAGGAGCCTAAACCAAGAGGTAACATACAACTCTCCCTACTCTGCCACTGCCCTGCATTTCCCTGGTACCATTGGTATTCACTGTGGTAGCACAAGGACACTTAGTGCTTTTGGCAGCAGTTTTGTAATGACTGAAGAGGATTCAAAGGACAGCAGCCAGACACTGTGATGTGTTTTATTAGCTCCCAGATGTGCAGGTGAGGTGAATCTTTGGGAAATGAGTTTTGCTGCCACGAGTTTTCTAACATCGCTCAAGGTCTCAAAATCTTATAATGGAACAAAAGGCTGTCATAGAATATGAAAGGCATCTTTGGCAAAACATCTTCTCTGAATCTGTTCATTTCTTACACAGAAATACAAATGCACAACATCTCTGATGCTATTTGCCCAGCTGAAAACAGGAGGTCAGCTGCTGAGGCTGTGTGTTTTCCACATGAATTACAAGTGACTGAGCCTCTGTAGGCGTTTCCTGGGATATCTTCTGGTGTAGGTGATCCAGAATCTAGAGATGCTTTTCCAGGCTGTATGAAATAGTTCTTGTTGCATCCTGGATTGCAGAATGTCAAAAAACCCAAGAGTATTTTGCTCAGAGAGTTCTGCTCCTGTCAGAATTAGAAGTCACCTGCTAACAGCAGAGGTGCTCCATCCACAGAAGTGTCCAAGGCCAGGTTGGATGGGGCTTGGAGCAGCCTGGGACAGTGGAAGGTTGCTGGGACAAGATGGGCTTTAAGGTCCCTTCCAACCCAACCCATTCTGTCGTTCCATGAGCAGTGGATATTTTTACTTCCTAAGCAAAGTACCCCTTCTGCCACGGGGCCACCTTCCTTGGGAAATAGTGAGCATCCCCTGGCATCTGGAGGAGATCAGCCAAGGCCACAGGAAACTCAGGAGTGTTCAAAAAGGGGTGGCTGTGCCATGAAGGTCGAGCTGCCCAAGCAGGAACCTCTCCAGTCTGGAACTGGCACTCAGAGCAGAGGGGGCCACACCAGGCATGAGCTCTGGTGCAGTCTGAGGGCTGCAAAAACAGCAATGCAGGAGCAGAGCAGCACAGCCTTCCTTCTGTGGGGCTGGGCTGGCACAGGGCTGTGAGCAGCCTCTCCTCCAACACACAGGGCTTTGTCCAGGAGCACCAGGGAGAGGCTGCAGGCAGCAAAAGGGAATCAGATCAAGCACTGCCACAGTGCAGGCAAGCTGGGGAAAGCAGATTAGGATATTCTAAATACTGGAGAGTGGGGTGTAAGACAGTCTCTTCTATCACAGAAAGTCTACAGTAAATACAGGAGGGAGCATTTGCTACGTGAAAGGAAGAGAATGGAGTGAGCACATCAATGACAAGATAAACTAAGACCTGTTCCTGGAGAAATCCTGCTCCTGCCAGGCTGGGGGGGAATGGGGAGCACCAAATAAAGGCCAGGCAAGAGCTCCCTGCCAGCCCCAGCTCCTCTGCAGTGCGTGGGCAGCAGCAGCTGCTCCAGCAGCTCCTCCAGCTCCTCGGAGCCCTCCCGAGGTGCTGAGCACACCGGGAAGGTGTTCTGCCTTTAAAAGCCTTAAAGAGGAGCAAAATGGGGCAGGCAGCAAACCCTGAGTGGCTGCTCCTCACCTGACACCAGGGGACTGCCAGGAAGCTCCAAGCAGCTGGAGGTCTGCAGGCAGCAGAGGGGGAGGACGGGAAAAAGGGGAAATTCATGTCACAGCAGAAGATAAGAAAATAAGAGACTGGAGGAGGAGTTTCGCTTTGCCCACCAGACAATTGAAAATAGATCAAAAGAAGAACCCAAAGGGTTTGTTTGAGATGACAGCTCCTAAGGAAGAAAGTGGGGCAAATTTCATACATTTCAACATCTTAAAATAATTGTCTTTCTGCCCGGGAAGTAGATGGGAAGCAAACAAAAGGGAGTAGGCCAGATTCTGATATCACTGGGTGAGACAGATTGGAGCCCAGTACAGGGAAATCAGTCTGGCCCAAAAGGAGGCAGTTCCTCTCCCTGCAATGAGAAACAAGTGAGTTCTGAGTTAGGGAATGAAAGATAAAGAAGAAAAGCACTTCTATAAATGAAATTAAATATTCTTTTTTTCACAGTCTCAAGACCTGTAGAGAAACATGGTTAAGAGTAAGGATGGATTCCATTTAAAGACTCAGCTGAGCTGAATTTGCTTTGGTCTGACCATGACACACACAGGCAGCTTGTCCTGCCCAGCTGGTTTGTGGCACCAGGGTAGCCCACAGGAATGGGAATAAACTCCTACTCTTTTTATGTCCTGAGCACTTTCTGAACACAGGATCAACCCTGGCAAAAGTATGACAATAACCCCAGGTACGAGCAGTGCTCTTCATCAAATTCTTCTTCAGGATGAAACAAAAATACAAACTGTCATGTGGACAAATTTCCAGGACTGGCAGGACTCCGAGGGTGTCAGACAGAATCTGTCTCAAAACCAGCCTATGCTTTGAAGTTTCCAGCTCTTACAACAGCCAAACTTTTTTCAAAGGCAGACACCCAATAAATGTGTATTTAACCTCCTGAGGCTTCTTCCCCTGCTGGCTGCATCCTCCACGGTGATGAAGGCAGCTCACAGCAGCATTGTGGAGAAGCAAATTCATGAGGTGTGTTTTGCACATGACCTGCATCAATAGTTCATGATTTCTTTTATAATGACAGCATTAAACATCTCCAGGCAGGGGCCCGTGGGATCTGTGCTCATTCGAGTAACTTAAGGACAGGCTTGTGAAACTCTCAGCAAGCAGCAGGAGACAAATAATCAAACTTGGGACAGCTTAACACAGAAAGTTCCAAGCTACAGGAAAATATCTAATGCTGTTCCTTGTGGTCTGAGGGGAGAACTCAGGAGCAGAACAGCCCCTGTTTGACCAGCAGCACCACAAAGCAGGTTTTGAAAGTAAAAGGAGGTGCACCCTTGATTCCTCTTCTCGAGGGTTATTCTGTGACAAGAGGAATGAGAAGAAAGCAAAGGCAGCAGCTGCATGTGCTGTGGTGTCAGTCCAGTGAGACAGGGGAGCTGTGCTGGTGGAAAATCAAACAAATGAACACAGTGCACAGATAGATATTTTTGTGAAGATGAACATTTTTTGGCATGTCTGATCTCCTTTGCTCACTATTGCTCAAATCAGTCAGCAAAGGGCTTCAGAACCTGTCAGCAGAGAAATCCTCCTAAGGAAAAAAATACACAACTGTTTCTCTTCTGCCCTGGCAGAGTCCAGCCCTGAGACACTCTCACTCCTATAAATAGAGGTTCTCCACTGATGTCCAAGGGAAGTGTAAAGCCATGCCATTAAGGAAAGCCATTCCTGCACGAGGTGCTGGGATGGACACTGTGTCCAGGCCACTTCTGTTACAGCAGCCCCACTCTGCTCTCACACTTTCCTCGTGGTCTGTGACGCTGTCTGTCAGTCAGCCCTCTCTGTGCTGATATATTCAGAAAACTTGTCATTTAACCATTCAGATATTCATGTGTTGCAGTAAATCAGGCTGACAGCTGGCTCTGGAACTGAGGCACAGTATTTAATCACAGAATAGATGCAACAAGCAGACCCTTCGGTTCAAATTTCCCATGGTACCTTACTAATTGCCTTATTTTAATATACAGTCAGCTCCTTGCAACTTGTATTCCCTGTTTCCACAAGCAACAGGAAAAAAACCCAAGAGTATTTTGCTCAGAGAGTAAAATTGTTCCTGTCAGAATTAGAAGTCACCCCCCAACAGCAGAGGTGCTCCCTCCACAGAAGTGACCAAGGCCAGGTTGGATGGGGTTTGGAGCAACCTGGGATAGTGGAAGGTGTTGACAGCACTTGCTGTCAAATGATCCTGAAAATTATTTCATTCCATGTCTCCAAACCGTCCCAGAAGTCCCACATTTGCCAGGAAGCAATGGGCTGGTTGGTGAGGTTTTGGGGTGGATGGCTGTGGGTGTATTTACCTGCCTGCAGGTGACTGCTGAAGCCAAGTGGCCACTTCTGCAGCTGAAATTCACAGTTCCCATCCCACCAGTGCACCTCTGGGTGAACCCTCTCCTTCACACTATTAATGGTGTGCACGTGTGTGCCCCAGAGCTGCAGGAATGGAGTGTGTTGGCAGGGGAGGGTTTGATCCAAGACACTACAAATGTCTGGTGTCCCATGAGGAAACAAGAAAGGCTTCTGTACCAGGTCCCAAATCTTACTTTCAAAGGATTATAGTAATCCAGTGGTCTTAGGAGCCACTCATCTTGGTGCAAACCCAAGTGAAAGTAATGGACCTCTCACTAGTCCTAAACACAGTTTTGGGGTGGATGGCTGTGGGTGTATTTACCTGTCTGCAGGTGACTGCTGAAGCCAAGAAGTGTTGAAGCCACTTCTGCAGCTGAAATTCACAGCTCCCATCCCACCCATGCACCTCCTCTGGGAGAATCCCCTCCTTCACACTATTAATGGTGTGCACGAGTGTGCCCCAGAGCTGCTGGAGAGCTGCAGGAACGGGGTGAGTTGGCAGGGGAGGGTTTGATCCAAGGCACTGCAAATGTCTGGTGTCCCATGAGGACAGAAAGGCTTCTGTAGCAGGCCCCAAACCCAGTGTTTTCTGCATAAGGAGGGCTGGCAGCTGGGAGGGTTAAGGGGGCAGTGGCTGTGCAGGAGTGATGGAGCAGGGGGAGCAGCCCAGCCCCGCTGCTATCAGATCCCTCCTCCCGCAGCCCTGCTCAGCACGGGCAGACACAAATCCCTATTGACACAAGGCCCCCGCAGACAGGGCCCTCTGCTGCAGAGCTGCTCCAGTCTGCAGTGCTGGAAACCTATTTTAAATGACAACAGAGCAGTAGTGCTGTGGGAAGACCTTGTTGTGTAGAGTTTTCAAGATAAGGGCAGGGAGAAAACAAAAGTACAGCCTTGTATTGACAAATATTGTCAGACATTTGAGGACTCTGTTTTCCAGTGCTGGAAAACACTTCCAGGGCAAACACTTCCAGGGCATCAGGGAATGTTGGCATTGATAAGCACTAACCACAGGAAATGGCTGTTCTCACACATGGCTGATGGTATGGGCAATAACAGGATTGTGAAATGCATGGCTACCAAATTAATAAGCATTTGCATCCTAAGCATTAATCTTTACTCTCAATCATCAAAAAATAAAAACACAAAGAACAATCTGCAATGATAGAGGCAGGATTATTAAAGGATTATTTGAGAAAGAGCAAGGAGAAGGCATCAGAAAATGGGATCACTACTTTGATTTGCTATTGAAATCTCTATGTATTTTGAGATCTCAAAGCCCAAAACAAAGCTTAATCTTCACTCAGGCACTACAGTTGCCTCCCTTATCATGTTATCTGAGTACATCACACTCTAATTATAGTTGTCTGAACAACACTTAGTGAGATTGGGAAGTACTAACCTTGCCAGAGAAGCCCTTGAACACAGAGCAGAACCAAGTCAGAAATGCTTTTTAGTTCCTAATTGCCAGCTAAGTATGCTGCAACCAGTGGAAAAAAATTGTTCTAACACCATCAACAGCACTTCAGAAAATTTACCTCTTCATTATCATTAATGCAGATCCTGAAATCCTGGCTCAAAATTCAGAACAAAGTTTTTGTTATTATGAGGAGAAAAAATGCCTTCTAATATTTGTATTTCTAAAAGCATCATTAAAAACGTATCAGTAATCATTCAAAGAAAGAACTAATACTTACAGCATCTCAGTGGGATATTATATCTCACTCTCAAGAGGTATCCAGAAGAGCTTCTCAATATTTTAGTATCTGTTAGGCAGTGATTGCAGTTTATTTATCTCTCTCTCTAGTGGGTACAGCAGTAGGAGTTAAATATTCCATCTTCCTCTCCCAAGGATATAAGGGACTGTATCCCCAAACTCAAGCAAGAAGGAAAATCTCTGTCCCCATCCTCTCCTGGGTGGGAAATGGCTTCATGTGCCTCAGTGAGTGTGGACCTGTGGCCACGTTTGCCTGCACATTTCTTCAGGGCAGCTCCTGAGGAGCCTTGGAGAAGAGCTTCAAGGAGCTCAGCCCTCGTGCAGGTGCTTGCAGAGTGATTGTCACTGAGTTTAATTGAGGCTTTCCTTTTCTGCCACCTCTGCCATTCCATGACTTTTATTCTTTGTGCATTGCTTTACATGCCAGGCCATGGAGATGAGTATCCCACCTAAGCCCAGCTTAGACTTGCTCTCCTATTTTTTATGTAAAAATACAACTCAGACTCTGCTGTCAGCTTTTAGAGCTGACCACTGCTTCAGTAGCTTCTCCAGCTAGTTTTAATTTTTGCCAAATCTGAATTTCAAAGTCCATCATTATGAAGAGGTATTGTTAGTTTTCCTAGCAAGCCTTTATTCCAGATACTTTGTAGTTTGAAAGAGGTCTCAACACTGTGTGGATCACCAGAGTTCTTGATAGCAACTTCAAGCCTCACTGAGGGTTTAATAATCTGTTGCTGAATTACATTGCACTTGTTAAGTTTATAGAGAAAAGTTACTCAGTCTGCTGCTGTTATTGGCTATCAAACATCACAGACACTAAAGAGAACCCTTAACCAGTATCTCTGGTCTGAACTACATAAAAAGTACTGGGGAGAATAGTTTGAATTCCTAGGCTTTCATACAGGTCCAAATTTCACAGTCATTTGCAATTTCTATTCCTTTTAATAATAATAAATAATTTAGCCAGATAAATAATGACCAATCCCAGTATACCTAAAACCCTGAAAATTAAAAGGAACTCTCAAGTTCATCCAGATTTTTTTTTTTTGGGAGGGGGGGACAGGGCAGAGAGGTGATTAACCTGTTTTTTACCTCTGCTGGTCTTGCTAATACTCTTTCATGTGAGAGGCTGTAAATAGAAGAGCCAGGAAATGAAGGTCTCCTCAGTGCTGTCCTGCTGGTGCATTCCAGCCCTGCTGGGGAAGGAATGGCTTCATGGCCTCTCTGAAAGCTCTGCTGAGGGGCCCATTCCACTCAGCAGTTTAATTATGTTGAGCCATTTCACAGAGCCCAAAGCCCTCCATCAGTGCTGCAACACAAGAGGCCTTGAGAACATTTCAGTCCTGCAGGCTCCTCATCTGCTGAGGGAGTTTCTGGAGTGAGGTGTTTGTTTGGGCTGTTGCCATGTCCACGCTCGGGGAACGTGCAAGAGGAGCCTGTGGTGGGGACACTGAGCTCCCTCCTTGTGGCATCTCCCTGTCTGCCCTGCAGCTCAGTCACCTGCCATGCTTGTACTTTTACATCAGCTCTGGATAAATTCAGCCAATTACCTTAACCTTTACTGGAGGTTACTATTGGAGGAAATTTATTATTTATTTATTTTGTTATTGGAGGAAAATTATTTCGATTTTTGGAGAACCACAGAATCATGGAATGGTTTGGGTTCAAAGGGATCTTAAAGCTCACCCAGTTCCACTCACACCTTCCACTGTCCAAGGCTGCCACATCAAACCTGGCCTTGGACACTTGGATGTGGCAGCCACAGCTTCTCTGAGCACAGGGAGGAATTTCACCTTTTATCTCCTCTAACCCTGCCTTGTGTCAGTGTGAGGACACAGAACACAACACCTACAGACAGACATGGTGTACAGACTGAGAGGTGGCCCCACCCATAGACACACAAGCACAGTCATTGAGAAGCCTATTTCCATGGGAAATTGGGATGGGAAAATGATTTAGATTTTTTTTTCCTTAATAAACAGAGAGGATAAAAATCACACTCTGAATGTATTTCCTGTAAATTGCACACCTTAAAGGAGAGACTTGATGAAATGACCATGCAGTCTCAGAGGCTCTGTAATGCTGAGGGTAATTGTGTGAACTGCCATGAAAATAAACACTGGGATCTTTAAAATCTGAGTTTTGCATTGCCTTGAGCAGCAGCAGCCCCTGTGGTGGGCAGCACAGGATGCACAGGCACACAGGCTCAGCAGGAGCAGCCCAGCTGCAGGGCTCTCCCCACCCTGGCAGCCAGGACAGGTGTGTCACTCCCAGATGTGACACGAGCCACTTGCATCTTGTTCCCAGCCTTTGAAGTGCTGTGCAGAGAAAGCCTGAGCTGCTGCTGCTGCAATTAGAGCTGATACATCATTTACTGGAAGAATTTAATGCGCTGTAGTAGCAAACCTGCAGTTGACACTCACAGGGTGCAATTTAAATCCTCTGGATTAGTAATTCTTTTGAGATTTTTGTAATCATTGGTAATAGGTAGTGAAATAAATCCACATTTATATCCTACAGACTGCAGCTGTGCTTCTGTTAAAGTAGTATTAAGTGATGGGTTTTAAATCCTTCTGCCAGCTCGAGCTGTAAGCACTGAGGCTCCTGTGCAGGGATAACTCAGCCTGGGTGATGTGTTCCCGAGCAGGAGAGCTCTGGTTAATGAATAATGAAAGCACCACGGCACAATCACAGCTCAGGGCTCACTCCTGCAGGAAGCTCTCTGGGGAGAGCTCCCCGTGTAGCTCCCTGTGCCACAGCGACCCAGCTGCAGCTCACACTGTGGAGAACAGTGACAGGAAAAAGCACAAAATGCTCATGGACAGCTTCACCTCCATGGAAAAGTGCTGAGGTGTCCAGTCAAGTGAGGGGTTTGTCCAATTCTGGTGCTGTCCCTCCAGGGATCAGGAGTGCATCAGGAGTGCATGCTGTGCCCTGACTTTACTCCCAGTTAGCTAAACAAATATGCCATTAAAAGCTGAGCCAACCTTGAGTGGGACATAAGGGCTTCAACTGCAGCAGGAAGAGATTTATGGACTTGTTTTTGTAGCCTAGAGAGTAATTGAAGAGGCCTCAGACAATTCAGCATTTACTGGCACTTCACTGGGGTGAGATGGGAAGGGTGATGGGAGCAAGATTGGCACTGGGAGCCCCAGCCATGGAGCAGGGACCCAGCCTGACAGCCACTCTGGGAACAAAAAGAAGCTTTGCAAACTCAGTATGCTTGTAAGATAAGCACAGTGCTGATAAAGTGAAGCACTTAGAGATTAAAAATCTCAAGAGGACGATAGAAGTGGCTGAAGGAGGGAGCCCAGGAATCCTGGCTGTCCCTTCATTCAGCCAATCTGCCCAAAATTCATTACTTTAGAGATGGTTAAAAAAAGCACATTTGCCTGGTTGTGTTCCTTATGGGTTCTGTTTGCTTTGTTTCCATCTAGGAATCTACAAAGGACATTGTTTCCGGATCAACCACTTCCCTGAGGACAATGACTACGACCACGACAGCTCAGAGTACCTTCTCCGTAAGTGAACAGACACCTCACACACACATGGGGCTTCCCTGGGCTGCTCTTCTGCACAGAGCAACCCCAGTTTTACTCACTGCCAGACTGGCCCAAACTGGGCTGCACAGCCCTGGGTGCCACGTGTCCAGTTCATGCAGCAGCTGACACAGCCATCACCTTTGGGGACCCCCCCATCATGGAATGGTTTGTGTTGGAAGGAACCTTAAAAACCATTTATTTCCAACCCTCTTGCCATGGGGTTTCAAGGACTTTTTTCCAAGGGTTTCCTTCAGCCAGGGGAATGCTCACAATTTTGGTGCCGATTGTCTAAACATCATATGACAAATTTTCAAATGAAAACTACAGCTTGGCAGATTGGCAAGGATCTTTTATTGAGGGAGTATTTATAGGGTTAGTGAAACAAAACAGGTTTGAGGAGTGGGTTCCAGCCCATTAGGAATTTTAAGCCAAATGCTTAAACCCAACCCTTACTCAAGCCTCAGCCTTTGCAGCTGGTGAGCCACATCCCCCTGCAGTGAAATCACTGCACTGTAGGAAGGAAGCTGAAATTTCTGCAGGTAACAGCAAAATCCCAGCATGAACAGGGGCCATGGCTTCCCTGCCTGGCCAGCCAGCCACTGCTGCTCCATTCTGGCATGGAATTCCCCCAGAAGGGACCCCACCCACCAACCTGGGGCTTGGAATCAGGGCAGTTGTTTCATCCCCTCCACGTGGCCATTCTCTCCACTGATGGCAAGTCGTGGAAGCCAACCATGAAGCCTGCAAAGTTGGAGTTAGATTCTCCTTTCCCAGAGGACTCCTTGCCTTGTTGTTCCTTATGAACAAAAGAGCTGATCAGCCAAGCTGAAAGCAGTGCCCTTTACCAGGGAGAGGAACTGCAGCTCACAAGGTGTTGGGAAATCAGGGAGCACAGAACAACGCTGCTGGCAATGCAGAGAACTCCTCAATTACAATATTAATTACCTCAAACACCACTTAGAGAACCACTCTGCCCTTCTGCTCACTTCTGGGCAACAACTTCTTGTTGCTAAGACATGAAGAAGGGGAAAAAAATCTCTGAAAAGTTTGCCTCACCAGAAAAGCCAGATGTTTTTTTCCTCTTTGCTCTTGTCGATTTAGATCAGTCATAGCACCCGGGTGACACGATTTCAGTGCTCAGGCAAAGGCAGAGTGTGAGCACAGCTGCATTTATCTTTCATAAAAAGCCTTGGAACTAATGTTAAATTGATGCCAAGTCAGCTTTAGGAAACAAACATCATTAGTAAAAGGAAAGAGGAATTAAGTAGCATCATGATAAAAGCATGTTATGCCTTCTTTATATGGAGAAAAGTGAGAACTGAGAAAAACAGTCTCCAGCTCCACGTTAAGCTACGAGACTGGTAAATTGTTTGTAAGTGTGCTTGTGACGGGTGTTCCTAAAAGCTGTTTGCAAAAGTGACTAAGTACAGATCTTAAAAACAAGTTGGTCCAACCCTTTATGTCTTCTGCAAAATCAGTCTCTGGTGTCTCCCCCGCAGAGCAGAGCTCACCTCACAGAGTCTGCAACGAGACAAGGCTCCTTGGCTTTAACTTTCATGAGAAAACTGCAGTTTCCCATGCACAGAATTGATTTAGAGATTACTGAAAGGTAACGTGTCTAAATCCAGAGGAGATGAGCTCATACCTATATGTAATAGGGACCAAATCATTGTCTAAAACAGGAGGATATTTGCATCCTGTTTCACAGGGACATGAGAGCTTCTGTCCTGGTTTTGCCCTCTGCAACACTTTTGCAGTCTACTGGCTCCATTCTCCACTATTTCTGGCCATTTCTTGGCACAGTTTCTCAGAGGGACATGTTGGGACTACTACTTATTTTTCCTGCTTGGCTTAGGCAAAGGCACCCACACTCATGTGTTTTGTGCTCCAGAAGCAGCAGCGTGAGGGGTCTCAGCCTCTTCCACAGGCCCCAGTTTAATTTGGGCTTCAGAGAAATGCAAACACTGTAGAGCTAGCAGGATCAAGCCCTGGTTCAAAACCCCATGGAAATCAGTGACAAAAATGACTGATTTTGGGAGACTTTGGTCTAGGGAGTGGGTAGAGGCAGGAGTTTGGATTTTGCCCTTTGGCGTTCAAGCTGCTCCGTACAAAACCAAGAGAACGATAGCGCGGGACAAGCTGAGACATGCAGAGGAGCTCAGACAAGACCCTTCCTATTGAACCTTCCCCGTGGCAACACACTCCCATCTGTGTGTCTAAAAAAATCCCCCTCACATGCCTGAGCAGGGCCCCAGTGTGCAGCAGATGTCCCAGTGCCAGCACGGACCCCAGGCTGCCACTGCATCCCCAGGGGCAAACGTGCCCTGGTTCCCTCTCTCCTGCTTCCCTTTCTCCTGCTTCCATCTCTCCTGCCTCCCTCTCTCCTGCTTCCCTGGGTCCTGCTTCCCTCTCTCCTGCTTTCCTGTCTTCTGTTTCCCTCTCTCCTGGTTCACTGATGCCTCCTGCTTCTATCTCTCTCTGCTTCCCTGTCTGCTTCTTCCCTGGTCTCCTGCTTCACTCTCTCCTGCTTCCTTCCTCTCCTGCTTCCTTCCTCTCCTGCTTCCCAGTCTCTTGCTTCCCTCTCTCCTGCTTCCCTGTCTCCTGCTTCCCTGTTTCCTGCTTCCCTCTCTCCTGCTTCCCTGTCTCTTGCTTCCCTGTTTCCTGCTTCCCTCTCTCCTGCTTCCCTGCTCTCCTTCTTCTCTCTCTCCTGCTTCCCTCCTCTCCTGTTTCCCTCCTCTCCTGTTTCCCTTTCTCCTGCTTCCCATTTTCCTGCTTCCCTCTCTCCTTCTTCCCTCCTCTCCTTCTTCTCTCCCTCCTTCTTCCCTGTTTCCTGCTTCCTTCTCTCCTTCTTCCCTCCTCTCCTTCTTCTCTCTCTCCTGCTTCCCTCTCTCCTGTTTCCCTCTCTCCTCCTTCCCTGCTCTCCCTGCCCTCTCTGGGCACACCAAACCCGAGCAGTTCCATCCAGCCCGGATTCACCGGCTCCACTCCCTCGGCAGGAGGGGGACCCATCTCATCCTCGCTGTGCGCCGGGGATGTCGAGGCTCTGCTGCTCCGAGCAGGGGGACCCCGCTTCGGGGCCATCTCTACACGTTCATGCCCTTCCTCCCTGCATGTCAGAGCATCCTCTTTCCAAAGCCATTCCCTCGGCTCCTGCCTTTGCGGAGATTAAAAGCCCGAGCCGAGTAGGGTTTGCAGGCCCATGGGGAGGAGCGGCTCCACCGGAGGAGGTGTCACCGCACATAGCGGTGCACAGCAGGCGATGCAAACCGACAGGACGGTAAACAAGGGGGGGAGAAAAGCCAGGGAGAAAGCAAAAACCAGATTGCCTTAATGTTTTTTGATGTGCTGTCACTTTATTACCAGTATCAGGAGACATATGTAAATTCTACGTGGTACCTTATGAGCTTCCTTTGAAATTTCAGAGCTAAAAGTACACATTGTAAGAAAAAATATACTGTGGAATTTTTCAGGAAGAGAACACTGTGTGTTTTGTTTCTCTTCTCATTAATTATCTACTATAGAAAAAATATCTCTGAAATTTATTAGTACAAATAGAACAAATAGAACAACCCATCCCCTATATTTGGTATATCTGACAAGTTCCTTCCAATGATATCACTGAAGCATTTTGGGAAAGCTCTTTGATTTAACTGAAATCATTATAAACAGCATGACCATAAAGTGCAGGAAACAATATTGAGAAAGGGTGGGCCAGAGGCGATTTTGAGCCTTTACCCAGGGCACAAAAACAGACAGACAGAGATTTGAGGTGCCTTTACCCAGGGCACAAACACTGACAGAGATTTGGGGTGCCCTAAAGTCCAGCAGCAGAGACTGACTTTGAATCTTTTTCTAACAATTGACTGAAAAAACTGACCCAAAAGCCAAAGTGCTGTTAATTCATAGCACACACGTGGGGATACACCCAGGCCAAGGGAACAGGCTCACACCTCTGAGCAGGCTTTGCCCAGAGCCCTTCCACCCACTCCCATCAGTGGGGTTTGGCAGCTGCTGCGAGACGCTGCCTGAATAGCAATGCGCCCGCCTGGCCCGGCTTCAGATCCGGCTGGAAAATGCCCCAGCTGTGAAGGACACGTGCAGCGACGCTGCCAGTTTGAGAAAGGATGGACTTTTCTCGCTGTTGCCGATCGATACAGGCAGAAGCTTCCCAGGCAGGCGCTGGCTTTGTCTTTTTGGGTTTGTGTCCGCACCGTCCCCGGCAGCCCCGGGCAGAGCGGGGCTCAGCGAGCGATGCCGGTGCGGAGCCCCCATCCCCGTCCCTCCGCAGCCACTGGAGCTCTGCCACCAGTTACCAGGGGAATCGTCAGGAAGCGATTCAGTGAGTCGGGAACGCCAGGGCCATGGGCAGCGGGATGAGAAAGCAGCAGCTGGAACATCTGCCCGTTCCTGCCGGGGGAGCGGGCGCCGCTCCCAGCGTGGCAGCCAGGAGGATGCGCCCGGAGGGAGCGCGGCGCTCCCGGCCCCGCACGGCCCAGATGGCGTTGGCTCCTCTCCGCTCGCCCTGCGGTGCCCGTGGCGTCCCAGCCTGCCGTGACAGCAGCCTCTGAGCCTCCCTCGCCTTGGAATCCCCCCAGCCTGGCACCCCTCGCTCTGCCGGGGCTCCCCTCCGTGCCCTCGCCTTTCCCCAGCTTCAGGGTGATCCCATTTTCCACAGCAGTATTCAGCGCCTTATCTCCCCTTCTTCAAAAAATAAATCCTCTCTCTACAGCAATAAAACTCGGTTCCTCACTCTGCCTTTTAGAAACCCCTGACAGCTTTTACCCCTTTGGTTTTTACTCTCTTCTCATGCTTGTTTATTTTTTCTCAGCCCTTTTGTTCCCTCCCTGCCGCTTCCCTGTCGATTGCTGCTCTGTCTTGTTGTGACCCGACTTTGAAAGCTGGCTTGAAGTGGTGTTTTAATATTTTTGTGGGGGATTTTATGCGCTGATGAATGGACTGAAGCATGCAGAATTTTAAATGACTACTTTGCTGTCAGGGAACTAAACACAAACATCTAAAACACACTTGTTAAAATTCCTTCCTTAGAAATCTGAAAGGTTTCGATGTCCTTAATATCCACTAAAAGAAAAAGGGGTTATTAGCTGTTCTTGCTGGCAACATGGATGCTGCTGACTTCAAGAGCTGTAATTTGCTCACCTTGTGTGTGCACCACGGAACAGATCTGTCTGCTCCAGCTGTCCCAAACATTGTAGGGTTCATAGCCAGCTCATGAATTTTTCACTGCTGCTCCCTGCGTGGTGCTGGGTCTTACTGTCACTTACCTCATGCTTTGCCAGAAATATTCTGCACATGGTGGCATCAGAAAATGCCAATAATGCTGGACTTCCTGGGAGAAAGCTCAAAAGATTGAAGCCACTCAGTTGAGAGTCTCTGTCACACTGGCCACCTCATGGCTTCATCGTCCCAAAAACATGCCCAGAAATGCAGAATCAGTGATAATTCTAGGAAAAGGAATAAAAAATGATGATAAGTTAGATATTAGGAAAAATTTCTTTGCTGAAAGGGTTATGAAGCACTGGAACAGGCATCCCTGAGTATGTTCAAAAAATGTGTGGTTGTGGCTGGCACTCAAGGATGTGGTTTAGTGGAGGTGCTGTTTTCACTGTTGGATTTGATGATCTTAAAGGTCTTTTTCAACCTTAACAATCCTCTGGTTCTATTAAATCATTCTTCTTAACAATTTCAGGAAAAAAACAGGGCTTTTGAGACTCTAATCTCCACACTGGCACCCGAGGAGGCACCCAAAATGATTGCTCTGTCTTCCCTTCCTACCTGTGTCCCTGCAGGCATCGTCCGTGCCTCCAGCGTGTTCCCCATCCTAAGCACAATTTTGCTGTTGCTGGGAGGACTCTGTGTCGGAGCAGGAAGGATTTACAACAGCAAAAACAACATTATTCTCAGCGCTGGGATTCTCTTTGTTGCAGCAGGTATGTTCTGTTTAAATTGAGTTCTTAAGAAGTGCTGCTGTTTTCAGCTGGAAGAGACTGGAAAAGCTCCTTGGCAGTGCTTTCCCTGCATCCCTTTCCTGGGCTGAGGGCATTAACAGCACCACAGCAGGCAAATTTCTCAAGACAAAATTATGCTCTTGAAGCCCCACAATAAGTATATTCTAGAAAGGTTTTGGTTTTCCTGCAGAAAGAAGTTAAATTTGGTAACAAGCATGTTTTACACTATTTAAAATGTATTAAACATTAGATGAATCAGGCATCTCTTATACCTAGGGCCTTTTTTTTTAAATATGAAGGCAGAAAACATTCACCTCTGATAGGTGAGCCCGTTTTTCACACTAGAAACATCTGAGAGAGTCAGCCCCATTGTTAATAGCTCTCCCTGCAGCCTGGATTAAGCATGCAGCATTTAGATGAAAATTCAGCAAGGTGGAAGAGAACTTATTTTGATCAAGGTGAACAGCCATAGCCCTGAGCTCCAAATGTATTTTTATCATTCTTCTGGATGTTAGAATCCTTCTCACAATATTAGTGAGCTCCCACAAGCTGCTGCTTTTCCATTGTGGCAATGAAGAGATGGGGAAAAGTCCTGCTGTGTATTTTGGGATCCATGTGAGCACACCTGATCCATATGTTGATCTTTTGGTTGTTTTTCAAGAATAAATGAATCCTTGAGATAAATGTAAGAGTAAATAAATGTAATAAAATTTCTTTGTCCCAGTCTTAGAGCCATTCAGGTCCAGAAAGTAACATAGCTTGAATTTTATCTCCCCAGCCACATAAACACTGATTTCTGTTTTTCTTCCTCCAGGTCTCAGTAATATCATAGGGATCATTGTCTACATATCGAGCAATGCAGGTGACCCAAGTGACAAGAGAGATGAGGACAAAAAGAACCATTACAACTATGGCTGGTCTTTTTATTTTGGAGCCTTGTCTTTTATCGTGGCCGAAACCATAGGTGTTCTGGCTGTGAACATTTATATTGAGAAGAACAAAGAGCTGAGGTTTAAGACCAAGAGGGAATTCCTTAAGACTTCTTCCAGTTCTCCTTATGCCAGGATGCCAAGCTATAGGTACAGGAGGCGGAGGTCCAGATCCAGCTCCCGCTCCACGGAGCCTTCTCCATCCAGGGACATTTCTCCAGTTGGCATGAAGATAGCAGGCACCATCCCCATGAATGAAATTTCCATGTACACCCTTTCCAGGGAGCCCTTGAAGGTTACCACGGCTGCCAGCTACAACGCAGACCAAGAAGCCAGTTTCCTGCAGGTCCACAACTTCCTCCAGAAGGAGTTTAAGGAAGGACTCCACGTCAACATGGTCAACAGGAGAACGACGCCAGTTTGAAGCACCTTCCTTCCTCGTGCTTTTTGAAGAGATGCCCAAACAGAATGGATCTGTCAGGAGTGATGTTAAAATACCCTCTCACCTCTTAATTGTGGCATGTGTTGAGGTAGCAAGTGGAGATCCTCTGGACCAACATAAAGATATTTACACGCTCGTAGCTTTTTTTGAAGCTATTTGGAGTTTGTTTATTTCTGTTCTTGGTGTCACAAGATGAAGGCAGTTCATGTTCCTGCACTTTTGTAGTGTCTACACAGTCTTGGAGAAACTGCAAAGGACTGGCCACCAGTGTGTTTTAAAGGATTACAGAAAATCTGTTGTACTTTTTTTTTTCTAATATTGAGATCCCTTAATATAAACTTGCAAATATAATTTATAACCAAGCCCAAGGATGAAAATGAGCTACTCATCAAGTGAGCCACTTTCCTTCAACACGGCATAAGCTTTGCCTCTTTCAAAATAAAAAAAAGAAAAAAGAAAAAAAAAAAAAAGAAAATATTTTTGAAGGCAACACTTTCTAAAACTGACCTGTGCCACTGAAACCGTAGAGCACCCACGTACTGAGCATGACAGACTCTCTGATGGGGTGGGAAGGGGGTCTCCCATTCCTGGGGTAAGGCATCCCTTGGGGCAACACAGGCCGAGGAGCAGAGGGTGGGTGCGTCTTGAAACACCTGGAAAGGGAAACAGATTAAAGCAGGTGGGACTTGAGCCTATTTGCGAGCATCATTTCTTGCCTAACGTTTAGAAAACTTGAATTCTCATTTCGACGAGCCCTAGTGCCTGATCCGGCAAGGTGCTGAGTGCTGGCTGTCAGGAGCCCCTGGAGATTTGCCCGAGCACGGCGGGAGCAGGGCAGAGCCACCGCCGCCGATTCCCCGATTCCCTTACGCTTCACAAGTGCAACACTAACGCTACTGGAAACTGAGATCTCTGAGAAACCAGGAGAGAATGGGAAACTGAGATCTCTGAGAAACCAGGAGAGAATGGGAAACAGAGATCTCTGTGCAACCAGGAGAGAACCAGAAACGGAGATCTCAGAGCAACCAGCAGAGAACCAGAAATGGAGATCTCTGAGCAACTGGGAGAGAATGGGAAACGGAGATCTCTGAGCAACTGGGAGAGAATGGGAAACAGAGATCTCTGAGCAACTGGGAGAGAATGGGAAACAGAGATCTCTGTGCAACCAGGAGAGAATGGGAAACAGAGATCTCTGAGCAACTAGGAGAGAACCAGAAACGGAGATCTCTGTGTGAGTCGAGAACGCGCCCGGACTTGTGAACCTTCCCGCAGCAACGGGAGCCGAGTGTCAGCAGAGCAGATGACAACTTTGTATTTTTTAAAACAGAACAAAAAAAAGAAAAAAAAAAAGAAAGAAAAAAAAAAGAAAAAAAATAATCACCGTTTATGAGATATTTATTAAACTCTTTTTATTATGAATTAAGTGCCGCATGGTGCAAGGTATAGTTGCTTTTAGATGGAAATGGTGGTTCGACCTAATTTAATTTATTTTGTAATGATGCATCCTCTTACGTGCAGAGAGCCCACAGCAAACTCTATGCATCACGTAAGGAGGGAACTAATTTGTACCCTTTGCTTCTGTCTGTTTCTAAAAGAGTCTGAATATTATTTTCTTTTCTTATAAATTCCTGCTTTCAGTTTTTATACTTAGGCTTGGATCTCAAAGCTCGATGGCCTGACTCAAAGGTAATTTAATTTAATAGTACTCATGCTGATTTTAGTGACCACTCGACCAAGCCATATGAGAATGAGGTGCCCGATTCCCCTCAGATGAATTAGATGCAGTGAGAGAGGAGCATCTAATTCCTGTAAATTCCTTTGAATATCCCCATCATCTTTGCCCAGAAAATGTTTGCTAGCAGAACACTCCACAAGAAAAAATCCATAATTTGGAAAGTTTGGGTCACTGGTAGTGGGAGATCTCAGCCAAACTGTTAAAACCTCTTTAGTCTTAATTTATCCTCTGACGGCCCCAGGGCCAGAGACTCAGTGGTGGTTTGGATACGAGGCTTTCAGCTAGTGGAACCAAGTCCTCCAGGGAAATCCCGGAGCAGCTGCCTTAACATCCCAAAAAGGAAGTTGAACCCCTCTCCCCCCAGAGAAACCCACTCAAGCCTCTCTCCTTGCAAGAACCAAGACACAATTCTCAATTTTAAGCGAGAGTCTTCCCCTAGTCACTGTTAAGCTCTGCCTGGCCCTCAGCCTGGCACAGCCACATCGTTATTTTGGCAGGGGTGGGTTGGAGCCTTCATCCCTGCTCATTAAGAGTTTCCATTCAGGTTAAAACTCCGCTGGGATCCTTTTTTCAAACCTCTGAACTCTGAGAGCTAAAGCGAATGGAGCGATGGGAATGATTTAAAACTAGAAAATGTTGTGCTACTTTCTGTATCAACACACTATGGAGAAAGATGTTACACAAGCTTTTTAAAAAAATTCAAACAGAGGCAGAAAAGAAAACTTTTTTACCTACTTTTCGGCTAGGACAACATAAAAGGGTTCTAAAATTATTAAAGTTCTTGATGAAAGGTTTTTTTTACAAGAATCTTTATGCTTTCAAACAATAAATTATTTCCTACTTTTTGAGACTTCGTAATATTAAAATACTTTGATTAGCTATGATAGAAGTAGAAGTTTGCAATGAAAAAACCAACCTTCTGTCTCATTAGTGTGTCATACTAAGTGCTAATTAATTTACATCTAATTATAGTCAATGTATTTTTCAAGTGCAATTTCCCAGAACTATTTGTTTCCCACTGTGTTAAAAAACTAATAGTTAGAACTAAGTCCTCATCCGTGTTTCCTGTAATTAAGAATAAAACCATTCCCTTTCAAACCAGGAGTTAGGTGTAGGCTGTTTCTCTAATCTCATGTACCTTGAACTGGAAGTGGACAGTGTCAGGTTTGCTCGCGCGTGGGTTTTGTTCTTTTAGTCGTCGTTCTCCAGTGAATGTGCTTCAAACCACCCATCTGATTCCAGACAAAGTCCAAGGTTTTTCCTCAGCCCAGCTCAGACCTGCAGAGGCACATGCAGTATTTTTGGCAGAAAAAGTCTTGCTGGGTGTTTTGGGATGTTGTTCTTTGTCAGAGCCTCCTCCCCCGGGGCAGGGCTGGTCCAGCAGCTCTCCAGGAGTGATGCCCTGTTTTGGTCCAAGCTGGAGCATCTGCTCCTTCTCCAGCAGGCACCTTCAAGAAGTGGAGCTGGAGTAGGGATCATGAGATGTTCATGGGGTCTGGACAGGGAACAAAGTCATGTGGACATAACAGGCACCAGAGCTTTTGTCCTCTGGAACAACAAGGGCTGCGACTGAAAACTCACGTGTTAAGTTGCAGTGCAGCAAATTGTTCAACCAAAGCCAAAACCAAAAAAAAAATCATTTGACAATCCAGAAAACAAACCAACAAACAAAAACAAAACCACAAAAAACCTCAAAAAACTCAAAAGCCCAGTCCTTTCCCATGAAAAACTTTGATTCTGACAAAGCAGAAAAATTTGCAGCATTCCTGCCCATGAGCAGTCTTGCTCCATGGCTGATCTATATGAACAGTCAAATTGTGCTCAGCCTTTGAAACCACCCAGTGATGGTTTAAAAAAGTCATCTGTTTTTCCACATCTCTCTGGTTTCCCTGAACAGCATCTAGCAAATGAGCCCCATTTCCCAGCAAGGCCTGCAGATACCATAAAACCATATCATTAACAATTATCAGTCTTTTGGTATATAATATACTGTAGCAACAGAACTAAAAAAAAATGCTCTTGGATCAGATTTGATTTTCCAAGGAACAAAATTTCAGGTATACCATGAGCTCTCTCTTCCTTGTTTCTCATGCACAATAGGAGTAAAAGGAGAAATCACTTCAGCTGCCCAGACATCTAACAATAAACTATTTTTTCTGTTTCTTTTTCTCTCTGTATGGATCACATATCCACAAGGGCTAATATATCATGTCCCTTGAGGCTACATTTCTGTCTGCAGTTCTAAAGTGTTATTTCCACTGTGCTTCAGTTCTACTGGTATAATCACAACCATGTATAATGTACTTAATCCTTACTTTTTAAATAAACCATTTTAAATGTATTTGGTTTTGTGTGGAGAAAGGTATATAGATTTTTAATTTCCAAATTCTCTGAGCTGAGATTTCAGATTATTTTTTTCACATTTTTCACTGTTTGATTGCAGCTGGCCATGTTACTGGGCACCAGTATTTCAGAGAAGATAAAATTATTCTTGTGGTCCCAGAGACCTCAGAATCTCCAAGATAAGCTATCTTCACAATATTTTCAGTTATTTGGTTGGAAATTAAGAGAAACGTTCTCATTTCCAGTTTAAACCTGTCGCATATGAGACACACTGTGGTCTCAGTGCCCAGTTTGAGCCTGGTGTGGTGGCCAGAGACCACTGCAAACCACCCTTGAGGAAAACAACCCAGAGTGTTCTGAAGCAGCTCCCTGAGCCTGAGCTTTCCTCCAGCTTTTGAGCTTTCTTATGAGCCCACCTGGAGCCTCCTCCTCTCCCTGGTGTTTCCCATGTTGCCTGAAGGAAGGCTGGCCCCACTGCTGCTGCTGCTCTGACCAGCACCACAAAACCCCAGTGGTGCTGGGTCAGCAGCTGAGCAGCCTCTCCCCACCCCAGACAGCCCCAGCCATCCCCAAATCACAGCCAGGACTCCTTCTTCAAATACTCCTTTCAGCTTCACCTCCCAGCTCCTCAGCCTCCAGACTGTCTCCAAGGATGGGGACTGGCTGCCTGTCTCTGCCCACCTCTCCCAGGCTCACGTCTGGAGGGAGCCACAGGATTCATCTTCTCAAACGCCTCTGACATGAGGTAGTGAAGTCATTTAAAGCTCAGGCTCAAAGCTGCTTCCCTTTGAAATAAAGAAAGGTTTTTCCCACATTTATGAGCAAGTCTGTGGGTAAATGGTGACCCCAGGAACTGTGGCTGCCCCGCTGTGAACAGGGGCGTTGGGAGAAGTGATGTTTGAGGAGGGGGGAAGCAGAGACAGGCTTTGGAAAGTGGGAAAAAGAGGATGTGGCATTTCCTTGGAATGAGAGAATCAACAGACACGGGCAGTGCCTGTTTCCAAAGGGAAAGGAGAGGCAGTGCATCTGCCTGCAGCCCAGCTCAGGTTTCACAGGGCCAGGATCGCTTTCCCGGCTCTGCCCGCGGTATTTTGGGAGCTCGGAGCTCTGGGTCGCTCCCAGGGGCAGCAGGGGTGGCCAGCTACACACAGCAGGGTGGGAGTCTGCTGAAAAATAAAGCAGCCAGCCAAAACTCACACATTGAGCTCTTGTGTTCCATGATTGCCCCCCAGAATCAGGGAGCTTTCAGGGGGTGCCTTTGGTGGCATTCCCAGGTGGTGGCTGGGCAGCCCCCACCCCGATCCCAGTGCTCTCACCACACTGGGGCAATGCAGGCTGGGCAGCCCAAATTGTACTGAGGACACCCTGCTTGAGGAAAGCTCTTTGCTGAACTCCCATCTGAGCTGAGAGCAGAGCAGGTGCTGCCTCCCCCTCTCTGGGTTATTCTGACTGGGATGGGTTTTTGCAGAGCAATGTTCTGCAAGCAGAGAGCCACAGAGTGAGGTTAATCTGCTTGTGGTAAATGCTGAGGCTGGTCTGGAAGAAATACAGAAGAGTGCAAGTGCTGGGGAGCAGAGCCAAGTCACCACCTCTGCCAGGGAAAAAACCAACACAGTGACTGGGCTTCAGATGCTCCTCTGGCGTTTTCTCCAGAAGAGAAACAGAATTGTGTCCCTCACTTGCTGCTCCTAAAGTGCAACTAATTGCAGCCCTCCCTGCTTTCCAACAGGTCTTCATTAATAATCTGTTTATATTTCATGTGATATCGATTTTTAAATGTGAATATTTACCAGCTGACACGGGGAGGCTGCAGGAACCATTCCCAGAGGATTAGGTATCATGGTCTTCTGGATGTGCAGAAAACTTCCAGGGTTTGCTTTAGTCTTGTGCTCTTCCAGAAATCTCTTTTGTTTCTGCATTTGTAAAATGCCCACAAATAACCCACAAAACCCATTTTTTCCCATGGCCTGGCAGCTCTAGGTCATTTTTGGGGCCTGGGGGGAGTGTTTCATCTCAGCTGCAGCAATGTGAGCTTGGGAAGCCACTGCTGCCCATGCTGGGGCTCACTGGAGCCTGTTCACACTCCCAGCTCCACCCAGCAGAAGGCAAGGATCAATTATTCACTTCTGATTTCACTCCAGTTGTTTCCTGGAAATTAGGAAACTCAAAGCCAAACCAAACCCACAGAACTTCTCCAGAATGAAGGATCTAAATGAGAGCAGAAAGTGTGATTCTTGCCAACACTGGAAGAGGCACAAAGACCAACACCGGTGAAAAAAATTAATGAGTTCCCACCCCTGCAGTCCTTGTAGGTTGTAATTAGTCTAAAGCAGGATCATTAGCACTTGATGTCTCAGCAACCAGAGCCTCACTTTGTGCCCACATTTGCAAACACACATTCACTTCCCTCTGCTCCACCTGTGGAGTTTGTAGCATCAATGAATTGAAGTTGAGATGCAGCTCCTGAGATCAACTGATGTCTAGTGAAATTTAACAGGAGTCTACTTCAAAGGAAAAGGCATTACATCTTTAATGTTTTCCTTTTCTGGCATAAAGTCTGCTCCCTTTAGGTCTTTCTGCTTTCACTCTCGGTTCTGGTTTAAATGGAAGCCTCTCATACCTCTGCCAGCCCCAGCATGGATGTGCCTGTGGTCCCTGGTCCCTGCCTTGCTCTGTGCCCCCACTGCCCTCCCTGGTCCCCTTCCCCTCCAATTTCACACCAGGTACCTTCACTCCTGCCCACAGTTCCCACATCCAAGCAAGAATGGGGCTCCAGATGCCATCCTGGGTGCCCACATGTCCCTGTGCCCCACAGGGGTGTCCAAGCCATCCCTGTCACACATCAAGCACAGTAATGTTAACCCAAGTCATACTTCATTTACTTTTTTTGGACCAATATTTTTTAACTTACACTTTATTTACTCTCCCTTTCCCATGCTCTCCCTACACTTTAATTTCTTGCTCCACATTGTCCTCATCAACCCGAGCTGACACCTCTGCACCTTTATTTTGACATCAAACTGGGGTGTTAATAAAGCAGGACTGGAGTAGCTCTGACATTATCTTGACACAATGATATTTGCAGCTTTCCACTGCCATTTTTTTAACCATTCTTTTAACATTCAGGTACTGTCACCCTCCTCAGTTTGACATCACAATTGTAATGTCACCTCCACAGTGGCCTCTGCATTGACATTACCATCAAATTGGCTTTACAATCAGCTGAAATATCAAAGGGAAGGAGAGAAGCTGGCCCAGCTCCAGCAATCTGGGCTTAAGGCAAGTGAAGTCACTGCTGGAGAAAGGAATGGATGTGTTGGGTGGCTGCTGGAGTTACTGCAGGTATCAAGGGGAACCTGGTTAATAGGAAAGCAAACAAGCATTTGAGAGATATTGAATTAGAAAGAGAAAAAAAAAGACACAAAAAACCTTACAACAAAAAAAGCAAAACAATAACAACATCATCAAATAGGAACTCACAAAAAGCCCCCAACAACTCAGTTCAGGTTAATTAAAAATTATTATAATAAAAGCTTAGAATAAAAATAACTGTAATTTTTAAAAAGTAATGAAATAGACCACTTGGCTTATTTTATCAGTCTCTCCCACAGTTGTGGGCTCTCACAGCTCTGGTGGACCTGGAGGCAGGTCCATGTCTGAGCTGCTGCGAGCCGCAGGCGTGAGGTGACAGAGCTCCAGGGCTATTATGCTGTTTAGGATCAGTCTGCACTCAGGCCCAGCACTATTATAAACACAGATGTTTTTATAACCTCGCTGAAAAGTTAATCATCCTATTAATGCCTATTTCTGGGCATGCTGCAAGTCAAGAGATCTCAGCCCCTGCGCGGCGGCTGCAGCCGCTCCGGGAGCGCCCGCCCGGCCGGGCGTGGGAATCCAAAACAACCCGGGTGGGACGGGGCGGAAAGCTGAGCTGTGCACAGGGAGCCTCCTGACACAGCCCGGCAGCTGCCTGAGGCCCGGGACTGACATTTGCAGGCTCTCAGATGCGCCAGGATTTCGGGAGCCCTGGCGAATCCCCCGCCGCGCTCGGCCGGGAGCGCCGGTGCCGAGCGAGATGGACGAGAGCAAACCCCTGAAGGTGCGGCTGACGTTCTCGGTCATCCTGGTGGGCATCTCGCTGCTCTTCGCGGCCGTGGTCACCGACCACTGGGCCGTGCTCAGCCCCAGCCTGGAGGAAAACACCACCAGCTGCGAGGCGGCGCATTTCGGGCTCTGGAGACTCTGCACCAAGAGGATTTTCATGCAGGAGCCAAGTCCCAAAGAGAAGAGCTGCGGGCCCATCAGCCTGCCAGGAGGTACGTGAGCACCAGGATCACAGCAGGTTTTGCCTGGGAGGTTGGAGGACACAGCGAAGGAAAATAGGCTCCATGTCCCCTGTGGCAGAAGGGAAATGGGCACTGAGTTTGGGATGGGGTGCGTGGGATTGTTTTCATGGTGGTGTACAAGCACACCTCCATGAGTTGCCAACTCCTGCTGGGGGTTGCTTTGCTGGGTTGCCTTGGTCTGTTTGTGACCATATTTGTGTCTCCCGTGCAGCAGCGACAGTGGTGGGGAGAAGGGGAGGAGAATAGGGCACAGTGGGAATCACAAAGGGAGATTGGGATGGAGGGAATCTTGCTGAACCCCAGCCAAGGGTCCTACAGGCATGTTGACAGCAGCAGGCAGGAGTGAGGATTTACGGGTCCACCAAACACAGCTGATCTTTAGGATTTCCAGATTCATACAATCCCAGAGGAACAGCCATCCATGGTGGATTATCTCTGAGATGTCCAATAACAGTCATTCCTCAGGGCAGGGAGGGAGAGGGACCTGCAGCATGGTTTGTCAACTTCCAGGAAAAGAAGAGTCATAAACGGAGTTTGAATCAATTTCTCAAGGACTTAGGGAGCCTCCTCACCTCTCACCAGAGGCACCTGGTCCCACACACGTCTCCACCTGCAGCTCAGTCGATGGGGAGGGCAGTGGGCACGGCAGCTTTCCGGGAAGGCTGCTCCATTCCCTGGTTAAAGGAGCTCATTATGTTTTTGCTGATTGCCAAGTCAGCAACATCCGCGCCGCTTGCACTAATACACTCCCTCTGTGACTGAGCCACGCTGCTTTTTTAGAAGGCTTATAGGGTACTGGATGCTTTCCAGAACAGAAATAACAGGATTGCCTTCGTGTTAGACTCACTGCTTGAAATGAAATATATGTTAACACATATTTGGAAATTTCCTGTGAAAAATCTTCCTGCTTGGGCTGACTGTATATTGCCTGTATTACTGCAATTCTTTATCTCTTTGGCCAAATTGCATGTTGTGAAGAGAAGAGCTGAGCCTCAGCATGTGGATCTGCCTCTAACCAAACTTGGGAGTGTGTCATCCATATGCTTAATGTCTCTCAGGAAGGTACTTACGTGCCTAGAGACGTATTCCTCGCTGCACGCCTTCCCCCACGCACAGAGAACTCCCACTAAAGGAAAAACAATGGAAATTGGTGGATAAACAGCAAAACGGCACGACCGTGGGGTAAATATAAAACTCATAAATATCCAGCTGTCTGCACAGGCAGATTCGCAGGCAGGGCACAGGAAAGCAGCCACTATCTTTGACAGACATCAGCATGTGCTCGCACAGACTTTGAATCACATCCCAGCGCCGCATTCCGCCAGGCACAGGGGAGCTGGGAATTATGGAGGGGTTGGGCTGGCCCCCACACCAGAGCTGCTTCATCCCGTTTTTAAAAGATATTTGGGAATTGGGATGACAGCCTGCATCGTAATCACGTTCCAGAGGGTGAAATTCGCACCTCATTTATAACATAAATACCTTCATCCCTGTTCGAGCTGGGAAAGGATCAGAGCAAGGGGAGGGGAGAGGAGCCCCGGGGCTGGGGCTGCTGAGTGAGGCTGCGGCCGCACGGCTCCTGCTCGATTGATTTCACACTTCTGGGAAGGGATGTCGGCAGGGAAACACCAGGGTTGTGAAACCTGCAGCAGCCAAGAAAATGTGAATGAACAAACGCGCAGTAAAAGAGCAGATGCAGGCGCTGCTTTTCCTGAAAATCATGAGATATAACCAGACATTACTGCCAGGACTGGGAAAGAGGCATCAGAATTTATCACTGAATTAATAACCATTTACCAGTCGCTCCCTGTGGAGGAAATGGATGGCATGATTAACGTTATTTATTAGGTTTTGAGCTCAGCACAGTGCAGAGTGGGGAGGATGACTTGGCTCGCAGTCCACAAAGCAGGGCTGTGATTTAGGCAGAGGTTTAAAATTTTACAGCACCCATCCGAGGGTGTTGACAAATTGAAAAGGGTTCAGCATCCTGCTGTAACAAATAAAAAGATCAGGGAGATGGTCGTTAAAACCAGGCAAATTCAGATTAATACTGAGACATTTTTAACTGTGGTCAATGGGCACTGGGGCATTTTACTACCAGCTGTAAACGCAGTTCAGTGTCACTGCCCGTAACTCTGGTGCTGGTGCTGTGCTGAAAAGTGGCTCCTGTGATTTGGGCAGCAGCAGGGGAGTTCGACAGCTTAAACAGGTCCTTGTGAATGCAGGAACCTGAGCACAGGCAACTGGAGAAGTGCTGGAGCAAATGGGCTGTCAGCAGGGCTCTGTTCCCTGCTCCAGGAGACTCACCCTGCAAGACAGGTGTGAAATGAAACTGCTTGGAGAGACCATCTCCAAAGCTCTGTGTGTGTCAAAGGCCTCATTGGCCAGGTCAGAGCCCAAGGCCTGGCCCTCCATGGCTCAGCCCTCACCTTAACACATCCTCTAAGGGCCTGTCTCCCAAACTCAGCACAAGTGGAAACCCCACACTAAAACCCAGGATTTTCCAACAATCCACCCTGCCACAAACTCCCCATGCTCTGCCCATCTCAGGTTCCAGAGCAAGGTGGGCTCCAGCCCTTTCCCAGCCTGTCACTCCAGTGCTTGCGGGGGACAGCTGCCACCCAAAACTCTGCATGGTCTGAACATCTCATGGTCTTTCCAGCCTTTCTTTCCCTCCCAAAGTCTCCAAGTTGCAGCTCCCCAAGGTTCAAGCACAGTTCTGTGGGACTGAACTTCTCCTGCATCCCATGGCTTCATCCAGGAGTGATGGATCTGAGGGGCAGGGAGCAGGAAGGCTGTGAGGAGTGAGGACACTCTGTAATAAACCAAACTACAACCCTGAAGTTTGTGTGACCACAGGGCCCTGGACTGTCCCCATCAGCACCCTGGGGTGGCCTCATGGCAGAGATGATGGAATTGGGGTGGAGAGAAAGGAAGATTGCCACACAGTGTCCATCCATTATCAACACCAGTGGAAATCCTGTCTGATATGCAAATGTGCTGTGACATAAATGGGCTTTTCTCCTATTCATGGTGGCACCAGAGTCATTGCAGTGCCTCAGCTCTGCTGAATACCAGACTTGTTGGAACAGATATCCCCAGCTCACCAGAGCATGGGAGCACCTTCAAACTGAAAACAATTCAGCATTTCACCAAAACACATCTAGCTCCATTTTCCCACAACAAGTGCATTTTCCAAAACCACCAGCACACTTGTGTGATGACCCTTTTATCACACACTGGCAGAGCTTTGCTAAGGGCTATAAGGGACAGAGGTAGCTCCATCTCCTGCAGACAACTCCACCTCTGAAAGGTTTGTAAGGATGGAGACTGGGCTGGTTTGGCTCCCCTGCAGTGGACACAGAGATGTGCTGTTCTCACACCACACCAAGTCTGGATGGCTTCACCTTTGTATGCACACCTGGGGGCTCCTTTGGGTTCAGGCTTTTTAGAGAATTAATGAAAAGCTAAACCAAACAATCCCAAAATAAAGTGTCCCAGACACAGTGCTCAGCCTCTGCCACCACTGAATTGCTGGTGGAGGTACACAACCACTGCTTTGAGGCTCAAAATTCACAATTAGAGTCACAGAGGGCTGAGTTCATATGTATTTCTTCCAGTCATTTGCAAGGATAATAAAGAACAGGTCAGGAGATTCCAGAGCTAAACATTAACCTTGTCTCCAGCAAGGAGAATCTGCAGATGAAATAAAAGTCAGCTTATAAACTTAAGTAGATAAGAGTGTCTCCAAGGAATCTTCCCCTAACAGGCCCAAAAACGCTGCTTTGCAATTACCCATCTCCTGGGAGAGGGAAAATAAATCCTCCCTGAGTCACTAACTCCAGCAGCCACCATTTACATGACAGAAAAAACCCACAAGAACCAACAGGTAGAGCACAGGGATCTTCTGCCAGAGCAATTAATGCTGTAAGGAGCCACTGAAACACTCCCAGGCAAAAACCCCCAGCAGTCCCTGAGTGTCCTGCACCCAGCCTGGCTCAGGCTTCACCCTGTGCCTGTCCCAGCCTGGATGGGGAAGGGCCACAACTTCTCCCAGGTTTCCCCCAGCATCTTCTGGAAGCTGCTGCTAACTTGGTTATTTAACAGAAGAGATGCCCCTAAGGGAAGGGGCCCCATTTTTGTGTTTCAGGCAGCCTTGGCTCTGTTTGCTGGGCCACTGGGAGCCCCTGGGTGCTGCAGGGGTGCTGGGGAGGTGCTGAGTATGTCCCCCAGCTCAGCTCAGCTCAGCCTGGCCCAGCCCAGCCCGGCCCAGCTCAGCCCAGCTCAGCCTGGCCCAGCCCAGCCTGGCCCAGCTCAGCCCGGCCCAGCTCAGCCCAGCTCAGCTCGGCCCATCCCAGCCCAGCCCGGCCCAGCTCAGCCTGGCCCAGCTCAGCCCGGCCCAGCTCAGCCCGGCCCAGCTCAGCCCGGCCCGGCCCGGCCCAGCAGGACACAGCACAGTCGGGGCTGGCGCCGCTCGGCACGTCCCCTCCAGTGCACCCTTCCAGCCAAATTCCTGGCCAGCAACTGCTCTCCCAGCTCCACACCCTTGCAAAGCCTCAATTAAATCAGTTATAAATAGCAAGAACACCCTCCACCCTTACCCTGCTGCTGCCAAAGCCCCGAGTCAGCAGCTCCTCCTCAGCAGAGCCACCCCATCCCGCTGCAGGCCCCAGTGCCAGCAATGACATTGCTGCCCTCACTGACCCTCACCAGGCTGAGGAGCAGCGAGGATCGTGGCCATTGGGAGAGCAAACAACCTCCCTCATCCCATACCCCCCGTCCCACAATCCTGATCCCTGCTTGCTTCCTGACCCCCCTACAAACACCCCATACCTGGTGCTGTGCTCATGTGAAGTCCAGACACAGGAACTTCATAAAGCTCCCTCTGTGTAACTCTGCTGTCCTATCAAACTAACTTAACAGGCTGCTCTGATGGGATCAAACTTGGATAATGCCTGCCATGACAGCCTCTCTGCCCTTGGCTCACACAGCCTTCCCTTCCCTGGGCAACTGTTTGGGCTTCAAAAAGCTTTGGTCTTTTTTGCTTTGTTCTTTTTTTACTGACAGCCACAAAAAAAAAAAAAAAAGCTCTTAGCATCCCTATTTTAGTCAAACACCATGTGCTTTGCTGCATTGCAGCAGCCTCATCTCTGGGACCCCCAGATCAGCAAACCTCCTGCATGCAGCAAACCCTCCCCACTGGCACACAGGGCTCTGTGAGCTGCAGGAGGGAAGAGCAGAGGGGACAGGAGGGTGAGGATCCTCCATCCTCCCTGCCTGCACTCCAAGGTCACCACACTCCCAGCGGGTGGGTTGGAGCTGCCAGCTCAGCTGTGGGCACAGCAGATCCCATCCCCAGGAAATGCTGCAGCTCTGAGAGGCAGAAACGTGTGATGGCCAAAGACAGAATGAGAAAAATCATCTGTAATTCATATTTTAAGCAGGAGAGCAATCAGCTCTGAGAGGGATACAAAAGGTATCAGAGGGGCTTCAGCCTTGTCCGTGCTGGAGTCTGGTGTCCTCATCTGCTCCCAAGGAAATCAGATCCAACCCCAGTTCCTCAGTATCACCAATGGTAGCGAGCCTCCAAACCACTGCAAGCTTGGTACATCAATAAAAAGCTAATTCAGTCTTACTACATTTTATCACAGGCTTCCAAGAGCACAGAATTGAATTTTCTTTTCTCTTTCAGACCACAACTGCTCCTACTTCAAGCACTTCACTCCAGGAGAGACCTCAGAGATATTTGAAGTAACCACCCAGAAAGGTAAGAATGATTCCAAAAGAATATTTTCCTATGTATGAAGTGATGCACACAAGATTTAATGGAAAGGGGTCCCCAAAATGAGGGTTCAGCCCTGTTTCCACTGAAAACAGCAGAATTTCTAACAGGCACCATCAGCTGGGAAAAATGTGGAAAATACCCTGGACAAGGTCGAATCCCAGCTTCCTGGGGACAATTATTTCTATATATGATCACACCCATAAACATGATTTTACATAAGTTGTCCCACAAATATATAACAATGTCAATACCCAGGAAAACTGCAAAAAGTCCTTCCAGCATAAAAATGACTTTACAACATTGGCACTATCCGTGACACTCAGCCTTTGCCATTGAAGGGGAAGATATTAATAAAACCTAAATGAATAAATCATACCCCAAGCAGAGTCTTGACCCTGAAAAGAAGTGCAGAGGCTCTCTGAAGACCATTAGGAATTTTATGGTTCATATTGATTTTATATGAAAGTCATGTAAAAAATAGAGCGATCGATGAATGGAAGGAACAGGGATCCTGCAAAGACATGAACTGTCAGTGTTTACAATAAAATTGTCTTCCATGGACAAATTTCACATATTTAATAAGTCCAAATATTTTCAGGGCTCCCCTAACATGCTCCTCTCTCTTTCTCAGCCTGTCTTTGGGGACAAACTCCTTCACAGTTTGCAACACAACATATTTACTGTGGGAAATGGGAGCCATTGGATACATTGCATGTATTAATCTGCTTTGCTTCTAGAAATTGTAATGGTGGAAAACCCTGAAGACAGGTTCCCTAAAAAAGTAGCTTCCCAAGACAGGAAAGACAGGAATTTTAACTAGATAGAAAAGTATATATCTGAGTCACCTGCTTTTGCTCAGTTATCTGCTATCTGATCCAGCCACCTGATCTTCAAAATGCACCCAATGCCTTCAGGGCAATGCAGAAAAAAATCAGGAAGAATTTCTTCTTCAGGGGAAAAAAAAAAAGTCAGGAAGAACTTCTTTTCTTTGGGGCAAAAAGAAAATCTTAAGCCCAGCAAAAGATTTTACAATGAAAGGAACACTTTCAGGCAGTTCCAGCACAGAGAAAAGAGAAACATTTAGAAAATGATAATAAAACAGTGATATGAAAAGCAGTGAGAACAAAGAGTAATCCGCTGTTCCCCTTTGCAGAAATAGCTCATTTGGATGGGAGCTAATTAGTAACAGCAAAAAAATTCTTCATGATTTTGCCTGGGAGATATTTTATTTAAATGGCTTGAAAGGCAAATATCATCAGGCAGTGTGATGTTCATGCATGGCTACATGTGTTAAACATTAAACTAATCTGAAAACGAACTCAATATGCAAATGAAGGTTTGAATTACTCAATTAGCAACTCTCCCCCTCCACCCAGGCACTGAGCAGTGCTGGGCTGGGGGGAGTGTCCCACACATGGCTTACAAAAACCAGGACTTTTGGGCAGGGTTTAATCCCATGTCCTGAAGAAGCTGGGTTTGTACAGAGCTGGAAATCTGTTGTGAAGAAAAAAGGAATAAAAATGAGCTGTGCAAACACCTCACCCCTGGCCTGCTGTGCCCACTCAGGTGCTGAGCCCATGGGGCACTCAGCTCTCTGTGCACTGGGACAGCACCAGACCATGCAGGGCCAGGGCTCTGCAGAAAGCACAGAATAAAAGCAGAAAGAGCTGTTCTAGCTATTGAGCTAGTCTATTTACCCTGGGAGCAGAGTGTGGGGTGATGGGAGGGACCAGAGCATGGAGCTCAGCAAGGCTTGGACAAGAACATTTCCAGCCCCATCCAGGTAGGCTGGTGAGCAAAGGTGCCCTGGACTATCTCAGGGGATGTTCAGAAAGTGTTTTGCCTTCCTGCTCTGCTTTTATACCTATTTTTTCTTTTATACTCTGCTTTTTTCACATTCCAAAGATACATGGCCAATACTTGACCCCGTTTTCACTTGAGGGAAATAATTCACCAAAGCCAGGCACCAGGGGTGCACCTATTTCTCAGAGTGAGCTACTGTAACATCCCCACAGCTGATGGCAGCAGGCTCAAAACGTGCACTGTGTCATATTGGTGGGTTTCTCCCTTTGGCAGAATACAGCATCTCAGCTGCAGCCATTGCCATCTTCAGTGTTGGCTTTGCCATCATCGGGACGATCTGTGTGCTCCTGTCCTTCAGGAAGAAGAGGGATTATCTCCTGAAGCCAGCATCCATGTTCTACACCTTTGCAGGTACTGCTGCTCACATTTCTGTGCTTGGTTCATAGGACAACACAGAGAAATTTAAGATAGATCCTGAGGGGACAGAGACACTTCTAAAAATGCCCTGAAGGCATTTTCTTCCTGGCCACAGCCTACAGGTCCCTGTGTGGTGTGAGAATGTCCTGTTCAGCAGCTGGTCTGTGTTTTCTCCAACCCCCTTTAAAAGTATATTCACTCCCTTCAAGTATATTCACTGTCTGTCCCAGTCTGAACCAGGGACACACAATATTCTATCTCATTTATTAAAATTCAAACCAACAAAACAGCTGATCCAGGCCCAAAATACACAATTGTCTCCCAAACACACGAAGACTGCCCTTGTACATGAGCCAGGAATACTTTGACATGCCACAATGAGTGAAAGACAGAGGTGCAAATTGTCACCTCAATATAAAATCTTCCTCAGCCTCTGAAAAAGCTCCCCAGGGAATGCAATTATTCCTCCCCCACTTTGAGTTTCCCATCCAAGCCTGCCTAAAAGATCACACTCAACAAGTCAGTGGCTGACCTCAGTTATGGCAGAGCTCCTGGCAGCTCTGAGCACTGGTTCCTTCAAACACTGAAGTCAGTGACTCACCTGTGAATCTCACTGCAGTTCCTGTATGCAAAACAACAGATGAGGCGGTTAATTAAGGATGAAAAATTGACAGCTGGTTATTCAACCCACTGCTCCTCTCTTCCTTCAGGTCTCTGCATCATCATCTCTGTAGAAGTCATGAGACAATCCGTGAAGAGGATGATTGACAGCAAGGAGACAGCCTGGATCAAGTACAGTTACTCCTGGTCCTTCGCCTGTGCCTGCTCCGCCTTCGTGCTGCTCTTCGTCTGCGGCATC
Source organism: Setophaga petechia (assembly GCA_024362935.1). NCBI lineage: Eukaryota > Metazoa > Chordata > Aves > Passeriformes > Parulidae > Setophaga > Setophaga petechia. The sequence continues at coordinate 3,237,727 of JANCRA010000057.1, read as the reverse complement.
GCCCTCCTCCTCATCGCGCTGCCCCGCTTCCCCCAGAACCCCTGGGAGACCTGCATGGACGCAGAACCCGAGCACTGATGGTCCCTGCACCCATGAAAAATATCCACAAAGTGTTCTGAAAATATTTGTATTTTTTAAAATGTCTGGGTCTCACTACACAATGTGCTCTCCACCAAGTGAGTCATAACTGAACCAAGGCATGTTCGATTGCAATTGTTGCTTTTTTCCTCTCTTTTGTTTTTTTCTTTCTTTTTTCTCTCTTTTTTGATTCTTTTTTTTCTTTTTCTTTTTTTAAGAAAGCAGAAAGACCACTTAACACCATCATGGGTGTGTGAGAACGGCACTGCTCTGTGCCAATTTGGGGCTGCCCTGTGCTGATGCAGTTGAGGGGAAATGTGTGTCTGAGACAGCTTGGGCCACGGAGGAGACAGCTTTGTTATGGAGAAGATGTTTGGTGTAGTTGGGCGTAGATCCATGAGGGATATCAGGCTTTTATACCTTACTTGGTCAGAGAGAGACACTGTGGGGAGTCAATGTCCCCATTTATGCCACACTCCTCTCCTTCCCTCAGAAGGGTCAGCTTGTTCCCCCAGGGGAAGTTGGAGATCCTTATGCTTTCTATTAAAATGTTAACATTTGATAAAATACAAAACAGAACTTTGCATAGCATTGGGATCAAAATCTCCCCTCTAAATTTACACTCTGCAGTTCCATTCTTTTAAATCAACCATAAAACCCACAAAACAGTCTTGTGTTCTGCTTACACTTCAGTGGCGAAGCCAAGAAGTACTGAATATGAAGAGTGATCTTTTCCTTTAATAAAAAGCATAATCTTCTGGTAGCATGATTTTCTGGGAAATTATTTTGATGGATGAATCACTTGGCCCATCATTTTCTGCCAGGTCTGGGTGGTGTGCTGGGTGCTGTTTGCTGCACGGAGCTCTCGTTTCTTCCCTGTGAATGAGCTTTGTAAAAACACCCAGCTTTGCTCAGTGCACATGTGAGTGTACACAAAGCTCCATCTCAGGAAAAATCCTTCAGAACAGCTGCCGGGAGGGAAAGGATTCTGCCCGGAGGAGCCGGGAGCGGCAGCACTGGGAGGGCCCCGCCGGTGCCTGGGGAGCTGCGGCTGCTGCAGGATCAGAGCCCCGGGCAGTGCTGGGGATGCTGCGGGCGCTGCTTTGCTGCTGAGAGCCTGCAGGGCTCTGCCACAGCTGCCTGAAGCGCTTTGGGGGCTGGGGGTGCCCCAATCCAACCATCAGCAGCACTGGGGGTCTCCCAGCCCCACACCCTCACCCAGCCCCTCCAGCCAAGCCCTATTCTCCCTCACGGTACCCCAGCACCAAGAGGTGGGGTGTTTCTTTTCTTCTTTTTTTTTACAGTTCAATTTTCAGAATCTGTTCAGCATTTTCCCCCAAGCAGTAAAACGTATGTGGCTTACAGTGTGCTCTTTTTACCTGGCAATTTAAAAATCAGGAGAAAGGGGAACTGAAGTGCTCTTCCCTCTGTGTTTAGCTGTCCATAATCCTAAAGAAAAACAGAATTCCTAACAGAAAAAGCTCTGGTCAATTTGAAGAGGTCTGAAATGATGGCATGTTCAACATGTGGAGAAATTCCCCAGCAATCCTGTGCTGGCTGGAGGGGCTGCCCTGGGCCCCACCATTGGGGTGGGCTCAGCCCCAGCAGCCCCAGCCAGACTCAGGCTCATCTCCATTTTCCCCATCAGCAGAGTGGCAGCAAGAACAGAAGCCTTTTGTGAAATTGCATTAATGTTTTCCAAGCTCTTTGAAGTTGAAAAGCAGTACAAATAACACATATATTATAAAGTTTTGGGATAAAGCACTCACTGGTGCTCAGATCTGAGTGCGAGCTGAGCAGCTCTGCCTGTCTCTCATCATGAGAGACAACTGCAAGTCTTCATGTTGTCACAGAACCACTCTGAAATGCTAAATGGTTTTGAAATCTTATTTTTGGGTACAGAGCTGACATCCTGAATTTGCATTTTCTTTGTTCAGGAAAACAGAGGCTAGTTCCTAGGGAGAACCTTTACAAGCAACAACAGAAAGGAAAGTGGTCACGGTGACAACCATGGTGGCTGACCTTGGGATGGGACATCCAAACCACACAGCAAAGATTAATCCAGGCAGAGCAGCTGGCAGGAACAACAGCATTCCCAGCTCAGCCATCATCATCATCATCCTCATCATCACCTCAGCCATGCCATGGATTGAGATAAGCAAGGTCTGGGGACAGGGTCTGAGTTCCTCACCCCACACAGAGCAGTGGCAGCTCCTGTGTCCTGGGGAAACCCTTCACTCATCCTCACCTTTTCTGAAGTGCCATCCCTCTCCTTCAATACCTCTGCTGGGAGAAAGCAATTTCTAGGTGGGTTCTCATCCTGATGGGTCAACTTTTTACCCAGCCAAGATGCCACTCAGTCCCCTTCCTGATATTCAGGAGCAAGATGCTCACATTTCAGATAAACACAACCTGGAACGTCTCACCCATCTCCTGCACACTCCTGATCTGCCTCATCCAAGCCCCAGGGAGGGCAGTGGAAAGATTCCTGGTAAGTGCTGGGCTTTGGCCTGGATCCAAGGTTTTACAGCCTCTCTGGGATCACTTTACTCACGAGGCAGAGAAAACACACAGCTCATGGCATGGAGATCCTACACCCACAGCCAGGGCTCAGGCAGCTCAGCCAGATGCCTCCTAAAGCCCTTAAGACTCACTGAGTTTTATTCTCTTTCTGCTCCAGGCTAAGGCTTTGTGATCATTCCCTGCTCTCTATGGTCCCTGCTAGACTGAGAAGCACATGGATAACTTCATTTTCTTCTTCCAGATATTAAGAACTGCTGAAGAGGGACCCATCCATTAAATCAGTCATTGGTATTCATGGTGGGAAGGGCTCTGCTCCTGCAGCAGGTTTGTTCTGCCAGAGCTGATAATGTGTTTTAAGAGAGTTAATAAAAGTAATTGGCCTTCATAAAGGAAAAGGAATATAATGTTGGAGGGGGAGCTGTAACCAGTTTCAGTTTTCATTCTCTCAGCTGAGCAAACAGCAGGGAAGAGCCACCAGAACCTCAGGGATGTACCATGAAAATGTGAAGGAAATGTCCTCACCAGCAGGGAGTCACCAGAGCCAAAGAGGGATGGGAACCCAGCTGATACACATCCAACAGGAGCCCTCCTGGGTTTGGGACACAGCCAATGAACCAGGTGGGAAACAGGCACCAGAGAGAGAGAGAGAGGCAAATCAATTTGCAGAACAAGGAACAACCACCAGCCACCACGGAATATTGAGCGTTGGCCATGCCACCACCAGAGCCAGGGACACCTTCAGGGCAGTTGGCACTCCCTAATCCAAAACCAGTGCCTGTCCCCTCCTCAGAGAGGTGCCCCAGGGCACTGCCCAAGCCACAGTGCTGAGATTTGGGCTGCTCCAGTCTGCCAAAGCCCAAGTGTTAAATCACAACAGAAGACGTGAAGGTTTTTGTTTATGTAAGATTTGCTGTGAGGCGTGGAGAGAATCTGCTTCCCTCGTTTTTAAATGCTGTGCTGTGTGAATTTAATGTGCAGAAAAGGTGTCAGACAAGCAACCCTGAAGAAGAAAACTGCCTGTTTAGCAGCAAGCTGAGCTCTTGAACACCCTTCATCTGCAACGAGGTTCTGCAGGCACAGCCCAGCACCAGTGGGTGGGGGGAGAAGAGCTCAGCACACAGGGCAGCACAGATGGGTGCATCAGAGAGGACTTCACCCAGAAATCCTGGCACACACCCCTATTTCTCCTTTAGTCCAAACCTAGAAAGAACCAGCACATGCAGGATGCTCAGGTGTTTGATCACCCTGATCAAGCTATTTGCAAAGGCACAGGAATTTACTTTGTTTTTCCATTGATGCCCTTCCACTGTGACTTCCTTGTGGCCATCACCTTTTTCTCCTCTCACTGACAGCTGTGGGAATGATTTCCAGGAAGCCTCAAAGATCTGGGAACTTTCCCCCCTCCAATGAGACCCCTGGCCCTTCTGCAGAGGGACACCTTCTCACCTGGGCCTGCCAGCTCTTGAGGAGCACACCTGAAACAGGAGTGTCAGGAGAAGTTTGCTGCACTGCCAGCCCCTGGGCCCTGTCCAGAGCTGCAGCTGGGCAGTCACATGCCAGGAACCTGACCACAGTCAGAAACTGTTAGAGAATAAACCTCAGCCTAAACTTAATTTAAAATGAGCTTCCTCTGCCCACAGTGGGACAGTGCCCCTTGGAACACTGCTTCACTTTATGACTTAACTACAGGAGCATCAGGCTGCTCTGCACCATAAAACACACACAGCAGTGGGACCTGCTCTAAAAGCATCCATTCCAATTATTTCCCCTTTCCATTGTCACCAAGGGACAAGAAAAGAGCGTCACGACTTTGTTTTGACTGAAGTAGAGGATGAGATTGTCGTTGCTTTGTGACACTTGATCGATGCTCGGGCTCCACTGAAGCTCTTGAACATAAATTCAAGGCATGCAGACATCACACAAGCCCACTCTGCATCAGACACTGAGCTGCTTTGCTGCTTTCTTCAAAGAAATGCAGAGAAGGGAATAAACTCAGATTTCTGGACTATTTTCTACGTAACAGAAGCAGCAGCACAGTTCTGTTTGGCAAGGCTGCACCCCAGGCTGTGGCTCAGCTTCGTGCCCAGTATCACCAGTCTCACTGGGGGCACCTCAGTGGCTTTACAGCTGGTCTTGTTGAGGTATTTACCCTCCAGCAGCAAGCCAAGTCTTCTGGAAGAGGGACTGACAACATCTTTTAACCAGTCTTGGATAATTCATATCACTGAGCGTTCTGTAATTTGTCAGAAGCATCTATTAATCCTTAATGAGGGAAAAACTCCTCAACATTTCTCAGCTAAAGTTGCCAAAAAACCCCCACACCGAACTGACATTTCCACTGCTGCTGCTGCTGCAGATCCTTTTACTCCTCTTGAATGAAAGAAAAAAACAAATTTAGAAGGATTCAGCCCTTGCTCCCTGACACAGCCAGCAAGAAGAGACTGGTGCAAGTATTGCTACACCAACAGAAATAGCCCATCCTTCATGTCAAGGAATACGATGTGCAAATTTTTATAGGCACCATAGATCATCACCATCTGTCTTGACAAGTTAATTGTCTGCAGTTTTTCTAGGAAAACTAGAACCTTTAAAAACTAACAAAACAAATGAGTTGAAGGATGATATGGGCAGAGCGTGAAGCACCGTGGGCTCACTGCCCTGGAAATGTGCAGGTTCTGATATGCCTTAGCTCAGTCTGAAAAGAAAATCTGGAGTGGTCAAACACTGCTCTTGGTGCTACAAACATAGCAAAAGAATTGCTTATGGAGCACGATCTCTGCAAAAAAACCAGCTGAAGTTGACAAATCTGGGAACAAAACATTAATTAATCAAACAGGGAATGGCACTCGCAGGGCTCGCAGTCAGTGGCAGGACTCACATCCTGCAAAGGGTCAGCAACACCACAGCCCACACAATTAAAAATCCAGGACAAACTGTATCAGATGACAACCTCCAGGAGAAAATATGGATGCTGGGGCCTTGGTGCTAAGCAGCCAGCTTTATGCCAAACAGCAATTTCTGAGCTGTCTTGTGGAAACACAGAGCTGCCACATGAGCACAATGGGGGATGGAGGGGAATTGTCACTGTGACCCACTCTGGGCTCTGAATTGTAAAAAAAATATTTTTCTTAAAAGCAAAATATTTTTTTTAAAATGGTTCCCTTCATTCTTCATTAGTTCTTATTACACTGACAACCTCCCGTGAGGCATCCAGATTTTTCTCATCAAAAACTGGAATTATAGAAAATAAAACCAGGAATTATTCTTGATATCAAATACAAGCTTACTAAATTTAGACTTGTCATTTAAATTTTCCACAGACAACAATGGAGGGTTTATTCCTGGACAAGCAGCATGGGATTTGGCACTAACAGAAGCATAAAAAAAGTCAAGGAACCAAATACCCAGTGGGTGCATATGCCTCAGCCTCCACTCATTTCCCCCAAATTGAGATAATTTACACAAATTCAATTTTGAATTTTCCCTGTAATTGCAACAGGTCCATATTTACAGTGCAGCCTGAGCAGTGCCCACTGGAGCCATCTGTAAGGCTTAATTTCATTTTAATAGGAGTTTGACTGAAGCCCTAGGAGAGTTGAAAATACAGTTTTGGGGTTTTCTAAACATGACTTCAATAAATATTGGATAATCTGCTCCAAAAACCAAAGATCTCACTCAGGGCTGTATATGTGACATACAATGGCTAGACAAGACATTTCAAAAAAATACAATCTTTTGGAAAAAACTAACTCTAAGAAATCCAAATGATTCATGCCAAAGCTGTTAAGTCAGATCATCTCTATCATATCATCCTCAAATTCCTGGGTGAGAGCACTTATGAAAATTTAGCACCAAAACCAGCTGGGGTCTTCATAAAGTCAAAGAACTGAAATTCTAAATCAGAGAGAAAATAGGATTTTATCTGTAATATTTTCAGTGTAGATAAAATACCAGTGTAAAACAGAATAAAATGCGGTGAGATGCAACCATCTCCCCCTTAACTGATTGACAGATAACAGTAAATTAACAAGTGATGTTTATTAGTTTAATATTCAATATTAAATGGTGAACAGAATCAAAAGGCTGCTCCATAGAACTGAGTGACTTTGAAACCCCTGAAATTACAAAATGCTGACTTGGGGACGTGAAGTGCTTTGGATCCATCTCTGCTCTGCCAGTCCTGTTCCTCCCTCCTCTGGATCCCACCTCAGCTCTGCCAGTGAATTTCCCATTCCTGCAGCCAGCAGCTTGGCAAAAACCCATTTAACAGCAGCTTTGCTTGATTCAAGGTTGCAGAATTTGGCCTCTCCTCGTTTTTGGGTCGTCTGGGTTCCGTGCCCTGGGCTGAAGTGCTGAGCAGAACTTGGCAGGGGCTGTCCCCTCCCCAGCATTGTTTGTTTGGTATAACATTAGGAAATAAATTAAGGAGTTACACGAGCTTTGCTTTACAGCAAAAAGAAGGAAAAAAGTTTTCAGATAAGTTTCTGAATCATAACCCAGCAAAGATTTATAATAAAAAATTTATATGCAAACCTCTGCAGTGTACTGAGTTTAAATCAACCCCATTACATAATGACCCTTGTCTTAACACATGAAGTCAAATGCAAAAAAAAATGAACCTGATTGATTGTAATTAGAGCAAAAATCTGATTGAACAGAGCAGAGCCACTGCTCCCCAGCAAGGTGTCCCATGGACAGCTGTAAAAATCTGAAATCACCCCCTCACAGCTCTAAAATTTCAATTCTCACAGGTAATAAGTGGAGGAATTCTGAACTACACCCAGCTCATCCCTGTAAACCAGTTCCCAGATTTAAAGTTACTTCAAGTGTAAAAAGGAGGATTAAGGAGAAATAAAGGAGAAACTCTACAACCTCCCTCTGGAGCTCCCCAGCCACAAAGCAGGGACAGTGTGCAAGACCAGAAATCTTTATCCACAAAGTTTTTATCTTCTGAATTTTCATTCACATTTGTTTCTTTAATTATTTTTTATAAATATCCCATAATTAATTTTTCAGACTGGATTCCTTAAGGGCCAGGTTCACGGAGATAAATAACCTGGTAACCACTCTGATCCCCAGAAGATTTCGATTAATTTGGATACAGCTTTGACAAACATTAAATCTCTTCTTTAATGATGTTCCTCAAACAAAACAGTTAGCAAAATATCTGAATTTCCTTGTATAATGTCACATTTTAATGTAAACATCAAATAATGTACCAAAAGTTTTACCGGAAAAAAAAAAAAAAAATTAAAGCGGCACAATTCTTTATACCACTGGAGAAGAGGGGAGGAAAAAGCCAGATTACAAACATTTACACATGCATAGTGGAAAAAAAATTAAACAAACAAACAAAAAAAGTATTTTACTAAATTCACGCATTTTTTTAAAATAGTTATTAAATCTACTAAGCACCAACATACCTAAAAATTCATTTTCAGCTTCATGATTCATTTAAAAAACCTATCAAATTAACTTTTCAAACAAGCTTATATTATTAGCTTGTCCAAAAATAAAATGTAGAGTTTTTTTGGGTTTTTTTGTTAATTTTTTTCTTCTTTTTTCTATTTTTTTATTATTTTTTAAAGTATACCAATACTTTTATCTGAATGTTTCCAAACAATGGCATAGGTGTCTGCAAAGAATGCCTTTACTTTACCCTACAGTGGATGGAAAATACAATACCACATCATACAGAATCTAAAACTATAAAAGTCTGAGAATGCAGCATCCCTTCACAAAAAAGCTGATAAAACTGAAATTATTTAGAAGATGCTGCACCTTTATTAAAAAAAAAAAAAATTAAATGAATTTAAGCAGAAATAACATACATTTTTACATTAACTGGCCATTTCTGGTACAGAAACCCAGCATAGTATGCTAATGTTATTGAATAAATGTAAATGCTACTTACAATCTTCTTAAATACAATTTAGACAAACTTTTTTTTTCTTTTTTTTTTCTTTTTCCGTTTTTTTTTCCTTTTTTCAAGTTGTACAGGTAATCTCTCAGCTGCTAGTTTAATGCAACATATCATTAACATTACACAAATTAAAAAATAACACGTGTGTGTCTTCCTACAGAAAAGCTTCCAAAAACCCGACCCACATCAAAAAATGCAAAATAATGGAATATAATTAAAAAAAAATAATTAGTTGCAAGTCTAGCAGCAAAGCAATTAAGTGAGGATATATTTACCAATATAAACAAAGGGAATATTTGCAACTACAGGTGAAGCCCCAACTATCTTAGATCTACCGACACAAATAAAAATTAAATTCTCTCTAAAAAAAATAATCTGATTATTTAAAATAGGAGTAAAAGCCATTGCTACCTGATGAACTACCTAGGCTAAGTTCCTGAAACAAGGACAGGGGGTCGCTGTTCTTTTTTGTCTGCTCAGGAGGAGGTTTGGGCTTGGGGGGAGCCCGCAGAGCGCTGGCGTAGGACATGACGGGTTTGGTGCCGCCCGCGGGCTGGGGGCTGCTGCTGTTGGACTCCACCAGCTGCTTGTTGGGCATCAGAGGGGGGAACTGGCCCAGATGCTGGAGCACGTTGTAGTTGAAGGAGTTGGAGAGCTGGATGTTCTCAGCCTTCAGGTGTTCCTCCGGGGGCTTGGCCGCCTTCGGGGGAGCTGCGAAGGAGAAAGCGGAGTTGGAGCAAAGAACGGCTCTGACTCAGCCAATCCACCTGCAGCAAGCCCAAAGGCAGAGCTGCCACCACCCCACCCCTCTGGTAACCTCCTCCCACAGCACCCATCTGCTGTGTGCAGTCACTCTGAAAATGGAGTTCACAGCATGACACAATCCCAGGATGGGCTGGGCCGGAAGGGATCTTAAAGCTCATCCTGCTCCATCCAGTCTCAAGCTGCGCCAAGGGAGATGCAAGCTAGAAATAAGGAGGAAGTATTTTACAGAAAGAGTGGTCAAATACTGGAATCATCTACCCAGGGAGGTCGTGGAGTCACCATCCCTTGTAGAGTTTAAAAAAAGACTGGATGTGGCACTTGGTGCCATGGTCTAGTTGGGGTGTTGGAACATGGGTTGGACTCGATGATCTTAAAGGTCTCTTCCAACCTAGAATTTCTGTGATTCTGTGATTCTGTGATCCCTGGCCACAGGCACCTTCCACCAGAGCTGCTTGCTCCAAGCCCCATCCAGCCTGGCCTTGAAGAATTTAACTTCATTCCCAACTCCTGGAGCATGCAGCAGCAGCACAAGGCTGCCATTACTAAGCCCATCCCCCGTGTGTTTGTACCCTACAGCTGCAACCCCAAACCTGCAATTCCGCACAGCGGATGCTCCGGGTGCACTGAAGGGAAGCTGCTTCCCAATGGGATCTACTCTAATTTAAGCACTTTATCCACTGAGACAGCACAAAGAGTATTTCATTCTTCTTGCTTTACAGCTTAATAGGCTAAAATTAAAATTTACAGCACCATATATAATTCATTCTCCAACAGCAATTCAGAGTCCTGAATGCCAACCAACTAATTATTGGTATTTCAGGCTGAATGCATTCTTGCTAATTGATATGTTCTTGCTCCACATTTAACAACTCCTGTAACTATCAGAAAAAATGGTGCTTTAAACCATAGGTATAAAACTGCTTTCAAATTAATTTCCTGAATCCTAATGAGGTCCCTTACTTTTGTCTGGAGAATTCTGCTGTCTTGCACAGCCAGAGAGACACTACACAGAAACACAGCTTCATGTTCTATCTGCAACAGTCTAGGAACTGGGCAACAGATATATTCTGTAATTATTTCAGTCTTTAATCATAGAATGCTTTTTTTTAAAGTGCATCTACAAAAATGTACCACCAAATGAGTGCAAAAGTAGAAAAACATAAAGTTTCTCACTGGAAGGGTCACACACAGGCTTCTGCTTTTTATAGAGCACTCAAAAAAACAAACAAACAAAAAAAACCAAACAAAAAAAAAAAAAAACAACCCCAAAACCAACCCAGAGAAGAATGGATATGGAAAGAACACAAGCAAAGCAATTTTGCTAGGGTTGCTATGATTCAACAAAAAACAAACAACCTAGAACACGAGCAAAAAACCTCCCAAAATAACCACAGCACTCAAGAGAAGACAAGTAATGACAAGCAGGGCCAGAGGTGAAAGCTGTGTGTGGTAGAGGTGTCTAACAGAAGGAAAAATATGAAGTACACATCTTGAATGAGAACTTAAATAATTTTCTTTCCATGAACAGAAAAAGCAATGCATATCAAACTCTCAAATTGCAATTTTGGGAAGTGCCTGCATAGAACAAGCCAGAGGAATTGACAGCAGCTCTCCCTGTGCTCCATGAACCCCTCCTGACCCAAGCCAACACTGGTGGCACAGCCACTCCTGGTGTATCAGCCCCTGAAGGGTCTGGAGGCAGGGTCACTCCCTCTCAGACAGGGACAGGACTTTCATAGCATCACATTCTCATGGGGTTTTATTTCAGGGCTAAAAACCAACAGCAACGAGAACAGAGCAGTTACTGGTCATTAACCCTTAGCTCTATAAAACACATTTGGGCTGTAAATATGATCACAGGCAGTGAGCTGTAAATGTGGAAAGCCACAGCAGCCATAAAATGGAGATGTGTTTGCATGAACCATTAGATACAGGGCTCTGTTTCACATACATTTATTGACAAAACAGAAACCATGCTTAACTACAATAAAAAACATTTCATTGCAAATGCAGTTACCAGTGAGAACTTGGTATTTTCACTTAGAATTTAGTACTTGACAGCAAATGTGTGTATATGGTGCTTTTTACATACACATCTGTCCTCTGAGGACTTTACTCACAAACAGGTTCTCAAGCTTTTCATTAAAGCAAAGAAATGTGGGACTGGCTGATCCCAACCCAAATGTGCCAGAGTTCCTGAGCTCCTCTTAGATAACCACAGAGTTTGGAGAGCAACTCTGTGTGAGCAATTCAGTGATGAATGCCACATAATACTGTGCATTCAGCTCCTTGATTTTCAGTAAAAATAGAAATAGATTGAAGGAGGTGCCCTGAGCTTGAAGCTTTGAACTTAGCATGAAAGATGCTGCCATAAATAAGGGTTTGCAAAATCACATTTTCACATTTTGGAAATTAAAAGGCACATTAGGAATTTAATTCTTGAGTGCTGTTGCTGATATAAAGAGCTTTTCTCATTCATTCTACTCTGCATGTTCCTACTTCAGAATTACTATGAAATTACAAGATGTTTTACGTTTATAAAGTTTGGTGAAAAGCAATTAAATCTTTTAAGGCCAATAAAACCAGTTTATAAATATTTTTCCACATTATTAAGTGGTTTTAATATCCACCCTGGAATAATCTTTGCATTTTTATTAATTTTGTTTTGAAATTACCACTGGAGATTCTTAAAGCAAAATCACAGGGAAGAAACTGTACTACTCTGGTAATATTGTTTTTCATAAACACAAAAAATACAGAAAACAGAAGAACTGCTCCAGCTCTCTCCTTGCAGCTTTTTTTCATCTCTGAAAAGTTAATTTAGTTTCTGTCTGCTCAATCAATCAGCACTGCTGCTACCACCAGGGAAGCCACATTCCACTGAGATTCTTCCACGGTGAGGGAGAATTTAAACTCGTCACTCCTTTGATGAAGTACCAGAATTTACTAGAGAAACGCTGAGAGCACTAATTCAGTTTATGTGTTGCTCCCTCAGACTGTAATACCAACACAAACCATCACTGATTCTGGAAACAATCAATCTATCTTGCAAATAAATCCCACCAGTCACCTTAGCTCCCTCCAGCACAAATTCAGCTGCACTTGAAGCCACTGTAAGAGACTTTTGAGTTTAGTGGAGCTTTTGGAGAAGCCTAAGAAGCTTTTTTAGCTGAAGGGGAGGATGTCACCAAGAAATGGGATTATTCCAAGCAAACCTATAACAACTGAAACAACAAAAAATTCAAAAATCTTTGCTTGGACTGGCTTTGGGAAGGAAGCAGCTGAGCTGTACCCACCTAGCAGCTCCCGGGGCGGGACGGCCCTGCTGGCTCCGTTGCACGGAATGTTTGGGTACGGGGCAGAGGAGGAGGAGTTCACCCACAGCTCAGGGGAGGAGTAGTTGAAGGAGGACTGGTTACTGTGGTCCTGAAGCTCTTTACACTGACCAAGACTGTCTTGAGGAGTGCTTAATTCTTCAGAACAAGCCTGGACTGAACTAGAGGAAATTCTTCTTTGGTACAACGGCCTGCCTGGTCCTCTTGGTTCATACTGTGAACAAAGAAAAAAACCCAAACAAACCATAAAATAGCTTTTTGCTCTTCTGATTCAACTGCATGTATCAAACACCATTTTCCCATTCAATAATTTCCCTGAAATGTCTTACTAAAAAACCCCTGGTTTTTTTGCATTTCCAAAATACTAACACATTTCAAGTTATATGGTGCATACTGCAGTCACTGATAATGTATTTTGATCACACAAAATAGAGAATTTTAAAGGAAATGCAAAGAACATCAGCTGGGATTTCTTAATTCTTATCAACCTTTATATCTCACACTCCTACGTGGGTGTTGGATCACACAGTGAGGAGGAAGATATCCAGCATTTACAGATGAAGCAAAGGAAGCACAGAAACACAGAAGAGCAAGAAAAAAATGTTCTTACAATGCAGTCAGGAAAAAAATGGCTTTTCCTGTGCCAAAGGATAAATTAGTGACTTGTACACCAGGATCTGGGTAAGCAGGATACATTTATATACTGGATTTTGTACATGCAAAACAAATGCTCTGGAGAAGCAAGTGCCCTCAGGAGAAATAATGCAGAGAATTTTATCTGAAACCACAGAAATTACTTGCTTCCATAAACCCTGTAGATCATGCAGATGTAAATGGCAGGAGCTCCATCAATTAACCTGTGGGCTTCAAGAGTTCAGATTTAAGGGTCCTCTAAGCTTTCTCAAGATTCAAAGCAAGTCTCTTGTATTACAGTTTATTTTTAAGAATAAATACAGTATTTACACCCATCTGCACTGACTAACAAGAGCACCAATAACAGAAAAGCCATAGAGGTAAATCAAAATTTGGTAAAGGGGAAAAAAAATCTTAATGAAACGTCACAAGAAATTAGCTAAACAAACATCAAACAACATGCTTGCAGAGTCCAGCTATTGTTACTATATCATCTATAAAAAATAGACAGGAGAAAAAAGTGCATGAAAGGAAACTTCTTATTATGTATCTTCTTTCTGTTGTCCAATTAAGGGATCAACACTTGGATATCCTGACAATCCACTCCCCTAAGGAAGTTCTTCAACAACAAAACAAATAAACAAACAAACAAAATTTCATAAATTACTGCCCAAATCAACCCAAAAAGTATACATTCACTGAGTTTAAAAGGGCTATTTTGGTAAGCAATCAGGAATTTATCCAAGTTCTGGACACTTGCAAGTACAGAACCATACAGAATAACTCCAGTATTCCCTTTGATGTGCAGTTCAGATCTGGTTTGACTAAACACATGCAAAAGCTTTCAAGTATCAAGGCAATTAACAGCTTTCTAAATAGGGACTGAGGAAACAGTTTAGTGAGGATACCAAAAGTCAAGAAATCTGCCCTGACAAGTGCCTTGTCTGTCAAAAACACACCTAAAACCCCATTTTGATTTCTTTGTGCTTTCAGTCCTACCTACCAGCTGAAGAAGCAGTTTTGGAAAGTTTATAAGCAAGTCTCTGTCTTGTAACACTTTTCCTGCATTTGGCATTTCTGTCACATATTTTGAAAGGAAGAAGAAATAAGAACTAAACCGAATTTGCACTAATTACATAAAGGCTCACTCTATTTGTCTTCAGATAGCAGGAACTGTCACAAGCTCTATAGGAATATTTATTGGTTTATTACTGCTGAAAAGCCATTGTTCCTACATCCCGCTGTACTGACAGCATTAACTGTTGTCACAAAGTATTAGATTTTATACAGGGTGGTATGACTTAATGGAGTGAGACAGCAAATTTCTAAATGTCTATAAACTCAAACCTTACTACAGCTCTGGCTGGGCCTGAGGACTCCATTAACCTCTCTGGATCTGTGTAAGACAGAAATTTGTAAAATACACAGAAATTCAATTTTAGTTATTTTTCTCAGGCTCATAAACTAAATATTTTCTGTTTTCAGAAGTTGATAAACAAATTAAATATGTATTGTGTGAAACAGCGATGAGCAAGGCTCCCACTCCAGCTTCTGTAAAAACCTTAACAGAAATGCATCACAGAACAAGCCACTTATGTACAAATATTGGATTACATGCACTCAGTGAGAATATTAATTCTCACATTCCTGGAATGCAACCCGGCTCCAGGATACTCTGTGTTTGCACATCATATACTCCTCAGCACCTCAGATTCCAAAAGGGATTAAAATCTCCTGTTCAAAACGTGACCTGTCCTAGCTGTGTGTGCTGGCTCAGCCCCTTAGAGCCCAGGACAAGAGAAGATGGAGAGGGACAGAGCCAGCTGTGTGTGGCAGGCAGGGTGTGCTGGAGCCAGCCCCAGGCAGCACAGCTGGATGTCTCTGATTTCCAACACACAGCCCTCAAAAAACATGGGATGGCTTTGTAACAAATTAATGCAGGCAGGGTGGGATTATGAAATCAGGTTTTGGACCATGCTGGAACAACTCTACAGCTCTGGGGTCTCCTATGAGATGGAACTCAAGCACATTCACAGCTCAACACTGGGTCAACTGGCTGGGTGATCCCAGCTAACTGTCCATCCAGAGCTTCCACCTGGGCTGTGGTTGATTTTCACTGCAGATAAATGACACAGACACACAGCAATGACTGCATGAAAATCCAGAGTAATCCAGAGCCAAGGTTTCCCATTGAGCAGAGGAAATTTTACACCTACAGCAACAAGAACCACAGATCTGCTCAGGGGCAACAGCAGAGAGGCAGAGAACGATTCCACCTCACAGAAATTCCCACCGAGAGCTTTTAATGCGTGAGGTGTTTTGCATTCCTGACCACTTCACAACACAATTTGATATCACAAGGACAGGACAAGTGCAGGGCAGACAGAACACCCACCTCTTCTAAGCTGTGGAGCGAAGAAGCAGAAACTGCTCGAGATGCGAGTGGATGAAATGGCTCCTGACCGACTGCGTGCTGATGATTCTGGATTTGTATAAAAGGGCTTTGCTGCGACCTGTGGGGCAGTGGAGGTATTCCATAGTGAAAGCCCTGCCCCAGGAGGTGATTCTGCTGCAGGTTAGCATAAGTCCAGGACCCATCAGGTTGCAGGTATTTCAAGGGAGACGGGGTTATGTGTTCGGATGGCATTGAGAAAGGGGGGTTGTACATTTGGGGTAAATGCTGCTGAAATGCTGGGTTAGTGGGCAGTTCAATGTCTCTGCTGTTCTCAGTGAAGTTGGGGAAGTGGTTGGAATTGCAGGAAGGAGAAGGGAGTGCTGGTGGGCTCCGGGGCTGCACTTGTCTGTATTGCAACAGTCTGGACTGGGGGGGCGGCATCTCGGCGCCGTCCCGGCTCTCGCTGGGATCGCGGTGCGACAGCTCCCGGAGCAAGTCCTGGAATCTGCACCAACACAACAAATGCAGCAGGGAAAGAGCAAAAAAAAAGAAGTTTTGCTGAAATCTCGCTCTTTTTGAGGTGCAGAAAACTCAGAGAACAGAACACTGAATTTAAATATTCTCATCTTTGCACTTGCTGACCCTAACTTCAAAGGATGTGACCAAGCAATCAGAAATTAGGCACAAGAGGATTAATTGGATGAAATACCCACCTGAGTCATCTCAAAGTTTAATAACTCTTGAGATTTCCTTTCCAGTCAGAAGAATCAATTTTTTGTTATCTCTTAAGAGACAACTAAAGGTAAGGATTTTCTGCTTTACTACACAAAGTAAAAAGTTCACATAGTTAAAGACAATTTTAACCCCTTTCAAGGCAAAAGCCAGAACAATCAGGGACTCCCCTCACTTGCACAATATATTTCTAAACTTCTTCAAAAGGTCAATTCAATTCAGCACTTCAAAGAGTCAGCTAAGAGGTCATTTAGATGCTTTACCATGGCTATAACAAACCAGATGGAAAAGAAAGCATAGTGGGAGATGACAGTAAACAGAGGCAATTTAAAAATCCAGCCTTTACAATATACATGATTAAAGTTGATGACCACTGGAACCATTTTTCTGTTGATGTTCAACAGCTTCCTTTCTTGCCCCCTAAAGCTCCATCTCAAATACAAGCATTTTTTTAAAATCTGCTTTTAAAGCAAAGGCTTTTTGAAAAGGAAGAAAAGTTCAGGTTTCACTGGGGAACAGTGTTTAGGGAGGGGCTGTTTTGTTTCTTTTTCAGCACACAAATCTCAGGCTGCTACTTCAAATTGAAGAATTTACAACTTAAATAGGCCTTAACTACACTCAGACACCTCTTTCATAAAAACACAAGGTTGTTACTCTCTATCCATTCCTCATTCCATAAATACAGCACTGAAAAGCTCCATAAAAATATTTTTCCACTACAGCTTTACTGCCCAATATACTAACAGAATAAAGCATAACACATAATAAAAGCATAGTTGTAAGTCAGCCTGCCAACTATTTTAACCTTCATAATAACAGCAGCAAAAAGCAATACCTTTAAGTGCCTTGCACTTGATCACAGTGTTACAGATAGGTGCCCACTGCTCAATTTTACACAAGCTCTGATGACTCAGTAAACAAATACCTTGAATATGTTGCCTCTGTTTCATCTTCTGTATTACTGGCAAGTTTCCAGTTTGCCCTAACTTGCTGCTGTTGATGCAATCCAATTGGTTGCTGAGGAAGATGTGGTAGATGAGGATGGTGATGGTGTTGATATGGAATAGTGCCTTGACTGAGATAGGCATTATGTTCATTCCATTGCTGTAACCTGGCTTGTTGTTGCTGCCTTATTGTTTCCAAAGCTACATTTCCATGCATACGATCTATAAAAATAGTTTTAAAAAAAAATTTTATCTAATGCCCCTTTTTAAAGATCTTTATGTCAGAAAAAAAAAAAAAAAAAGAAAGAATACTTTTTATACAGTTTATTCCAGGGTCTATTATACACTAACTGCATTGCAGTGCATAACCTGGTTATTTAAATCATATGGAAAATCATATAAACATGAATCTTCTAATAAAGTGCTGAATATTCAAACATGCCTCAAGCAGCAAATTATGCTCAATGACATTACTTATGGAAACTAACCCAACAATGACCCAATTCAGAGCAATATGCCTGAAAAAGGTAAATACCTCCTTCATATTCACTTCAATGTAGTTATAATTGCACACTCTGAATTTAAATAAAGAAAAGTCACCTACCTAAAGTGTCCCCTAAGGGCATTCCTGATGGATTCTCTTCAATGAAGTTGTTCAAGTGGGTTGGCAGAACTGGGGTGTGCTGTGCAATAGGCCTCAAAGGATTATTGACTTCTTGTAACAGAGGTGGGGGGTGTTGCTCTGAAATCACAGCATCTACAGCAGGAGAATGTGGTCGGTGGGGAATGGGATTATTAAAAAAGGACTGGCTGGGGCCTGCCTGGAAAGCAGGGGAAAGCTGCGAAGGCGGCGGAGGCTGCTGATTCAAGTGATTATGCTGCTGAACTACCTGGCTCTGCTGGGGTGGCATTTGGTTGGGCTGTTCAGGCAAGTGATTTTGCTGTTGGCTTAAGAGGTTTTGCTGCTGCTGCAGAGGGTAGGGCTGCCTCGGGAGCTGGGAGAGGTGCTGGAAGTGGCGGCTGGGAACCGCGAACTGGGACTGGGGCGGGGTCAGGTGCAGGTTCAGCTGCCTGGGGGCGGGGTTGTCTTTGCGGTGGAATTTAGCATTGGGGTAACCCACACTGGAACGGGACTCTGGGCTTCTCTGCTGAGGGGCTGCTTCTAAATCAACCTGCAAGAGGAGAGTAAAAGGTTTTGAGAATTTGCGTTTTAAAAATTGAAATAAAGACATTTCGGTTTGACTAAATGAATGAATGACTAAACGTAATTATTAAATTCATTAAGAAAGAGTATGAAATAACAAACAAACAAAAATACCCAAATACCCAAAAAATAAACAAATGAACCCAACCAGGTACCCAGACAAGAGAAACCCACCTGCTTGGATTCCAGAGGTTTCTTCTCAGGTGTTCGAATTTTATTGATTTCAGGTCCAGCAGTGTTTTCACTTTTACCTAAAAACATTTACAAAATTATTCCGTTTCCATAGGAAAATTATTTTTTGGGGATTTTTTTTTCCCTCAGACACAAGAAAATTGACTTATTAGTAAGGCATTTACAGCACCACAGACATTTAGTATCATCTACCTAAATAACACTTTCCCTTTAATCTCTACACTTTGTTCATTAATAACCACTAAGTAGTTCTCCCAGCTTAATTGCAAATAACATCAGCAGTATTGTGGAAGGGAGATGGAACAATTACACCCTCAACAGCCCTTCCCACCTCCCATTCCTTCTGAAACCTCACAATATCCCAGTTATTTTTAATGGCAAATCCCAGGTTATTTCCCCCATCTGTGGATTAGGGAGGAAGGGGCAAAGGACAGAAAGGATGGAGGAAGGAAAATCCTTTCCACGATCCCATTTCAAGCAGAAGCTCCCCCCAAAGCAGAGCAGCTTGCAGAGCATGCCAAGCACTGACCATTGCGAGTTTGTTCGTGCTGCTCCTTGTCCTGGTGGGGGAGCTGCTGCTGTCCTATGCTAACGGGGGAGTGGTGGCCCAGGCCGTAGGGGATCGGGGACCCTCGCCCGTGTGCCTGTAACAGGTTCATGTTATATGCCATGGCTGCTTGGTGAGTAATGAGGCGAGGGTCGACTGCAAACCTACCCTGATACCCCGTCCACGGTACCTGTGGGGTAAACAAACATTAAAATTAAAATTGAAATTGAAATTAAGATTTAAATTTAAATTTAAAAAAAAAGAGAGAGATGTGATCTGTTAAGCTACGTTAAATTAAAGGCAGTGATAACAAGCATGCTGATATTAGGTCAGTGACAAGAGTTTTTCAAGCATTAGATGACCTGACACACTTACACACAACTACAGCTGGTGCTGGGAGGGGAGAGCTCTAAGGGCAGGCAAAACGAGGGCACAGATTTTTGAGGAGAACCTTGGGCAAAAATTTTTCTATCAAAACCCATTCTTGTTCCAGTGCATTCGAAGTTCAGCGAGAAAAGACTGATGGACAAATTATAGTTTAATAAATTTCAGATTAAACCCTTCTCTATTAAATAGAAATGGTCAAGTTCAAGCAAATCCAAAGCCCTTTCTCCTGGTAGCTATGAGACATTGGGCTGTGGCTCAGAGGGGACAAAGCCTCAGAGGTGAGGAGCAGACCTTGCAGCACCCAGTGCTGGGATTCTGGGCCCCAGCAGGAGGGGCTGTGCCCCCTCTGCCCCCCCAGGACACTCAGTGAAGCTCCCAGGACCATTGGTGGGGCCAGAGAGTGCCCACAGGGAACCACACCCCAAAGTGTCTGTGCTACAGGACACTGTACTGTACATGTGGACATGTGTACTGCAGAGCCAAAGCAAAATCCACCTCCTGAAAGCAGCTACAATTCAGGATTTTTTACAATGGCTTCAAGTTTATTCCTAAAAGGAATGCTAAGGAGGGCAGCTCTGCATCAAATGAGTTCCAACTCGTCCTGTAGGGAATTTATTAAAAGAAGGGAAATCTATGAACAAGAGGAGAGTGCAGGGAGTCATCCCCAACACTGAGGCTGCCAAAGCATCCTTCAGTGATGGCAGCAGACACCTGCTCCAGCTTTTACCTTGGCTATGGAAACTGCATTAAACAAAGACATCATTTTATCTTCCACCCACATAAACACATTTTACTTCAGTCCCTGCTTCTTTCAAGTGTAACAACTTTCATCCAATTCTTTTTTTAAATTACTATTTGCCCTTGAAATGTGCACTCTGAACTTCAGCTTTAGGCTACTATTGCATCTGTACAACCCCAAATCACCTCCAAGCTTCTTTTCAAAAGTAGCAGTCTCATTAGTACCTCAGTCTTCCCACTTAATTATTTAAAAAACCATCCTCAGGGAAGGTGAGTTCAAAATACTTGTTTTTATTACATTTCTTTTGATTGGAAACACATTAAAAATATATTAACCTTGGAACAATAAGACAGAGGTTTTAAATTACCTTGGTTTGATATTAATATAATGTGAGCAAGCATGACAAAGATACAGCTGCTGGCCTTCTCATTGCATTTAAATTTATCCATCAAATGCAGATTTCTAGTAAGCTTGGAAAAAGGAAAATTCCTTGGCCTAGCAAAGAAAACCATTTACAGCTGCCAGCTGATCTAAGACACAAAACTGAAACTACAGCACATCCCCTGTTCAGCATCCATAACCCAAATTACAACAGAGGACTCATAATTATTGGAAAAAACCAAATTAGCTGTATTCCAACATTTAGCATTATGAATGGAATTAAACACATCTGCATGTGTGGGTTCCACATCCTTGCCATGGTCCTCAGGAGCTGTGTACAACACAGACATGCTACTCCACAGCTTCTGCAGCCTTTGTCCTTTCCTTGCATTTTCCTCCTGGAATATGTTGACTGTGAAGGGTAAAAATAAAGCAGAGACTGCTTCTTTAACGTGTGCAAATTTTGGTGGGACAGTTTTATTTGTAATCCAAAATTCCATGCATAAATGTAGCCTAAAAGACCTGCTTAGAGATCTTCATTCTGCTCCCAAATGTCATTAAGGGAAGGGATTGGAGAGGAAACTGGTTCACTATGAGGTTCTGGAAGGGAAAAACATCCCATTATGCTTATTTTTCTTATCACTTCACTTCAGACACCTTGCACTGCAGACATCCAAAACTTGTAATTTAGGCTGTGTGATGCCAATAAAGAGAAACAAACTTGGTGTGAATCACTGAGGTCTCTCCAATGATTAAGAACTGAACCAGGCAAATAATTCAGAGGCAGGTGTCTCAAGTCAGATGAGACAGATTCCACTGGTGTGCCTAAAACACACAAATTACATGAACATGAAATTGCTTTTAGCCTGCCTGGAGTTATTTGGGGGAGCAGAGCTTTCAGGTCTTTATTTTCAGCTTGTCCCCTGCACTTCCACTCCTAAAGCCAGCAAAGCCCAGAGATTTGGGAGTGCTGAAAAAACCTGCAAGAAATTCACTATCTGATTTTTGCCATACATTTATGTGCACACAATAACTGAGGTGGGGAGGGGGGAGAAACAGAAAATGAATTCTTACAGGCAAAGGCACAGACATGACCATATTTCCTCCATAGACAGCAGGTACATAGAGAATACTTGTCCCAGTGTGTGGATCTATCCTTTGAACAGGACTTGGAGATTTCCCCAGATTGGGGTGAGGTCCCAGAGGAGGAGGGGGAGGAGTATATGCTCGGATAGGATTTCCAATTAGAACAGAAGGATTGGGCTGAACTGAAAATAAAGATAAAAATAAAAGATGTATACATACCAAAAAAAGAAGATTTCTACACAAAAAGAACATGAAGATGACTATTTCCTTGTTTTTTCATCCTAACAGTATCTATCTGGATAAAGCAAGCGTGCAACTCTCTACCAGCACAGGTCTGATACACCAAGAGAAAGCATTAATCAAATCCTGTATTCCATTTCCAAAATTTGAAGAGGCAGAAAACACGAGCTGAGATACAGAGAAACAGGTAGCTGGTAAGTGCATTAATGAAAGAATGCCCCAAACCAATTAAATAGGCTGACAGTCAGAGCAGCTGTTCAACACTGCATCAAAAACTAAAATAACTCATCTTTCTTTGGCAGGGGAGACAAGCTCTAAACTAATGCTTTTCCAAATTAATAACAAAATTATTCAGTTTTTGCATGCTACCCTGCAAAGGTATGATCAGTAATATCTGAATGTATGACAGCACAATTTAACTTCAAAGTACCTTAGAAAGCAGTGCATGCAAAGTAATGTCCAAACCCTTCTAGTGCAAATACCCTGGTACAGGGCTGTACATGATGAATTTCAAACACAGCTATTTTTTTTAAAGGCCTTTTTTTAAACAACTGTGTTTGTGTTAAAACTTTAAAACAAGTGCACACAACACATATAAAGGGCGAGCCTCAGAAATATCAAATGTCCACTGAACAGTCTATGATCTGATTCCCACATGCAAACACAAGTAAATGGCTTTCAAACAGAGAAGAGACAGATTCTCAATGTATGTCACACTACTGACAGCTTCAGTGGGCTCAGGAATTCCCCAGAACTGCAGAGGCACTCACCAATTCCATCAGGTGGGAAATGGTCATTCTGGTTATGATGATGGACCTTGCCCTTCAAAGGAAAAAAACCAATAATAGTGATCTTTGCATTCTTACACAAAGCTTTTTATTTCAAGTGAACATGATAATTAAACATAAAACAGAGTTTTATGGAGTCAGCCCAAGAGTTTGTTCTTACACATTCAACCATCCAGCTCCACCACCTGCCTATGAATTCACAAAGCTGGACATAAAACACCACTAATTCAATTAACCAGTGGGTAATTACAACTCCCTCTGGGAAAACCCTCTCCAAGGCCTATTTTCAGATGCAAAGAGAGTTATGGTAGATATTTTGAGTTTCTTTTCTCACCATTTTCCACTGAAGCTGCCATGGCAGAGGAGTAGTGAGGGTTACATGGGTCCTGGGTGCTGCTCCTGAAAGATGTGGGACAGGGGGAAATGTCCCACATCCTTCAGGAGCAGCACCCACATCCTTCAGGAGCAGCACCCAGGACCCATGTAACCCTCATTACTCCTCTGCCATGGCAGCTTCAGTGGAAGCAAAATCCACTTTCTGCTCCAGGTTCCAGCTCAAGAATGCTGGAGACAAAGGAGCTGCCCCAGTTTTACTCAGCTGCTCTCTGAGTAAACTCATTTATCAGCTTCTGGGCTGTGGCTCCTCTGTGACTCCCCAAAAGGAGAATAAAGAGCCCCAGTGCTGGGGGTACTGTCCTTCCTTGGTGAAACATTAGAAAAGGGATTTTAACAGACCTGAGTTATCCCTCCTACTTTTCTCATGAGTTTGCAGCATCAACTAATTAGTTAATATTCATAAACTGTGAGCACTGCCAGTATGCTCTCAAGTCCTTTGCAGCACAGAAATACTTTACTTAATCTGGACCTAAGTACGTTCAGAAATTTAAAATAAATCTAGAAACGCTTTGATGCTGCAAAACTTTTCTTGCCCAGGAGATAAGTCTAGGCAGTTTTCCAGCACTCTGAGCAAATTAGTCAGGCTACAAAGACAGGTTGTTTGACAATGTTGACTCATGCATAAACCAGATTAAAGAACTGGTCTCCAAATTTTCCTCTCATTTGAAAAATGAATTATGGAAAAATAAAATAATAATTGCTTTTCATTGCAGCACTTAAACAAAGCAAGCCTGTTTATTCAGCAGAGAAAGATTCAATCTGAAAATGTGGAGGAGCTGCAGCCTTAATCACTCATGGCCAGCACAGAGCATTTCTGTATCTGTTACAATGTCAGAGGCAAGCAGCACGTGCAGAGGTCTGACAAAGCTCTGCTCTAACCTGTCAGACCTGGATTTTATAGGTGCCATATTTTTCAAACTGAAATACCACTTACTTACAGAAATTTGTAAGAAAAAAATGACCTAAGTTTGTCAGAGGAGCTGTCCTGCTCACTGGGAGCTTCAGTATGTCCCAGGATCAGATTGGTAAATAAAAGTCAACTGGGGCCACCAAGAAGTTGGGGAAGGGAGTTGCTGCCTTTCCTTTTTTCTTTTTCTCCTCAGTTTTGAAGGCTTTACTATTTCATAACAGTCTCTTATGAAACCCAATTGTTATCATTTCTCCACGATTTTCACACCAAGGTCCATGTCCCCACCCATCCCCAGGATACCTAAACCCACCCTAGAACTGATGGTGACTGACAACACTGGAGCACAAATACACTCAGTTTCCTCTAAAACTGGCTCCACCTTTGGAACATAAAAATCCACATTACATAAAGGCTCTCAGAGGAAGCCCAGACCAAGATTTAGGTGAGTGCAGGCGTTAACAGCCTTGTCATCCCTTGGATCCCCCTTCAGTCAGCAAACAGGAGTGGAGAGAGTTCTGCAGAGATTTATCCTGACCTGTGATCCCTCCCTGACTGCAGGAAATCTCTGGGGTGATGCTGCACCCTGATTTAAGTGCCTGAACCCAGAGCAAAAGCTGGCAGGCAGCGAGTGGGAGGTAGGAGAGTTGTAAACTCAGAGCTTAATTTGCTGTATGTGAACTACCCCAAGGGAAACTCTGAATTCTGGAAACTTTCCCTTTCCACATCATCACCTTCAATAAAGGCTGTCCCCATGTCCCCATGTCTCCTTCCACTGCCATGCCTGGTCACAGGAACAGGGACAAGGCACTCACAGCTCCATGCTGCCTGCTGGCCTCTCACACAAGACTCAAACATTTCCCCTTCTTTAAAATCTAAACAGCAAAGAGGTTTTTAATGCCCCTACATAAATCCAGGAGAATTCTGCTGAATAAGAAGTGCTGCTTGTACAAAACCACTTTTCAGCACATGTGAAAGACAAGCCCTGACTTGCACAATGTCCATAAACTCACCACAAAACACGACTGAAAACTGTTCTTATTTCTTTTGCTACAAAATTTTCCCACCAGCACTGGGTTTTAATCCTTCATTTTTAATGTTAAATACTTTGCTTAGGATGTCTAAAATAAGCAAAACCAACCATCTGCATTTAAAACTTGAGCAAAGGGAAATGCATCCCTGATCCCAGCTGTATTCTCAGAGTATCTGATTATTACCTGTGGTGTTACTGCACACACTTACTACCTACCAGTGGCATTCAGAGGGAAGATTTTATTTAGAATTGTGATACAGGTGGTTGAAACACTTCAGATCTTAGGACTAAAATAGAGTGTTGGCAGTTGGAACAGCACAAGGGCTCAGTTTACCAACAAACTAAAGCGAAATAAACAGAGCTGTCTACTTAAAAGACTCTCACTTTCCAGGCACTCAATCTCCTTTTTTTCCTAAATGTACTATACCTGCATTTTCAAGTACTTTTTTTTTTTTCATTTAGGAAACTAAAAGCATTAATAATGACATTCTATTATTAAGGAAAAGACTGAAGAGCTCATGAAAAATGAGAGTGCAGCAGTGGCTTTAAAGACAATTTTGTAATTTCTGGTTTTCTGTAGGCCTAGTGTTTTGACACATGACTAGAAGCTTTAGAAATCTGGTGTTTGTTTCAGAAAGTAATGCATGCATCTTGATGAAGAAACCAAATGTTCTCCCTTACAAGCTCCCTTTTGGAAAGGACTGCCAAAGGGAAGGCTTTCCTCTTTGTATTAAGAAAACCTGTCGTAAAAATTTCATTTCAATGATACAGCCTGGAACAAAAATGCAAAGCTATGGGAAATATGTGCAGTTCTTCCTTCCTGTACACTGAGTTCATCACAAAGCTGACAATCTGCATTTCAGTTCCATCTCTAAACACAGTTTAATTAAATTACAACCCAAATGATTTCGATATAAGCTACAAAGAATTATTAAAACAGAATTCATTACTAATAAATCACCCCCCAAGAAAGCTCTAAAATTTTGTGTTGTTCTTTATCATCCTAAGGAAGCTATGTATTTTCATCACTTCTTCACCTGCTTTTATAAAAAGAGCTGATGAAATTACCACTCAGAGGTAATTTTATCTTTCTGTCCTCTTGATGCTAATGAAATCTGGTCTTCTGAAGGACATTATCACTGAGCTAATCTATGCAATAAACCAGTTTACAACATATTTTTAATTACATCAAAAATTATCTTACATAACTTCAGTCCTTGAATTTTAAATGTGATTTTTAGACCAAACCAAATCCCTTTTGGCTACTATTTTGTTGCTTCTTTCACTCCTTGTCACTGTCTGTATCAACCTGTTGTTTCTTGGGGTACAGTCAGAGCACAGCTTGGGACAGGGACTGGCTCTTGTTCAGAGGGTTTAATCTGGTTTATGTAAATCCTGAGTTTCCAGGGCTGAAGATCTCTAGGGTCACTGCAAAACTGCCAATGAAGAGGTCAGAGTGAGCCAAGGTGTGCTGCAGGAAGGAAACAAGGCTTGGACAACCCCAAGTTATATTGCTAAAAACTTCATGATAACACAAGTCTAGAGCTGAGGATCCCTCTGGAATTTGCATTCATGTCTGATTGCACTGATGCAATTTTAAAACAAACAGCTTGTTCCATAAACCTTTCATGTTCTTTCTGCAGATTCCCTCCCAGCTGCTGGCAGCAGGCATCCCCAGAACTCTGTACCTTTGGAGGTGACTGCTGCTGCTGCTTGCTGGGGTTGGCCGAGTGCTGGTGCCGCAGCGCTCGGGGGATGAACTCGGGGGCCAGGGGGTTCAGCACGTAGGTTTTCTTTAACTCCAGAGCTTCCAGCTGAGCTTTGATCTGCTCAAACGTGATGCCATGAAGACTTTCATTCTCGTGGCACAGGGCAATGAACCTTTCCCAGAATTTCCTATGGAAATGATTTTTACAAACAGTGAGGAAGGCTCAGTGGGTGATATTAAAATGAAAACAGATTGAATGTAACTGTGGGACACTTTAATTGTCTGTGTGTGCTCATTTTTCACACCAGTCCATCCCCCCTGAGTCTGCTCCCTGCAGCTGAGCCCCAGAGCACACTGCAAAGCTCCCCAGGCACTCCAAATGCACACACAGCTCTGTCCATGTGCATCAGGTCACAGCCCTGGCTGGGTACCACGTTTGGAATTAATGCCATGGACAGCTCCAACTCACAACTTTTTCCTAGAAAACCAAAAACAGCAAACTCCATGCTTAAAATTCTGGAATGCATGATTTAAGGCATTTATTGAAGCTCAAATAGTGACAGGAATTACACAGATTCTCAGTCCCAGAAGATGTCAAGAACATTCTCTGAATTTAGGCAGATCCTTCAGTGTAACAAACACCAAAGCTAACAAAAAACAAATACAAAGGGTTTTGAGATATGCCCTCAAAACCACTCTTGTGAAACACTTCAGAGGCATGTGAAAATTAGTATTTTGGGGAGTTTCTAGAGATTCTTTGAGATCCTCTAGTGGAAAACAAACAAAAGCATGAACTTTAGTGCATGTCAGATTTTTCTATAACATACAGAAGTATTTTTGAGCTAGGAAAACAACCATCAGATGATGCATAACTTGTCTATGAAAATTCTGGTTCCAACTTTTTGGAGGATGGAGGGGTTTTTCAAAACCATGCAATAAAAGAACATTCCTCCATGTCTTCTGCTTTCTCATGACACATCTTTCTACTGCTTTATAAAAGAAAAGTCTTTTTTTGTTAACATCCACAGCAGGATCTACACAGAATTTTACACTTACGATTTTTTTTTAACCTCAAAAGAACTTTGTGGGTGAAGTTACTGAAGCTTAAAAGTTATTAAATAAGGTCTGAAGATGTCACATTAAAAAACCCCAACAAACCTGACTGAGCTGTCTCTTTCAAAAATATCAAGGGTAAAGGTGTGCTTGACTAAAATTCCTGCTTGTTCACCCTTCAGTAATAAGGTCTGGCCTATCAGCAAGCTCTGTTCTTTCCCCAAAACCTGCAAAATGAGGGACTGCAGCACACTAATTGTACCAGCAGTGTCACATTCTGCTGAGTAGCTGACTTTGTGAGAAAGAACAAATGTCTGCCTTGCAAGAACGCCGTGATGTTTTTGAGAATTCAGAATTGTTTTCCCTAAAAGCCCATTTCTGTTTTGATTTCATAGAGGCAAGAAATGCTCTTTTAAAATTCAAGATGCAAGTTGGCCCTTTTTCTGCATTTTGCTCTAAGGCAAAAAAAGATCTTGCAAGGTTTTAAACGAGAATTAAAAACCAAAATTAAATGCATCACCGGGATGCTTTAATGATGGAATTCCCTCTGATTAATCAATTCAGTCACCAAACCTACTGCCAAGTACCCCAAATCCACTGAGACCCATCCACTTTTGCTGAGAATGCTGAGAATGCCCCAAGCAGTGTCTCTACACATGGAACACTTGTTCTGGGGTGGAAGAACAGAGAATAAATCCCTGCTGCCTCTGAGTGTGCTCGGGAGTTTAAGGGGGGTGTCTGCCAAAACAGCTCTGTCTAGTCCAGCTGGAGCACACAGCAATGGAATGATCACCCTGGGCACACTTCACAAAGCTCTCCACAACTATCATTACAGTCTTGACTCATTTTGACAGGTATTAGAATATTTATAAAATTCAAGTACACTCTAAACTTTTTTGAGGTCTGTTTTTCCTAACGAAATGTCACTTCTTTCAGACTTCTCTACTCCTGTTGGACTAAAAAAGAACCATCTTCCCAGCAGCCTCCCTGAGCCCCTCCAGCACTATTTTCAAAGAGTGAATGTTCAATTATTCAGTGAAACAAGACAATGGTGTATTAAAGGGAAAGCTCGAGATACATCTTAATAAAGTTCCAGTGCTCCTTGTTTCTTAATTATCTTTCAGTTTTATAATTTGGAGCAGCTCTACATCTATAAACAGCTGCTGGTCTTCAAAATGCAAACCAAATCCTTAACTGCCAGCACTGTAATTTATTACCATGCTGACAGCCTATATTTTTATTTTATTATGTTTTTGCACACCCTATTTCAAATACTTTGAAGAAGCACTTGGGAGGCACAGGGGCTCCTTCTCATCAGCTCATTACATAAACCACCCCTTGCCTAAAAAACCCAACCAGGTAAGGGAAAAGTGAATTAAACCCACAACAATTATTTCTCTGTCAGTAAGATGTTAGAAGCCATTTAAAGCAGATCACTGCATTCATGTACAGACACTCCTGACATGGCTCCAGCAGGGAAGTGGTGAAATTCAGGTTATATTTCATAAATACAGTAAACAAAGGTCTGAATTGCATTTGGCTTTTTCAACTGTAATCTTTGAAAACCACATCCCTTCTCAACACAGCAGCAGAAGCACTGCTCAGGAAAGTAGAACACAACATAGATATAACAACTAACATGTATTTTTAGCTTTATTTTAATAATGTAGTCAGTGCACTGTTTCCTCTCTTGGAGAATAAGCTGCAGGGTTTATCTCTGATCATCTCAAAATTTCAGCTCTTCCATCGAAAAAAACCCTTTGAAGAACAAAAACTTGGAACCTTTAACATATCATTAAGTGTTTACATATCTCAGCATTTTTCACATTTCTTCATTTAGGTCTATAAAATGTAAATCCACTCAAATCTTAACAAGTTTTTTCCTAGTGTCATGAAGACCTATCAAAACATAAATAATGTTTTTCAAGTCTTCTACCATCCCACAACTGCCATTATATTCAAATCACAATTTTAAACTCCAAATTATGCATTACCTTTATTTGTATATAAAATTGTAATGGGTATACAAAAAACCCTACTAGAAAGTAAAATCAAGCATGTTCAATTGTTAAGTGAAAATGTGAGCAATTATAAATATAAATATTTATATAAATATAATTTTTTTTTATTTACATTCAATAAAGGACAGTTTGTCAGTGGCCAGGTGTAGGTATCTCATGTTTTTCTCTGTTATATATGATGACAACCCTCCCTTTCCTAAATCCACCAGTCCCAAATAAACACATTTTCCAGTTCCCTTAGCCCTGATTAACCAAGGAACATAGAGAAAGTACCTGCATCTTCCAATGGAACATAAAGCAATAGGATCTCCAACCACAGCTACCAAGGATTGTGCTCTCGTAATGGCAGTGTTGAGAAGTTTGTAATTAGACAGAAAACCATAATCCAAGTCTTCTGTTGAATCCTCCAGTAACTGCTCTTTCCTTTTAATTGGAGTTTGCTTATGTTTGCATGTGTGCCGTGTTCGTACTGTGCTGAGGAACAGAACTCTGAACTGTTTTCCTAAAATGAAACAAAAAACATCTCTGAGATAATTGTTGCTATTTCTGCTCCTACCACAGCCAGACCACTGCCCTTGCCAGCCAGATTTCACACCTAGATGTTCTGAACTCATAGCTACCCTTCACATGAAGAGCTTTATGCAAGAATAATAAGATTTAAAAATTTTAAAAGATGCACTATAAATAGCATATTCCATTACAAGAATATTTCCTCTTTAAAAAACTTACTTTTTTGCCTTGATATTAATCACGCCTGAACTTTCTGAAATGTTAATTATCTTCACAGCATTGTCTATGAGTCAATAACAAATCTTGAATTTATTTATTGTACCTTAAAAATAAATTCTGGACATTCCTGATTCATATTTTTAAATTTCTCAAATGCATTAATATCCACCATGAAAAAACAGAGCAAACCACTCACTGTCACTCAGTTACTTTATCATCTGCCTTTGTTTATTACTGACTAGAAGTGCAACCTAGCAACAGGCTATGCCTACACAAAATCCTTGTTATCAATGTGATTTCAGGAAGAAACACCTAAATTTTTAGACTCCTTGCAGTTTATTCCACAGATGGAAAAGAAATCAGTAAAGATTCCACAGATGGAAAAGATAATCAGTAAAACATTTTGAGGCTAAAGCTCTGTTCCATTTGTATTTGGAACTCTAAAACCTATCAGTTTGTTAAAAACATTAAAGTTCTGTTAAAAACCTATTGGTTTCTACAATTTTCACTTCATTTTTAAGTAAAGCTGAACTTAATTCTGAGAAAAGATAAAGATATCTTTTTGAGAAAAGATAAATCTCACATCCACTGAGATAAACGACATCAATCTCACATCTCACATCCACCGAGCTGACAGTCAGTGCTGGAGCAGCATCTGCACCACAGCTCTCCTCCTCCTCCCACGGCTGTAGTAGATGGCACAGGCCCTGCCCGTGCACCTTGGAGGCTTTAACAATAGAATTGCTGACACAGCGGTCCAGGGATGACCTAACCCTGGACTTACAATGTATATTTGTACCCTTATAAGGAAAAAACCCTATTGATCCTTCGATTGGTCACTTAGGAAACCTTTAACCTGTACCATTGGTCCAGTTTGGATCCTGGCCAAGGGTATAAATTTAGCGTACTGTACCCTATTAAGTTGGAAGAAGAATTGCTCCGGATCTTTCACGTATTCCTGAATAAACATCTCCAGTGGAACTGCCGGCATCTCCTTCTCCTCTCTCTGCTCTGCCTGAGCTATACCCGGGGAAGCCAAGCCTAGCAGCAGCTAAAACCTAAAGAGCTGAAATCCCTGAGCTGTTATCACTACAAAGAGCTGTTATCACTCTGCAGGCTGAAGGCTCCCCGTGGTTTCGGGACCAAGCGGGCTGGACTCCAGGGCTCTGTCCTTTCCTGGGATAGAGTCCCGGGCCAACGCCAGCTACTGAGACCCCCAAAAGGCTCGCATCAATACACGGCTTTAGGGCAATTTTAGCAAACTGCAGGGTAATTTTATGAAGTTATTACAGCAGCAGACACACTTCCCCTCCCCAGGCCCGGGCTCACCCTGCACGTTGAGCACCCTCTCCACGCTGACGTCGGACAGGCGCTTCTTGCGCAGCTCGGCGCGGATGCGGAACACCTGGTCAGCGTACGGGGTCACCACCCCGATGCTGCCATCGTCCAGCTTGCCCCAGGCCACTGGCCACTTCCTCCTCAGCTCCTCCACTCGCTCCACCACTTCAAACACCTGGGGGAAAAGGCAGGATTCTTACAAGTTGTGTCCCACTGAGCAGTGCTCTTTGATATGGAAAGGGAATTTGAGCTTTAAGGCTTTGAAATACTGGCGTGACACAGTGTTGCACTAGCAGTGGTACTACTGCATCCTACAGGGATACTCAAAGTATCCTGGAGTAAAACAATGTATTTACTATACAGCACCCTTTTTTATCTTGAAAATCAGTGAAAATTACAAACTTCAAAATTACATTATTAATCTTAATTTTAATTTTTAGGTTCTTACAAAAATGTCAAGTGCACTTGGACATTTCTTGCCATACTTCAACTTATTTCTGGAAGTAAATGTACTGCCCAAATTGCTGTAATTTAATTTGTATTCTGTATTTGATATATGTCATCTTAGCATGTCTGATAACCCTAGACACAGCATCAGTGTACCAGAGCACAATGATCTCCCATTCCAAAGGATACCATTGGGAGTTTCAGATAATTCATCACCTGCTCGTTCCTCTCTGTGAAATCCTATGAAATGTGCTACCTGAGAAGATTAATGTGTATTAACACCTGAAAACCTCTCCCTGTGAGGAGACAGCCTCCAAGTAACCTCCTGCCAGAGCAGCTCATTTCTACACACCAGAGGTTCTGCACTGCACAAGGCATTTCTCAGAAACCTTACAGAAGGTTTGTGATTCCTTTTCTTTTTTTTTAATTTACATTCAATAAATATTTCTCCAGCTATTTAAAGCACGATAATTCATGGTGTTGTTTTCCTACAGCATCTCAAATGCAGGCTCAGCCTCTTAAAGAAGAAAAAAAAAATCTGTTAATCCTTAAAAAGTCACAAATAGTTTATTTTTGGCAATTTCAGAGGATAGTGAAAATACGGGACTGTTTTTAGCAAGTCCTGAATGTTTTTGTGACATCAATTCTTGCATTAAAAAGCCAGCTCTGCTGACAAAGGCTATTAGAATAAACTTTGATATCTATAAAAACCATAGCACGAAAATAAGGATCTATTGTAGGTATTTTGGCAAGATTCTCTGAAAGGATATAGCTTCTAGGTATGTATTTAGAATTAATACCACACAGGGAAATTTTAAAATGAAGACCAACAAGGGAAAGTGCATTTCCCAGAATAATTCTTAATATAGGCATCAATGAACCACAAGATGCCCCAATGCAAACATCCATTAAGGGTCAAACAGAAAAAATCTCCCTCATCATCTAATTCCAGTTTTCCCTGCTGGTATTTAAGGAGCCGTTGTCCTTCATTTCTGCCTGTGGCCATTAATGACTCACAGTTTTCAGACAGTTACTTGGCCACTGAAGATATTTTTAGGTCCTTTACAACTTTTTTTAAATGGCAAAGCAATCCAAGTAGATTAATGAAAGCAGTCAAGTGTCCAGAAGTCATTGGAGCTTCTTATTTCAGAAGATATTTTAACACAGCAAAGAATGTTTAACAAGTGCAGCACAACAACAACAAACAGGTTCCAAATTGTGCAGCAGAGGAACCCCACCATGATCAGCAAGGGGAAACAGGCAGCTCTGCAGTGTTCATAACAAGCAGTACCCAGAAATTCCTCCTAAGCTTGTGAAAATCACTGCTATTTCTTTGATTTTCCCTCCCTCCCTAACTGGAGGTGACTGGAAAAAGGCATCTTCCACTATGAAAAGCATTATCAAGGCAGAAGGTGGGAGGTGGGTGCTGCTCCATGTGTTTGTTTTTGTGGGCTTGGGTTGTTTGGTTCTTCTAAACACAAGGGAAGGAATGAAAATGAAAGTAATTTTTGAAGAATACCAATAAATCTACATGAAACAAACAGATAGAGAATAAGTTCTCACCTAAAAGAATCTCATCTGCACATTATCAGTTAGACACTGATCCTAAACATATTAAAGGAAATGTGAAATGTTACTCCTGAGGACTCTTATCTGAGTGGGAACATTTCTACAACAGTCAAAGAAATCTAAGTTTTACTTCAAATTGCAGTTACTCTCAGTTGCTAAGATACATCTATCAGAATGTCACATAAATTATCAGGAAAGACAAATCTTCTCTCCTGAAGAATGAGCCTGGGAGAATGAGATGCAGCTTATAATTTGCAGAGAAAAAAAAGAAGGTAAATTAGTGGAAATGTTTACTACAATTGCAATTTTCATTACATCATGTTTAGCAAACTCCATGTTCCACTCTCCTAGTAGAGGACAATTTATGTCTTCCACCCACACTGAGCATAAACCAGTAAATTTGGGGGAGTGGAGCTTTAAAAAAACAATCAACAGTAAAAGCAAAGAAGAGTTACCTCTGCATTATTGTAAAAAGCTGTACTATTTTTTTCTTGCACATCTTCTCCACGTGCTGTGAAGAAAGTCAAAGGGTAGAAATCTTTGTGTGCTGGCTGCTTTCCACTTGCCATCAATTTGCCTTCATAGAAAAGTTCAGATGTGTAACTGTAACGAGGCAAAACAGGGGAAAATGTGGAGTCTACACATGAGCTCACTGATAAAATATGCAAATCTCCCTGATGAAATATGCAACCACAAAATACTTCATAAGGAAAACAGAACCACTGATTACTATTCAGCATCTTCAAATGATTTCTCTGAACTGATATTTCCCTTCTACAGACACAGCAGAAGGCACTAAAAATATGCTTCTCCAACACTTTTTCTACAAAGGCTGTTTTCTCCTCTCATCTAAAGCTCAACAAAGTTATGAACATTCTCACTGATGTTTCACTCAGAAGTTCTGATGGTTGGAAAGTGGGCAAAAAGAACATTTGCTGTCTGGCACTGGTTATTCCCCAGGCTGGACAATGAGCTTGCTCATGTCAGTTAAGAGTTATTGAACTTGGAAGATAAATTTACTACAGATTTCATGTGCACTGAGCACGACACAGGCCAAGTGTTCAGCTGTCAACCAAGCTTTTCTGCTCTGACTTCTACTCCAGGCTGATCTTTGTTGCTAGAGACCAGAAACACAGCCAGAACAGAGCTCCTCTGACTGAAAAAGAAATGAGGCAAGAACTACTTCATGCTGAAAAGCAGGAGGGAAGAAGGCAACCTGAATGGAATGAGACACAAAGGCAGCAAGGAGAGGCTTCAGTGTTGTAAATGTTATTGCACAGTAGAGCTAAATTAATGCACTGGCTTCCAGTAATGAGTGAATTTTGGTATCATCTCAACTTTCAATGCTCAGCCTCCAACCTTAATTTCCTTTGGCTATCACTCAGAGGCTGCAGAAACCTGAGCAGAGCCTGACATGAAGACAACCAAAGCAGGAGACTGTGCAGCTGGTGGGTCCATCTGGTTCTTGCAGGATTCCAGCTACTGCAGCTCGAGATGGAAACAGCTGCTCATGGAAAAGCCACAGAAACTTTTCTGCTACCAAATCCCCACCAAAGCACTGCAGCCCACCCTGACCTGACCTGCCTTACCCTGGACAACCCTGAAGAACACTGGGCTCCTCTCTGGCTTAGGCTGCAGCAGTCACTCCACAGCAGCCAGGGGGCAAAACTAACCATCTCTTCTGCAAATTAACTTCCAGTAATGAGATCTCATTAAACAACAAAACTTTTCTGTATGGGCTGTTTTTTCCAATTACAGCTCCAAAGTCAGGCTGAACTAATGGCTCCTTCTTTCCTCTATTTCTCATGGTGTCTCTGCTTCAGTGAGGTAGAGATGATTAATGAGCTCTTCATCTTCCTACACTTCTGTCCTAAGTGTCAGGGTCCCATTTGTCAAGGGAAATTCCACAATACACAAAAAGGAGACTTGAGACATCTCCTGAAGGGACCACCATGGGAGTGTTGAGCTGGTTTCACCTCCCACAGCAACACTTCCCAGTGGAATTGGGCACACTGGACTTTGACCAGAGAGCCAAGCAGCCCCAGTGGTGTTTCTGCATCCTCACCTCAGTGTTCAACAAAGTGGCTCTTTCTTGGAACTCCCTGTCTGAACTCAGCTGCTGAAGTGAATTTTCATGATCTTTCTGAGGTAAATGACATGGAAGTGATCTCTAAAGAAAAGCTGAAATGATCCCTTCCTTTACAGATGTTCTCTCATTTCAAACTCAGAAACTCAAAAATGGGTAAGAAATTTAGCAGCACTCAGCCTATAACTACAAAGTCCATAAAGTGAAGATAGATCAAACTATGTAAAAAAATATTTTACATTCTCACTTTTGATTCCCCAGAGCACTTAAATATTTCTGCTTTTGCTTTGAACACAGTGATAACCTAATTAGTATGACTGGATACCAACATAATATTCCTCAGTACATATTTGAGCCAGGATTTAAACTTTAGCATTTTTCCCCATGATTGCACTTATTCTTTCCAGCACAGCTCATGGATGAGCTCATTACACTGGCAGCCATTAGTTTATCATAGCATAAAAATGCAAACCCACTGATTAATGTGTCTTGAAAGAAGTCATAAAAGATGTCAACAGTAAAGAAACATGCTCAAAATTTGACCTATTTTTTCCATTCACAGTTGGCTATCCATATGTTCCTTACATTGCCCACAGCTTACCATTCCAAGATAATCATCCCCAGTAAATGTAAAATTCTGAAATGGTTCAAAGGAGCACAGAGCCTACATAACCAACTGTTAGGTGGTAAAAAAGGGAAAGCTGGCTCTTCTTTGGTTTAGTGTGCAAGCCCAACCTGAATGAGGGCTCTGTCCCACAGCCCTGGCAGCTGCTCTGAGGAGTCCAAACGACCACACAGAATTACTAATTAACTTTGAAACAAGTAAGATTTCATGCCAGCAACACTTCAGCTGTGCTTGGCTCTTTTGTTCACTGGCAGCAGTCAGAAGCAGCACGTGATAGAGTGAAAAAGTTCACACCTACTTGATGATTGCTTCATGGGAGCGATAGTTCTCACAGAGCAGGATCCTGCACGGGAACTCGGCTGGGTAGTGCTCGTACAGCCGGTCCAGCAAGGAAACGTGGAGGTTTCTCTCCCTGGCAAATTCACTGTAGACAAAAGGACTGAGCTGTAATAGACACACACACACAAAGAAAATGTAACTAAATGGGTGGACTCGGAATTTCATGCTCCCAGCATTATGTATTTGCATCAACCCAAAAATGAAAGCTCCCTCTCACTGGACATTCATCGCTGGAAGACACAGAGTGTGGTTATTCCAAAGAAATGCTCCTGCCTCCCAGAAAAGTAACAAAAGACCAGCATGGTCTTATAGGAACAGTAAAATATTCAATAACTATGCAAAGAGCCCTTCTATTTAAGTTTAACACTTCCAACTGTGTTTAGAATGACTTTACACCATTATTCTGACAGCCACTTCTACAATTCAGTTATTACCACAAATAGTACAAATCAGAAAACAAAGAAATTTTAGTACCATTTAAAAACTTAAATAGAAATGTTGTTGAAAAAAAAAACCCAGTGACCTATTTACTGTTACACTAAACTCCTACTGGGCTTGTTTAACAATAAAACCAACATCTACTACAGAAGGAAAAATAGAACCAAAGAAGATGAAAATTAGATTCTTAAAATACAATTTCCAAGTGTAGAAATTAAGCCAATCTGTTTTGTCATTCTGAATGCATATGATTCAGCTACATATTAGTTTTTGAAATTGAAATACTGGACACTTGATAGAGGATGTTCTGTAAAACCCTGAGCAGCCTGAGACACACAAGCCCTGGGAGGAATTCATCCACACAGCTGGGCTGATGAGATCAAGCCTGAAGTAAGAATTCCAAGCTCTTGAAAAGCATTTTAAGAGTAATATTTAAAAAGCACTACCCCACTATTTGGCATTATTAATATCATTGAAATTATCCAGCATTATTAAATTATTGGTGGCAACACCACTCTGAGTTTGTTACTGTACCAAAGCACAAATCCACCCTACTGCTACTGTGAGATGCAAGGAGAATTAAAGGCAAATCTATAAAAACAAATAAATCTGGCCTAAATCAATAAAGCAAGTAAAGCTGACTCTTCCAAGCATGCTTTCTCATGCCTACAGGCTGAAAAATGACAGGCAGAATCAGTGTTTGAAACTCTCCAAACCAAGCAGCTCCCAGGCACTTTGCAGCAACATAAAAGCACTGGCTAGTTTCAGTTTCCTATTTCTCACTTGTTCAAATCTTCACCAGATTAGATGCTTCTAATAAAAATTTAAAGTTCTCTCAATCCTAATTCTCATATTCTTGAATTCTTTTAAAAATCAACAGGGAATACCAATCATAAACTCCTGACTGTAATAAATATCCTCATATCTTAAATAAAGTCCCTGGAATTCTCCTTGTCCCCATCTATTTTATGACTTGGTGCAGATAAATAACTTAAATAGATAAATACAAATATTATACATATGCACTTCATATTCATACTCAAAAATTGCACAGCTCTTACCTGCATATGGTCTCCAGCCAAGACAATTCTTGTGTTTTTATTAGCTAATGCCAGAGGCATAATCGTTTCACACTCCATAGCTTGAGCAGCTTCATCTAACAGAATGTGTGTAAAAAACCCTGTAAAACACAAATTTCACCAAATAAATGAAACCTGAATTTTGATAAAATGAATATTGAAAACAAGAACTTGAACTTAACATTCTGTATTCTGATAGTAACCAAAACTAGAATTTAGAAAAGCATGGCTTACACAAATGAATTTCTAGCAGCTACTGAAAACCACACAATTCTCACACCCATCAAATGACCAACAGTGGTCACCTGGTGGCCAGTGACATCAGCAGGAGCCCCAGGTCTGCCTCTTTCTGTGATTCACATGAAATTAAACACATGTTTTATCTGAACCCTCCTTACCCCAAGAGGAAATATCCCTTGGCAGACCATCCCTCAAGAAGTTTCTCAAATCTGAAAGTTATTTTGCCACCATGAGACTTGAACAGCTTTGGACAGTGACAGTGACAAGGAATTGCTCATGTACTTGAGTCCTAGTAATTATTTTATATACTAAATTTCCCATTAAAATTGCACACATACCTGAGCACTTTGCTGGTTATGGGCTTAAAGGAATGTTGGGGGGGAAAAAAGGAACAGAAGTTGAAGGAAAACTTAAATTCAATCTTATGATAATACTGGACCAAAAGTTTGGTGGGAATCTATGCACTGGAGAACATGCACTTGAAAAGAAACTTGGCCACTGTAGACTTGTATTTTATGAAATCTAAACTCAGGATAGGTATAGAAGTGGTTTTATACATTGATGTCTGTGATATATTAAGGTTTAAAACAAAGTATTAGAGGACTTGGTGCACCATCCAATTCAGAATACATACACAAAAATGCAGCAATTTTCTTTGGAAAATATGAATTTCATACAGCTGCACAGACATTGCTGTGGCATGACTGTACACAGCCTGCTGCCAAACAAAGCAGCTATTTCTATCTAAAGATCCAAAAATATTTACCATAAATTCCATATTAGTTTTCTCTGTTGCAACAAATGCTAAAATGTAGCCATAAAAAACTAATCCTAACAACTCATGTAAAGAAATTCCATATTCTCCAAAAAAGCAGATGGATTTAATTTGGAGATCAGGAAAATAATAAACCCTAAGCAGCCTCTGCCCCAAAAAATCAGTCTAATATCTTTCAGTTTAGAAAACAACCCTAAATGTATCATGTTAACAAAGACAGGGTTTGTATGTGTGGGAGTTGCTTGCCAAGTTAAACAATTCACAAAACAAGGGGGAAAAGCTCTCTGTTATTTATGCTTACATGCTCCACTGAGTAATGACCTTAATGAGCATAATATTCAAAGTCAGAATCTCAAACAGAATTTTCCCTCCTGGATCTCAGAAACACCAGATCATAGATAGTACTGCTTCTTTATTTAATTTTTTTTTTTAAGAAGGAAAAAAAAAAAAAACAAGCAAAAGGTTAATTAGAATGCCAGCAGTTTACAGCTTTGTAATAAACATTTATTCATAAAAAAACAAACAACATTTTAAGATTATCATTGTTCACTTTATTGTTGCACAGTTCCAAGAATTGGGTAAGGGACCAACAGTGCCAAGAGGAAGATATTTCTTTAGCATGGACACTTCTGGTCTAGAAATGATCTTACCTGGTTCAAGATCCAGCTGACATAGATACTGTGATGTGTTTAAAGTAACAACTACAACTCGTTGCTTAAGAATGTCTTCTTTCTGTGGCATCTGAAAGGTGGAATGTGTGCTTGAAATCAAACAGTACTGATGCACGACTGGGTGAACAGTCTTTACCCAGCGATTTCGGAAATATACCCTGGAAAGAAAAAGGGGTTTATTTGCCATCAGCTTGGAACACTGCCTAATAGTTCAAATATTTCAAACTATAATATTCTGTTGTCTGAAAAATGTAGGAATCCTAAAAACCAGAAGGTTTTAAGAAAGAAAGGTTTTAAGAAAGCAGGCCTCAGACAGTGAGATAGTTAGATGCTAAAGCAGCAGAATATTTCTGCTGCTTTTAGCATCTGACTATCTCACTGTCTGAGGCCTGATTTTTCCTTTCTTAAAACCTTTCTTTCTTAAAACCTTCTGGTTTTTAGGATTCCTACAAAAAATAAATATCATCTTCAAGAAGCAAAATGGCACAAGCATGCAGAATTACATGCTAAAATGTCTTGGATTCACCTTCTATAATTGCAGTGCAGTTTTACATATATGAACAGTTAGGTTTTATTTCACATATAGACATCTGTAAATTCTTCAAATATTTATGTCTTGTGATCCTCATATCAACACCTATTTAATTTTAAACTCACAGTAAACTCATTTTTAATAAATATTTGCTGACCTGAAATGGAACTATAGCACTATAGCCCAGAGGATGGAACTGACAGTGGTCTGCACATCTCAGCCACTGCAGCTGACACATGAAATACATTCAAATCCTGCTGCTCCTCCCACCCATCCCATGTGCTGTCTGAATTCTACAAACCAAACATGAGGTGGATTCATCTTTATATCATACAGGGCCATAACTGTGATACTCTGGATAAAAGAATGGGAAAACAGTGCCAGAAGTTTGACTGGAGTCTAAAATATGAGTTCATTGACTGGATTTCAGACACCCTCCCATGACACATCAGGTTACTTTAACCACCATCCCAGGGTATCAGTGATGAATTTTTCTCAGGAAGGGATGACCTGTTACAGCCAGTTTGGCTACATGGAAGAGAAACACAGAAGACACAAAGGCTGTGCCCAGCACAAGGGTACAGGTAACTCCAGAGGGTGAACACATCCTGCAAGGAGCTGGATAAAGGTGCCTTGTGACACCTCCATCAGGTGCTCCTCACCACCATAATCTCTATCAAGAGCTATAAATCTGAAGTAGAACCTTTAAACTACAAGAAATTATTGTACAAAAATTAAAGCCTAAATTTATTTCCAAAGATGAAATTAATTAAAATAATTTCAGCTCTAAATATAGGATTTAATGCTGTTCGGTTTATCTATTCATTATTTTATTTCTCCTGCACCCATAGTTCAAATCCTAAATCATTAATAAAGTGTTTGGAAATGTGTAATTATGCACCTAATTGCAGAGCATGATTTCACTGGCTGGACTCTGGATATCACATGTCCACCCACGTCTGAAAATTACAGCTGAGCTCCATGTGATGTGAGAGAAACGAGCACCAGCACTAGAATAAATCTGGTTTGTGAAGATACACTGCCCATGTTGGACAAAATGAAACTCAAAGGCACCTCAGTACCCTGAATGACTTTTGATTTGACAGCACAACCAAGGTAAATCCACGTTGGAGACCAAAGGTAACTCCAGGTAAATCTGGGCTCAGAGCCAGATTTACACTCCTGAGTCATTCTCAGAACAAGAGGTTTCTGATGTTACCCCACATATTTATTTCTTCTCAGCTATCAAAGGGATGAGCTTTATTTGATAAACTGTTATTGCACCAAGTCATGGCCTAACAGCTACAACAAGGGAGTGAGATAACCCCTGCTCCACTTATCCCAGCTTTGTTATCCTCAGCTTTTGTGTGCTTCACTTTCCCAACCTTAACTGAGGTTATACTTACCCCTCACCTCACAGGAGTACTGTGAGCATTACTGAGTTTATTGGGAGTTTATGTTTGTAAAGCACTTTGAGATTCTTGGATGAAAGGTGCTATTGAAATGCAAAATATTATGGTTATTAGACATTATTATACCATGCACTGTCTTTTATTACAAAAATTCAACTGTGGGTGACTCACAGATTGGCTGACAGCATTTCAAACTGCATTGCTGCTTACCCATTAATTTCTTTTATTTTGATGTGAGATCAAATAGGTATCCCAGAGCTATTATTCACCACTGGCATAAAAACACCTGACAGATGTGACTACTTCGAAAATGTCATGAGAGAAGTTAAGCTGCACTGAACAAGGACTTTCTTTCTCAGGTGCAACTTGGGCTAATAAAACCACACATAATTTCATTATCAGGTGCTTTTTTCTCTCAAAGTTGGAAGAATCAATTACAAAAACGGGGTTTACCAGCTTAACACAAATCATAACATGTCACCCTGCAACATGCCCTTAACTTCTGATTAAACTAAAGACTAAACTTCTAAAATGTTTAGTCTTAACCCTGCATGAGCAGAGTCCCTGAACTCCAGCAATCAGGTAGTTACTAATCAAAACACTAATTAGTACCCACAACACATTTTATTATTATTTGGGAAAAGGCTGCAGCCACTTTGTACCACTTTGCTCCTTGTACAGAACCCAAACCACAGCTTACAAGAGAGATATTTTGTTTCCATCACAGGCCTCATATCAAGGCTTTAATTCTGGAGAAATGAAAACCCTGCAGGGTAAGGCTCACCCAAACCACAGGCAGTGAAATTACTGGCACATACATGGAGCACTGCCTCAAAATGGAAATCCCAGGTTATAGATTAGGGACTCAGTCTTCTGCAAACAAATATATCCAAATATATATTCTGCACTAAATATATCCACTGTATTTAATGCTTGGTTAACATGCAAGGAATCTGCATTTCCTTTGGAAATTTATTTCTAAGTGTGGCATCTG
Source organism: Setophaga petechia (assembly GCA_024362935.1). NCBI lineage: Eukaryota > Metazoa > Chordata > Aves > Passeriformes > Parulidae > Setophaga > Setophaga petechia. The sequence goes on along the minus strand of JANCRA010000057.1, from coordinate 3,194,443 downwards.
GGTACCTACAAGAGAAGCCTCAATTTCTGTGCATCTCCAGCCAAGGAGGAATGCAAGGAGCTGGCAGCTGACCTGCCTGTGCTTCCAGAATCTTCCCTGCATGGCAGCACAAAAGAAAATTTTCCCAACTATTTCAACTAAGTGTTAGTCAAATCAAGTAGTTCGAGGCTGGGATTGCTTCTAAGCCATTTAAAATACACTTTAAATTTAATAAAGAGGAGTGTGGAGCCAGAAGCTCTGAGGGAGGCTAAAGAGAGTTTAATTTGCACTCCTGTCCTACACCAGTGACTTCTTCTGGTGACTCCTTACAACAGTGGGGAATAAACTTCAGTTTTCAAAATTTCTTTTCCTTGTTCTGAACTTGACTCCTCTCAGTTCAGAAGGGCAAGGCCAGGGCTCTGCACTCCAATAAACCTTTCTGGGATACATCCCACTGTGACGGTGGTCACAGGGGTTTTCAGATGGATGGAAGAGTCAGGGATCTTGATTCCATGATCAGAAGGCTTGATTTATTATATTATGATGTATATATAACATTATAACTATACTACATAGTGATAGAAAGGAAAGGAGCTTCTTCAGAAGCTGGCTATGCTAAGAATAGAATGGAAAGAATAATAACAAAGGTCTGTCTCTGAAGAGAGCAAGAGCAGCCCTGCCATGAGTGGTCAGTAAATCCAAACATCCACAGAAGACCAATCACAGGTGGACCTGTTGCATTCCACAGCAGCAGATAATAATTGTTTACATTTGTTACTGAAACTTCTCAGCTCCAGCAGGAAAAATCCTAAGAAAGGATTTTTCACAAAAGATGTCAGCGACAATCCCACCTCTTCAGCTTTGGGGCTGGCACTTCTCACCTGAAATCCTCCAAGTAAAAAGAGCACAAAAACTCAGAGGGAAAGCAATCTAGCAGGGTAATTTCATGTCTCTGTTAAGAGACAACTAAAAAAAATAAATCTAACTAGTTCCAAGAAGCCTAAAGGAAACTTTAAAAGCACCTGTGATTTCCCTCTTCCATTTCTTTAGATCCATCTCCAAAGAGAGGCTCATTCTCACAAACAAATATGTTCCCTGAGATGCAGAAAATGTGAAAAACCTGTCCTACAACTTGAAAGTTCTCTTTTTTTAATCCTTTTTTTCCTTTAAGATGGAAGCTAGAGTTTCAACAAAGAAGTCATTGGCAGAAGAGTAATTTATTTTCCAAACTAACGATTGGTAAGATGAATTAATTCCATTTTCAGTACAAAAACTCATTTGGAAAAGGGGACAATGGAATTTCAAAACCTGCTGGGGGTTTTTGGTCTGGGCTGCTGTTTGTTTTCTTTTTTAATTCAACTCTGGCTCCTATGGATTATTTTTGATAACCTGGATAATTCTTAGCTAGCAGCCACATACTAAAGCTACCTGGTTCCAGGAGATATGCAGAACTTACACATGAATGTTGTGATCAAAGTTGTAAAAAAAGGAACTGAAGGGGTTTCAGTGAGATATTTTTAACAGAACAAAGTTATTTTTTGACACTGCTGAACTGAAGATATCAGTTTTATTTATTCCTAAGCAAGACCATGCTTAGGAATAAATAAAAATACTCAATATACAGATAAAGGTTGGATCAACCTCTTTCCTTTTCCCTTAGTATTCCAGTGTATGGAAACAACTGAATCTGAAATAAGCAAGTAAAATAACACTAAATTCATATTATAATAACACCTCAACCACTGCCCAGACACATACAGAGGAATTGCTGCTATCTGCTTGCTGGAGTTTTTAGGAGAGGGTGATAATATTCTGAATTTTCCTGCCTCAGCAGCCACCTCCAGAAGGTTCCAGCAGCTGATGGAGACAGGCACATCCAGGGAGTCAAAGAAAATACAAATCAGGAGCCAATTACTCCCTCTCACAGCTCTGACTCACCACCTAAAGGTGCCTGGCTGCTCCTGCACACTGAGATCAGGTGGCTCACATCAAACAGAAGCACCCAATCCAGGCTCTCTCCTCCCAGCTGCAGCTTGGGTTTGCTTTCATCCCTTCAGAAACATTCCTGCATTCATTTATGTAAGTATATGAAATTGTTTCAGTGTCAAGTTTCTCCAGGAAAAGGCAGATTTTGGAGTGTGCCCCCAATACAGTTGACTCATCTAATCAAAGCCAGGGGCACAGGTTTTTTCTGGGTAATAATTTGTTTATGGGTATCAGGACTAGGAGAATTTGGCCTTCAGGCTTTGCTGGTATTTCATTTAGGTGCAGAAGTTAGATTTAACATAAATTCTCACTGTTCTCTCTGACTCTGTATTTTCCAAAGGGCATAGGAAGTTATTTTATTAAGAGATGATACAAATTTATAACTTGATATTTAACCAAAAAGCTCCACAAACTCTACTTTTCAAACTTTTATGTCACATCACTGACAGGATAATTTATTTAATGTACATCCTACCCATGGAAAGATCTACATGGTTTTCAGTACAAAATGTTAAATAATTTGGCTCTCCTTCTTTAAAAACAACATAAATATTATAAAATATTGTGTTGCTCCCCACTAAGCCAACTCATCACTTGTAGAGCAAATAAGGGATAAAATCTCCAGCAGTGTTCAGTTATTTAGAAACACAATGAGCTCTGCAAGCAGCACATCCACCTTGAATAATTAACTGCTTCCACTCCACTTGATGTTTCCTCTTAAATACTGCAGAGGCTCAGATCCCCCTGTTTAACCTAACAGCAATGATTTTAATTTGAAAATACACCTTTACAACAGTCAACAAGGGAGGTACATCCATAAATAATTTTGAACTGGGAGGTTCACACACCTCCAGTTTGGATTCAGAAAAATTGACCTTTAAGTTCTGCCAGGGCAGGTCAATGCACTTTGTGCTCAAACAATTTTATCTGTCAGATTTTTCATTTGAACCATCCATACTTGTGGATCTATTAACATATATACACAACTCCAGAGGTGCCTCCATTTCCTTAAACTTCCATTTTTTATAGAGGTGTCCTGAATATTTGAACAGCATCAGACAATCTACAGCAGCACTTTCTGAAGGCTTTACAACAAATACTGCAACAATTAAATTTAAATTCAAACATTCCGTGACTTTTAAGTTACATTCTGTGATTCTCTTAGCAAATATCCAAATAAATTTTAACCATAAGAAAAATACCACTTTTCATGTTTTTCATAATTCTGAGACTGGACTACACAGTTGACAACAAAGCAGCAACAATGTGGCAATGATAAAACTGTATTTAACTCCTTGCACTGTTAAAAAACACTGTTAAATCACACTTCAATATTCCCAAAAGGGTCCATTACACACATTTTTTCCCTTCAGAAAATTAAGACTCCATGAAGTTTTTCATCCCAAATCACCTTAAGACAATCTGTGTTAGAACACAACCAGATCAAAGACATCTTTTAAAAAACAACACTGCCTTCCTTGCCTGGGCCAGAGCCTCAGTGTGTGTGAAATGTCACATGGCAACCAAAGGCAACAGACCCAAGAGAATTTACACCTGCTACAAATGCAACCTTTTCACATAACTTCATTGGTTTACTGCCATTGCATAAAATATAAGCCCAGGATGGCTTTTAATAGCTAGCAAGTAAACACAGAGTCATTTTCTTAGTAATATTATAAACTCACCCACTGGCATTCAGAAAATGATGCCCATAATTTATAATATATATATATATATATTTATATATATACCAAGTTAGCAGTATAAAGTATACATTGTGATTACTGGGCACAACGTTCCCAGGAGCAGATTTATGCCCTCCTCCAATCCTCCTGAACTATTCCCATGCAAGTTTTGCCCTCCTTGCTCTTGAGATTCTGCTTCCTTTTCTTTTTTTCCTAAACCAATTGCCCCAATACACATTAAGTAAGTACATTTCAATAAACAAATAATCACTGCACACTGATTTATCAGAAGAGGCCAAACTACTTTCACACATTTCTCCTACAACACCAAAATGTTTCTCCAAGAAACCAGGTGGGGAGTCCATTTCCAAATTAGCCTTGTAATTGTGAGTCAAATTTTTCAAAAATTAAAACACAACTAAAATCCATTTTATTTTATCATAATAGCTTTAGAAGAGTGTACCAAAAGTTTGCTCATTAGGAAAGACACATTTATCAACAGAATAATAAAAGCTTAAAAAAGGATGTCTTTATTTTTATTTAACAAATGACCAAAAATTATGTTACAATATTTCATATTCCTTTTAGGTTGTTTTTAAATGCACTGCTGGTAATGCCAATATGCTTTTATTTTTTAAAAGTTCTTTAACCTTTTTTTATAGACACCTTTTCTTAAGAATAGTATTTCACAGATATATAATAAGCCTTAAAAAAATACCTGAGAGGTCTTGCCTGGGGATTGCCTGCTTCTACATATGGATGTAAATAATCCTTTATGTAGAGATCAGCAGCACTATTAGAATGGGTGCAAATGAGAATCCTGCTGGAATAAATGGATGCAAATAAAAAAGCAATGAAGAAACAGAAAACAATTCAAAGCAGTAGAATACAAAAAAAAGGGAACAGTGGCCATCCTCCTGCACATTCTTCTTCATGGACCTACTGTACTTCCCATGATCCAGCCCTCAGCTCAAACCCTTCAGTTATCAAACAGGTTCTCAATAATCATTTTTTAATTATTAATCTAGACTTGATTTTAAAGCCCAGCTTTTGTTATCTACCACGCTGCAAAACTTCCCATGCTGAGCACATCACAGCTATTCTACATTACTTCCACTTTAATTAGTTTTGTTCTAAATGGCAAATACAGGCCAAGATTATAAAATTACTTTATCATCCCAAACAACGAAGGATGGCTTGGGTTTGTTGCCTTCTAAGCTGGGTGGAAATTCTGTATTTCTACCTCTGACTTGAACTTTATCCAAAAAATCACATTTTCTGTGCTCAGCGCCCCTCTCACCTGGTGTCCTGCTGCTGGAGGATGTGCTTGACTGCCTGAGCCAGAGTGAAGGTTTTTCCTGTCCCATAGGGACCGATGATAAGAACAGGAGGCAGCTGGATGGACAGGGGGGTGGTGATGGCCAGAACTGCCTCCTTCTGCTTCGCGTTCAGCCGAGGGTCCAACTGCTCATCCCATTGCCTGCGCGAAGAGCAGCGCGGTTACAGGGGGTTACACGCGGTTACAGGGGGTTACAGGGGGTTACAGGGGGTTACAGGGGGTTACAGGGGGTAACACGGGGTTACACGGGGTCACACGGGGTCACACGGGGCTACACGGGGTCACACAGGGTTACACGGGGTCACACGGGGTCACACGGGGTCACACGCGGTTACACGGGGCTACACGGGGCTACACGGGGTTCCAGCCTGCTCCCACCTCCACTGCCCAGCACAAACCAAAGCAAGGATATTCCAAAAACTGAAGGGCCTTTGCAGAGCTGCTGTGTGGACTGTGGTGCTGAGGCACGTGAAACAAATCAACAAATCTAGCAAAATAATCACATGCTGTAATCATAAAAATTTGCCTTTTGTAATAAATCAGTTTTGAGGTGGGGTTTCAATCTATTCTCAACTTACATCATCACACACCTAACAACAGTTACAAACTGCTCCCACCACCACTGCCCAGCACAAACTAAAGCAGGGATATTCCAAAAACTGAAGAGCCTTTACAGAGCTGCTGTGTGGACTATGGCGCTGAGGTACGTGAAACAAATCAACAAATCTAGCAAAACAATCACATGCTGTAATCATAAAAATTTGCTATTTGCAATAAATCAGTTGTGGGGTGGAGTTTTAATCTATTCTCAACTTACATCATCACACCTAACAACAGTTACAGCCTGCTCCCACTTCCCACTGCCTGGCACAAACCAAAGCAAGGATATTCCAAAAACTGAAGAGCCTTTGCAGAGCTGCTGTGTGGATTGTGGTGCTGAGGTACGTGAAACAAATCAACAAATCCAGCAAAACAATCACAGGCTGTAATCATAAAAATTTGCTTTTTGTAATAAATCAGTTTTGAGGTGGGGTTTTAATCTATTCTCAATTTACATCATCACACCTAACAACAGTTACAAACTGCTCCCACCTCCACTGCCCAGCACAAACCACAGCAGGGATACTCCAAAAGTGTTACAGAAACTGAAGAGCCTTTACAGAGCTGCTGTGTGGACTGTGGTGCTGAGGCATGTGAAACAAATCAACAAATCTAGCAAAATAATCACATGCTGTAATCATAAAAATTTGCTTTTTGTAATAAATCAGTTTTGAGGTGGGGTTTCAATCTATTCTCAACTTACATCATCACACCTAACAACAGTTACAAACTGCTCCCACCACCACTGCCCAGCACAAACTAAAGCAAGGATATTCCAAAAACTGAAGAGCCTTTACAGAGCTGCTGTGTGGACTGTGGTGCTGAGGTACATGAAACAAATCAACAAATCTAGCAAAATAATCACATGCTGTAATCATAAAAATTTGCTATTTGCAATAAATCAGTTGTGGGGTGGAGTTTTAATCTATTCTCAACTTACATCATCACACCTAACAAGAGTTACAGCCTGCTCCCACTTCCCACTGCCCGGCACAAACCAAAGCAAGGATATTTCAAAAACTGAAGAGCCTTTGCAGAGCTGCAGTGTGGATTGTGGTGCTGAGGCACGTGAAACAAATCAACAAATCTAGCAAAATAATCACATGCTGTAATCATAAAAATTTGCTATTTGCAATAAATCAGTTGAGGGGTGGGGTTTTAATCTATTCTCAATTTACATCATCACACCTAACAAGAGTTACAAACTGCTCCCACCTCCACTGCCCAGCACAAACCACAGCAGGGATATTCCAAAAGCGTTACAGAAACTGAAGAGCCTTTGCAGAGCTGCTGTGTGGATTGTGGTGCTGAGGTACGTGAAACAAATCAACAAATCCAGCAAAATAATCACAGGCTGGAATCATAAAAATTTGCTTTTTGTAATAAATCAGTTTTGGGGTGGGGTTTTAACCTATTCTCAACTTACATCATCACACCTAACAACAGTTACAAACTGCTCCCACCACCACTGCCCAGCACAAACTAAAGCAAGGATATTCCAAATGTGTTAAAGAAACTGAAGGGCCTTTACAGAGCTGCTGTGTGGACTGTGGTGCTGAGGCATGTGAAACAAATCAACAAATCTAGCAAAACATTCACATGTTGGAATCATAAAAATTTGCAATTTGTAATAAATCAGTTTTGGGGTGGGGTTTTAACCTAGTCTGAGTTTACATCATCACACCTAACAACAGTTACAAACTGCTCCCACCTCCACTGCCCGGCATAAACTAAAGCAAGGATATTCCAAAAGTGTTACAGAAACTGAAGGGCCTTTACAGAGCTGCTGTGTGGATTGTGGTGCTGAGGCACGTGAAACAAATCAACAAATCCAGCAAAACATTCACATGCTGGAATCATAAAAATTTGCTATTTGCAATAAATCAGTTGTGGGGTGGGGGTTTTAATCTATTCTCAGTTCACATCATCACACCTAACAACAGTTAACCTGCAGAGCACACGTTCAAGAAAATGGACACACTGCACCATTCCCTGATAACAAAAGCAGGTAAACATACAATGATTTCTCTACTATTATCATGCAAATAATAGTTCCATTAGTTATGGTTATTCCTTGCAGCATTTACATTGTTAACTTTAAAAGTAACCAGTTACACAACCCCAGGGCTTGACAAAAGTTATCTAAAATCAAACTTAAAAACTACTGGTTACCAATTAACAACAGACTTCTCTTTACTTTTTTTTTTAAGATCATCAGGGCACATACCTCTAATGGGAAAGCAGTCTATAAAAAAGATTTTTGTTGTAAGCAGACAGTGATGCCAGCACTGGGAGGAAGATGCTTTCAGAAAATTCCAATGAGCATAAGAAGTTAAGGATTTCTAGACAGAGTTTTTAATATTCCCACAGACAGATTTAAAAGCAGACATGCATAGTAAAAAACACCTGTCACTGCTGCACATATGGCCATACTTTAGTAATGTGATCTGCTTTGGTACAAGCACCACACTTCTTACAGACTGGGAAAGTTTCTGTTCAGAAGTAGTTAGCAACAGAGAGCAAGATCAAGAGGGAATTGACTGAATTTTAACTTTAAAGATGTCTATGAACAACAAGCTGGCAAAGGACTAAGAAACACAGGAAAGGAACAGGGACATAAAGCAGATATAGAAGAAAAACAAGAAATACAGTCTGGAGTTAGTTTGATTCTAAAGGAAGGACAAATCAAGCCACCAGATGGAACTGATTTAAAGTGAACTGTAATCATTACATATTCTATTCATGTATACAAAAAATGTAAAACATTATACCAACATGCAACTCGTATGTACACAGAAGATAAAAGTTCTATGCTACTTGACTTGCCTCCTTTTGATTGAAATCACTGTTTACTTCCAAACTATTCTTAAAAACTATTTCCTTTTAAGATTCACTCAGAAGCTAATTAAGTCAGTGAACAGATTGTCACTGACCTCCATTAGCTTTGTAGTGTAACTCTAACCAGAACCTCTTCCCTTCTTCCTCTGGGTGCTGTCAAAGCTCTGATGCACACAGTGACCATCCCACCCAGACACTGCTCCCACCCTCCCACTGGATCTGCTCTTACAGTCCCAGACACAAACTACAATTTTTCCAGTGTTTTTTGTCATACAATACTCACTGTCTCAGCTTTCTGACAGACTGTGTTCCTTTCAATGCCTGGGCTATCTCCTGATTTCTCCTGCATCACAATCACACTCCTAATTCTCACCTTCAAGACCCCACAGGAGCCCTCCCAGGCTGTGCAGACTGTCAGCTCCACATTCCTCTCATTTCCCTGCTCTCCCAGCACAGAAAGCTCATGCCTCTTTTACCAAGAGCAACAATACTGACCATATACTGAGCCACACAGCCTCACATTTCTCCTCCCTAAGCTTCCTCTTCCAGACAAACTATTTTCACTGCATCAGCCTTAAGTTTCTTTAGAAGTATTTCTATAACACAGGGATTAACAATTTCATAAAGGAAACTGTGAGATGTGTATAGAAAGAATCTCTGGGCTGCTTCTTTAGGAGTCATTGCCACACCTTCCACAACCACACCCTGTGGGAAATGTCCAGATCTGGGCTCCCTGCAGCTCAACAAGTACTGATGGATCAGCCTTGGAACCAGGACCGTCCACACTGGGGACACTCCTGGAACTGGCACTGCCATTCCCATCATGTTTTCAGAGGAGGATGGCAGCACAGAAATGAACAGCAGCAGGTTTGTTTCTGCACCCTCAGTGTGTTGTGGCCCTGGGAGGATCACTGCTCTTGTTTTATCCAGCACAGTTTCCCTCCCTCCAGAGCCCCTCAGCACTAATGAGGAGCACGGCTTGGTTCCTGCTCAGGACAGATCTCAGCCATCTGCTCTGAGAAATTCAGAGCTGCATCCCCACCCAGCCTTTGATTCCCAAGTGTCTGTGTACCTGTTGGGACTCCAGGGTATGGTGGGAGTCATGCTGACATCTGGAAACAAAATGCTGTTGTCCTTAATCCTGTCCAAGGCATAATGCATTTCACAGAGGGGCAACCGGTTCAACTGGAACTGAAGCTCAACCTGCACAACAAACCAAGACACAGAGAGGGGAATAAAAAGGATTCATTCAGAAAATGCTCATTATACTTTGCTGTTCATGATATATTTTTATCTTCCTGCACACCACTGGCTCTCAGAAGAAAACAGTAAACAGCATTTAATCCAAAGATCTGTGATAAAATTAACTTGGTCTTTTTTTGTTGTTGTTTAGAATCAAAGATAAATACAGCACTTTCTCTAATTTAATTTTGTTGTTTGACTTTTAAGATTAGATTCCACTGTACTTTCAGAAAAAATTAAAGGGAAAGCATTCTTGGATTTTTTTTTTAATATAAAAAATAGTCCTGAAAAATATTACTGTCCTAAAACATTGTTTTTACAAATGTAAGCTTTCATCTCTTATTTTAAGAACAACCTCAAGAAAATGTCAGGCCAGAAATTTTACATATCAACAGATGATATAAATCAGCAAAGATAAACTCCAAACATTATTTCTAGTCAAACACTCTGGAACAGCATAACTTGTCATCTTTGTTCAATTGTTAGGACTCTCCAAAAGTTAATTTCTAACAATTAGCTGCCTACCAATACATTCTTGGTTTTGTTCTCTCAATTACAGGTGTTTCAATGCTAGTAAATAAAAGATATTGCCAACATAAATTCTGGTGCAAAGCCAGAAACATCACACAGAGCACTTAACATTCCTGATTCAATTCAGAATGGAACAATGGATACTGAAAGTAGGTGACACATACACACACACTGAAAGGGTAAAGAGAAAAGTACATTCTAAATTTGAACAAGGGATAAAAGCAGCTCCTGGGGAAATTATTCATAAAAACAGTTCACTCAGATTATCATTTACACAGATTTAAATTTGCAGTAATTAATCTCTCCAGAAACAAATGAATCTGATCACAGTATTACACCACAGAACTCCACGTTCACAACAGAAGCCTTTAGACAAAATTTGACACAGATCTGCACTAATAAAAACCTGCATAAAAACACCAAAAGCTGCTGAAGAACTTCAAGAGACTAATACACATTTTTAGGTTTATTTCCAAAGCACTGCTGTCACTATATAGTTATGTAATTACTGTGCTACAAATCTAATAAGCATTTTTGATTAAACAGGAGTAAATAAGTCTCTTTCTGAGATTTACAATGAGTGTGAACACATTACCAACAGCAGCCACATCACTGCAACCTGTCTGGAAAAGCACCCCTCATTTACCTGGAAATATCAATTATTTACCAATTTCTATGGGCATCTGTAGTGAGAGATTCCAGGAGCACCTGCCAGAAGCTGGTTCTGTCTGGCAAACAGGAGATGAGAACAGACCCAGAGCAAAGATGAGCTGCACCTGGTCCATCAGAGCATCCCAGCTGAAGGTGCAGCCCCTGGGTCATGCCAGAGGAAAGCCATGGAGGTGGCAGCCATTCCAAATGTACCCCCATCCCACAGCAACAACCTGGCCTCAGATCTATTGATTTCCTCCTCTAGCACTCACTGATCTGATGTTAACCCATTCTTACTCAATCACACTTTAATCTCATGGTAATTAGTGCTACCAACCAGAAAGTTCAACAAACACAAAGCAATGCTAGAATATATTTTTAGAATTATCTTTTTTGACAAATTATATAAAAACCTAAGAAGTCCTTGACAGTTAAAAAGGAAGGATAGGAGGAAGGAAAAGTGATCACTTCTCTATCAAAGCCATACAAACACCTCTCAGGAACCTTCTCCTACTGAGGGGAATTTCCCATACAGAGAAGTAATTTATCCTTCTAGATTTAATTACTTGTTGTACCTGCACTCCTTTATCTGCCCACAAAGCCCCTTTCCCACCACAGGGATCACTCTGATGTACCAGTAATGTTTACTACTTGCACATCATCTCCTTCAAAACGCCTTGTAAATCAGCATTTTCTTTTTCCTACTCTTATTTCAGTATTACAGCATTCATATCATTATGTAGCATGTAAAATCAACACTAGCTTTGCTGTAAATAAACAATGTTTGCTTGTATCCCTGCAGAGTGTAGCCATTAACTTTCCATCTCTGGCAGATATAGAGACATTAAATATTCATCTTGACTACCACATTTTACAGCAAGATGTACAACCATAAGTCTGAAGACAAGGGCAGCAACAAATCTGACAGTGTTAAGCGTGGAGCTCACAGAGGTGTTGGGAGCTGCTAAGAAAACCTTTTTTTTTAATAGGACACATGAAAATTCAAGAATTCTTTTTCCACTTTGTGCAATTAGTGCCACCCTAATAGGACACATGAAAATTCAAGAATTCTTTTTCCACTTTGTGCAATTAGTGCCACCCTAATAAGATACATGAAAATTCAAGAATTCTTTTTCCACTCTGTGCCATTAGTGCCACCCAGCCCCATTGTGCACAGCAGGGCTGGCACTTCTCAGCAGGGCCAGCACAGCTCATCCTGCCCATGGGCACCCTGAGCTGCTCCCCAGCTCTGCCCTGTTTGCCCCCCAAGCACATCCTGCAGGTGTTTGGCAGAGACTGCCACTCACATGGCAATGCTCCCAAACTCCTGGTTTGATCCAGCCAAGGAAAATATCCTTGCCCAGGCAGCCCCAAGGCTGACAGAAAACCACACAACCTAACAAGGGTAATTTAAATGCAGAAAAGCTGGGATGCTCATCTGGGTGATACTTTAACAGCCCCTTCTGGGAGTCCAAGCAAGGTGCCTGGCATTAAATACCTCCCATTATCTACCTGCATTCACCACTTTTTTAACAGCCTGGGATTTGTTTTGCTTTTAATGCTGCTTGGATGGAATCAAATAGTTTTATTTGCTGTTGCAGAGCACTGAATGAGGCCATCTGGGAAGGAGAGGCATGGAACCTGCTTTAATATACCTTCCACAATCAGAAATCAGTGGGAAAGGAAGTCACTCCATTGCCAGGGTCACAGAGCAGGACAGAGAACACAGGAACCACTCCAAAAATAAAAGAGTGGCAGCAGCCACGGTGCTTTAAAGTTCACTTCACCCCACCTTTATGAATGGTTTACCTGATAAAAGCAGAATTGTGTGTTTATTATAGTTAAGCCAGAACAGCAGGTAAACAAGGCACTGCCAAGCTTCTGAGAGTAATTATAAGGAGAAGAAAAAGGAAAGAAACTACCCAACTTATCCAAAATCCACAGAAATCAAAGCACTTTTATCAGTGTTTAAGAATCACATAGGGAATACTAACTCTACTGAAGAGAGCAGCAAAACCTCCAGCACCTTCAACAGAAACTCTGCACATCCAAATTACAATCTCAGTTCTAAACTGAGGATTGCTTTCCAAAATTTCAGTTAATAATAATCATAAAAAATTCCTCATCATTAAAATTCATTCAAATATAGGTAATGCTTGAAGAATCTGACCACCAGTTCAGTGACACACATATAAAGTACTAAATGATTTTACAAACAACTTTAGGACCCAATTTCTAATGCAGAATAGATCTGCTGCCTTGGGCCAAGATTATTAAGACACTGAAGGAAAAATTAGCCAGTTCCTGAAGCCCCAGCTCATTTTGCATTCCAGTCAAGTTTCAAATACAATCAATTAGTAAGTTTAATTATTGTTTTAAGAAAACAAACACAAAACCAAGAGCTCAGAATGACATAAATCTTCCCAGACCAATTATCCATATTAAATTAAGACATTAAGATTCTTGCCTATGTTTCCCCAAAACAAAACAAAGGGGAAATGCATTCATTCCAGGCAATTCCAGTGACCTTCATCTGAGGTTATTTCTGTTTGGTAAGCAGATCAGTCATGGAGGCAAAACAAACAGAAGGCAAAGAGTTCTGACAGCACAACCACCTCCAGGCAGACCCACCTGCATTTCACAATCTGCCCGAAGATTCAGCTCCTCACAGCATTCCCTGGATACCCTCAAGAAGATATAATCCTTTGTTTTCTCCTCAATAGCTGCTTCATAAACCTTCTCTTTGGTTCCTTGGGTCTGTGCTGACTTTTCTTTAGTGACAGGCAATAAATAAACAGCATTGACTTTGGTCATCACCAGCCGTCCAGCCAAGGTGTCTTCAGAGAGGGTCTCAGTGAGTTTAAAGCGGCCAAAAAGTTGTCCATTCTGGGCATATTTTGCACCTCCAGAAACACCAGTGAGCATGAAGCTTGCTACAATCTGCAATTGCACTTTTATGTTGAACCTAAGTGAGAAAGCATCGAGTCAGTGCACAGAAATGCTCTCAGATCCTGAAATTTCAAGCGTTCAGAGTGAAGATTCACTTAATTAATTAATTTTTATGTATGGACAAGTACAGTCAAACTGGCCCTTTGTAAGTATGCAGTTATCAAATAGTCACATTTTTTCCTCTTGTAGCCTATAAAGAACATATTTAAAAGAATCAACATCTATGAAGTTTAAAAAAAAAACCCTCACAAGACAAATACTAGATCCAAAAAAAAAAAACAAATACTAGATACCAATAAAAGCTTAGAGTGAATGAAATACATGTCCCAAAGCAGTAAAATTTCTATTTAAACAGTCTGTAATCTCATGGTAGGTATGCAAGGGGAGACAAGCAGGCAAAGAACAGAGCAAGATTCCTATTTATCCCATGTGCCTCCTCCAGGCTGCACAGCACAGAGGGCAATCTCCATCTCAAAAAGTAAATGGTATTATACCTATAATTCAGAGGGATTGATCAAACAAATCAGATTGTAGGCATTAAAATGATATCATTTTATTTGAAATGAGAGAAAGGCAACACAGGCTCAGCCCTTTAAACCATCTATCCACAGAATTCCTGTCAGCAGCAGCTTCCCCCTGTAATCAGAGATGTAACAGATTCATCCTTTGCAGTTATCATTTTCCAGAAGTCACTTGCACAACAAATTAAAGTGACTTATTAGCACAATTTATTGACCTCTCACCAATAAAAAGTAATCTCTTCCTAGTGTGTTGGGGTTTTTTAAACAGATTGCTTCAACCTGGTTTTAAAAAGAACAAAGGGGAAAAAAAGTCTGATAGCAGAGAAAACAATATTCAGTTCTTTTCTCTTTCCTAAATTTGCAATAAATTACAGAAAAAAAGTAACACCTATTCACAAATGAAATAAAACCTCTTGGAAAAATACATTCTTTTCTTATAATGCTTTTCATACTTATACTGCTTTGATTTGATCTGTTCTTCTTATAATTTCTATTTTAACCTAATAAACTGGTAACTGCTCAATTAAGCCCTGCAGTAGCAATAACCATAAGCCTCTAACAATAACATCCAAATTTTAGCTTGGTAATTAAACATCTACCAAACCAATCAGATGTATTTTTTCAGATCTGCCAAGCCACGAGTCTTGCACAAAAACTGCAAGTTTGCCCCCATGTGGTAACAGCTCCTTCTTTACAGAATATGGGCATTGTCAGACCTGAATTTCCCAATCCTCCACTCTCCAAAATCAAGGGAAATTTTCTCAGCTAACAGAGATCTGTTTGGTTATCACTGACCACAGAGGTTACTGCACAAGCTACAGTGAAAAATTCACCCAATCCTTCCCATTTCCACACGTACCAATAAAAACCCCAGAACAAAAAGACAGATTTTAAGATAACTTTTCTTCTATTCTATTGAAGTGCTGCACTATTCCAAAGCAGCTATCAGCAAGTCAGCCACATCTGGAACAGAGCTCCCAGCTCCTTGTTAAAACACTCTATAAAACATTTCACTGAGTAACAAGGGCTGGGAATTCTTACTGAGATACAATCATTTCCTATTGTGAATTTATTTTGTTGAAGCTTCCCTAAAGTTGATCCCTTTGCTGCTGAATATGTATCAGCTGAAATTCAGATTCACAAAAACGTGCTGCAAAACAGTTTTATTGCATTTCTGAGACAAGGCACAGGTTAGTGTTTTCATAAATGACTGAACTGCATCTGCTGTGCTAAAGGGAATCTCAAGTTTAGACCATCAAGCAATTTCCATTGAGCAAGCTGACACCTTCTGGCAAACTACAAAACTACAAAATCCTCTCAGGATTTGATTTTTAAAAATCAGAATTTGCTTCTTTCATCCATTTCTTACCCTTGCTTTGCAGAGTTAGACAAAATAAGCTTTTCAGTCAGATTTATTTTTAAAAAATCAAACATTTTTATTTCCTCCTAAGCACTGCAAATGCCAGCCTACCTGCAGTGTTCATGAAGCAGCTACAAGAAAACCTGTTGCTCATATTTAAAACCACAGAATAATTATGAAGAATGACTTCATAAATCATTAATCATCCAGTGCCAATGCAAACAACAAATTCCCCAAAGGCAAACAAACCCATCCTGGCCAAAGCCCCAGGTGCCACTTTGCAAAAAGCACATTCAGCACATTTGCTGTGACACCTGCAGGGCTCAGGGTGTGCAGGGGGACACCTGCCTGGGGAGGATCAGTGGAACACACAGTAATGACAAAAGTAAATTTATTTTCCATCAGAGCCAGTACTTGACGTGTTCACAGCCTTGAGGAGAAATCTGCTCTGTAATTCTGGGAGCATGGAAGGAGCTGTCTGTCACCTCACACCTTTAATGTTCATACAAGAAAATGTTCTATCACTCTAAGAAGTATATATTGCTTTTCTCTTCAATATGCAAGAGAGAAAGGAAAAGTTTTAAAACCATGAACAGATATTTAGACTCTCCAAACCCAGCTCCTATCAAGATTGGAACATTGTTTTGGTTTTCCTCAAGAACAGTGTGTTTGCACTTGGAAATTCAACAGCAGTGACTCCCTTATTATTCTATTTTGTGACACTCATGTAGAATAACTTGTATAAATGTCTCTTGAAATACTAAAATAAACACAATTTTAAAGTAAAGTTCTGTGAGACTGTCTAGAACTCCCTTATACCTGAATTCAAGATCTGATTGAGCCACTGCAACACTATCCAGCTCCACCCAGGTGTTTGCACACCAGCACCTTCCTAGCAAGTGAGAAACCATGGAAATTCCTCAAAGCCAAGGATCCCCTCCAGTGTGACCCTGGTGTTACTCCAGAGCTGTCACAAGCCCAGGCTGCCAGCCCTGCTCCTTTTACAATGCACACTCACAAACCCTTCAAAGGGCAGCAGCTCATCAGCCCTGTCACTGTGGCACCACTTCAGAGCTGTTACAACCCACTTGCATCTGGATTTCTCAGCCATTTCCAGGCTTGCAGCCCTGACACTTCACTAGAGAATACCAAGTGTGTGATCTTAGCCACAGAGGAGTGGAAATGTCTGCTGGTTTCAGCCTTCTTGCAATAAAGTGGGTCAGCTACAAGATCAAAAGAATGTTTGTCATCAACACTATCAAAACAGAAGATTTCAAGAACATTATTAACTTACTTTTAACTTAATCAAGCAATAAATTACTGCTGCACCAAATAGTCAAAAGGGGAAGCATTGCATGCAGGATATACTTATTTTTCTTTCATTTCTCCAGGTTTGGTGTCCTTTGGTTTTCTATGAGGCATGAGAGTGTAACTCCCAAGGAGAAAATTCTATCAGTAAAAATACTGCTCATGTTTTAATGGTATTTCATAATATTTACTTTAAATCCACTTTTATTTCAAAAGGCCTAAGAAGAGCCAACCTGTTTATAAATATGTATGATGGAGGATATTTCTGTAAGCTGGAAACAGTGTTCAGACATGATTGCTCCATGTGTTAGACTCCAGCTCAAGAGCAGAGAGCAGTGATAAAAGATAGGAAACAGCTCAAATACTGCCCTTCAGCTGAGATTTAAAAAAGAAATTGAACCATTTTTCTCTTTTAAAAGCAATGGAAATACAACTATTCACAGTATTTTCTTTCTGTGTTCTAGAGGGTTGGTTCAACTGAACCTCTGTAGCACCAGCAATGGTTCTTCATCTTAAAAAAGAGTTCCTGGCTTGGAACTTCAAGTAATTGATAAAACTAAATTTGCTACCCAATTAGGCTACAATGATGTTCTATCTTTTAGACTTTCCATTTTGAGTAGTGACAAAACTCTAAAACTCTTTAGCATCCCCATGAATACAGGAAAGATTTTTGACCATAAATATGAAACTACAGAAAAAAAGTCCACATGAAGGTCTGTAAGTGTGAATTTCACATCTTTTACCTAAATCCCTATTTTTCAAGCATCTATGGAAGTTGAGTAATTTGTACCTAACACCTAAAGACACCACAAACCAAACAATGTATATTGTATGCCTTTTATTAGGAACTTTTATTCAGAAACCTATTTAGGAAATAAATAAAGTCAGCTGCCACATCATCACAAGATCAGTCTGATCCACCCACAATTCAACCTTTTTACAAAGATTTTATATATTCCTTTGCTATAACCTACTTTCACACAGAACAAAAATATAACTATTATTAATATATTTTTGTATAGACAGACAAAATTAATTAACAAAACCACATCCAACAGCTGCTTAGTGCCTGCAACTGTAAGCACAGACTGATACAGACTGTTTGTTTTCAATGAATTAGCAGGAATTTACATTTAAGTGCTAGTGACCTTTTCCAAATATTATGGTTCCAGACCCATTCAGGTTCAGTTCAAAGAAACAGGAAGCCTCAGTATCCTAAAGAAGCAGGTAGCTTTAATGAAAAAAGCTGTCACCCTGATTTTAACAGGAATATTTTCATAAAGGAATCACTTACTTGCTGACTTCCTTATACTGTGCTATCTCCTCGATGTACAGGAGGTCGTGGAGCCGTGACTGATAGTTGCTCTTGGTCAGTGATTTGTCCAGCACAGATTGTGTGAACAGCTGGTCAGCAGACAGAGGGATTTGGTATCTGGTGAGAAGGCTCTTCTCCAGCTCAGTAGTTTCATTAGGCTCAAACTCCACAATGGTTTTGGAGGTGGAATCCCAACGCTTGGCTGTGGTCAGCAGCTGTTGCCGTGCGTGCATCAGGTATTCAAGGTCTGCATGGACAGAGCAGGGAAGGGAGTTTTGTTTTTACAAAAAACTGGCTTGGTTTTATTTCCAAAAAAACCCCAATCAAACAAAACCCACCAGTAAAACCAATCCTCTCAGAGATACCTAAACACAGGCAGAGTCTCCTCTGCCCACAGCACCTTTAGGAAGTTCTCTGCTGGTATTTCCTATCTCTACTATTTACTATCTCTACTTTTCAGGTGTGCACAGAGAGCAAGCAGGCTCTCCAAGAGTATCAGAAAATAAAATATTCTATAGATAGCAATTAGAATTAATAAAGACAAAAAAGCACTTTGACTTGAACAGCTTTGAAGGACTGGGCACTGCAATACACTTTAAAACCCAACTGCAACATCTCCTCACTTCAAAATTATTGAATGGTGTGAAATGCTACAATGTATATTAAAAAATTTAGAAGGTCATAAAAACAAGTTGATAAATCAGACCCTAAGGAATCATTGCATTTGCAACACTGTGAAAGCCTTTTAAAAAGTTCTACAGCCCCCTAATCTGTGTGTGGTGCAGTTACATAAAGTAGCCAAAGCTACTTTACTAAGAAAACTTGGGAAATGTAACCTAACATGACATAAAATTAGAAAATTCAAAGGAAATTAACCTTTCAGCATACCCTGATTTCAGGGACCACATAACTTAGATAAGAAACAGAAGACCAAGCACTTGTCTACAGCCCCCTAGAATATATCTATTAAAACCACAAAACCACTATGACAACAGTCAATCAGTTAACAGAATTGCAGTTAAATTGCAGAGCTGAAAATATTTGGCATTTATAGTCAAGCTATGCTATCTTAATGTATAATCTCTGAGTAAGATTTAACATAGGTATCCAGGATATCACACCAACGCTGAAAATGTGCAAAAAAGACATTTTCAAATTCAAATTAAATGCTTAACATCATCTTGACTGTCTTTAGCCTAAATAAGAAAAAACCCAATATTTTAGCAAAAGAAATCTCTGTTCAGCTTGACTCTGACTACAGGAACATGGCTTATCTTACTCACTGATCTCATGTGTTCACTAAGAAGACACATTTAAATATATCCCTCAAGCCTGAACCATATCAGTAGCTAGAGTTGTACAGCAAGTCCAAATTTGTGTGTCTGAAATAACATCACCATAAATGAAGTTTTCTCTGCTACAAATCACACCTCAGATCCCCAAAGCTCAGTCATTATGCTGGGACTGACTCCTTGCTTGCTGGAACAGGAGCCATTTAATTCCCAGCACTGGAGAGGCTTTCCCTGGGAGCCTGACAGAAACAGCTCCTGGCACAGACTGCACACACAGTGACACTTTCTTACAGAGCAGTTGGTACATAATCAGTGCACAGAAAACTTCCTACAGCTCCCTTCTTTTGCTGTAAATAAAGATTTCAACACGCAGAATGAAGGCTCTTCTATTAAAATATTTTAATGTTGACCTTTCATTCCTGCCTAAACATCTCAACAGGGCCCTGAATTACATGCAAACAGAGAGACCTCAGGCATCTTTCTGTTAGAAAAGCATTTCTACAAGATCTCAATTCATAGATTCATAGATATAATATTTCTTTTACTTTTTTATATATATTCATATATATAAAAAAGTAAAAGAAATTATGGAATTGGACACAGATCCAATGTAGTTATCCTTTTCCCCTGCCTATTACACACCTCTTACACACACAGCAAAAAGCCCAAGGTTCTGTAGTTACAATTATCTGTAAAGCTCCTAACACTCTTTCCATTTGAAATAAGTATTAGTGGTTGTGAAAATGTCAATCACTTTTTTTTTAAATTTTAAAAGTTTAATAGTAATAAAAT
Organism: Setophaga petechia; assembly: GCA_024362935.1. NCBI lineage: Eukaryota > Metazoa > Chordata > Aves > Passeriformes > Parulidae > Setophaga > Setophaga petechia. The sequence continues at coordinate 3,174,055 of JANCRA010000057.1, read as the reverse complement.
GGTTATAAAAATAGTAATACAATTAGAGTAATAACAATTTGGACAATTTGAATTAGGACAAGATGAGACAACAGAAACAAAGAATTACAGACATTCAGGGACCTCTTTCTGGGCAGCACGAGCCCAAAAAAGGACACCCTTTAACAAAGGATTAACCCTTAAAAACAACAGCCTGTTGCATATTCATACACTTCATACATGGTGCATAAATTCCATTCAAACACAGGATTCTGTCTGGTCAGTGTCAGCTTCTTCCTCTTAATCCCAAAAGCGCCTTCAAGGCAGGAAGAAATTTGTTTCTTCTGATATGAGGGCAATAAATTCTTTTTCTCTGAAAGTTTCAGGTGTCCTGCAGCTGCTATCTGCTGCGAGTGCCTCATTCCTTTCTTAAAAAAATATCCCACCTACATAGCTCTTATTTTAACTACAAAAGTTACCTTTTAACTACAAGACTACATTTACTATATTATTAAAATGTTAATACAGCACTACTAATCAGTACATCAAAATACATACAGTGAATATCTGCCTAGAGCCAGAAAATAAGCACTTTTCACAGTGGTGGCCTGCCTGAAGAAAACAGTGAAGGAAACAGCAGCAGCTGATGCTGGGGGCTGCTAGCTCCACCTCACCCACCATGACACAGATCCAAGGTAGTGATGCAGATCCTTTCCCTTGCCTATTACACACCTCTGACACACACAGCAAAAGGCCCAGGATTCTGGAGTTAGAATTATATGTAAAGCTCTTAACACTCTTTCCATTTGAAATAAGTATTAGTGGTGCCCTGCCTGAAGACTTCAGTGTCCCCATGCACACTGACAGGCAACAAGTGAAGGAAACAGCAGCAGCTGATGCTGGGGGCTGCTACCTCACCTCAGCCATCACCTCCGTGTGGAATTCAGCTGGCTGCTCTGGGATCCTGTGGTTAGGACCTGGTTTAAGGTCCCAGACCATAGATTGATTGGACAGGAACTCTGATTGTGCAAGTAACTCATGGCTTGGTTCCCTTCTCTTGCCCAGGTTTGCAAGGCAAGGACTGTTCTCCACAGGCCCAGTGGTTTAGGGGATCTGTGATCACCCAGGTGCTCCATGGGGATCTGTGATCACCCACGTGCTCCATGGGGATCTGTGATCACCCACATGGGGATCTGTGATCACCCACGTGCTCCATGGGGATCTGTGATCACCCACATGGGGATCTGTGATCACCCACGTGGGGATCTGTGGTCACCCACGTGCTCCATGGGGATCTGTGATGACCCACATGGGCATCTGTGATTATCCACGTGCTCCATGGGGATCTATGATCACCCACGTGCTCCATGGGGATC